>CM076978.1:27784671-27907171 GCA_039105355.1 Benthosema pterotum
TCCTCAAAACGATGAAAAACGGCATGCTGTGCAATACCGTTTTCCACCAAGTTTTGTAATTTTTTGAAAATCAAATAAGGACACTTTGGAAACATCATCTTAGATTTGGTATTAGTCTCTTTACACTACAGTATAGTATAGACATTAGCAGTATAGCTGAATAACTTCCCTGTGTATGCAAATTAGCCATGTGCTGTTTCGATGTGTTGCCATGTCCACTGATTATAAACAACCTTGGCTTGGGCTTGTTTTCATGGACCTAGTTACTCTGTTCTCTCGCAGAACCTGGCATCCCGGAGCCGGTGTTTACTAACACAGTGTACGGTTATTAGGCTAAAAATGAATAAACTGATTGCTAACTGACATATGTATACATGCAGGACAAAATGCACACATCGCAGGGACTCGAACCCCGTTTCTGTAAACAGAAAGCACCGACTGCCGATGTGATGAGCCAAATTCACGATGTCTTACATGAATACACTTTAAAACGATGAAAAACAGCCTTTCCTTTTTTGACATTTTTTGACATTTTTCAAAAATCCTCAAAAATCCTCAAAACAATGAAAAACGGCATGCTGTGCAAGACCGTGAGGCCATGTGCTTTTGCCAGGTTTCGTGATTTTCTGAAAATCTTCAAAAATCCTAAAGACGGTGAAAAACGCTAAGGCTATAGCCTTACTGTTTTTTCGAGATTTTGACATTTTTCAAAAATCCTCAAGAATCCTCAAAACGATGAAAAACAGCATGCTGTGCAAAACCGTAAGGCTATAGCCTTGCGCTTTTGCCAGGTTTTGACATTTTTTGAAAATCCTCAAGAATCCTCAAAACAATGAAAAACGGCATGCTGTCCAAGACCGTAAAGCTATAGCTATAGCTATAGCGTTTTTGCCAGGTTTCGACATTTTTCAAAAATCCTCAAAATTCCTGAAAACGAACTGACATTTTTCGAATATCCTCAAAAGTCCTCAAATGTATGAAAAACGGCATGCTGTGCAAGACCGTAATGTTTTGACATTTTTTGAAAATCTTCAAAAATGCTCAAAATCATGAGAAACAGTAAGGCTATAGCCTTGCGTTTTTTAGAAATTTTGACATTTTTCGAAAATCCTCAAAAATCCTCCAAACAATGAAGCACGGCATGCTGTGCAAGACCGTAAGGCCTTGCGTTTTTGTCAGGTTTTGTAAGTTTTTGAAAATCTTCAAAAATCCTCAAAATCATGAAAAAACGGTATGGCTATAGCCAGGTTTCGTCGTTTTTCGAAAATCCTGTATCCTGTATCCTGTATCCTCAAAAACTATGAAAAACGGCATGTTGTGCAAGACCGTAAGGCTATGGCCTTGCGTTTATGCGAGGTTTTGACATTTTTTGAAAATCCTCAAAAATCCTCACAACGATGAAAAGCGGAAAGGATATAGACTTGCCTTTTTGCCAGGTTTCATCATTTTTCGAAAATCCTCAAAACGATGAAAAACGGCATGCTGTGCAAGACCATAGGGCTATAGCCTTGCGTTTTTGCCAGGTTTCGTCATTTTTTGAAAATCCTTAAAATCATGAAAAACGGTAAGGCTATAGCCTTGCGTGTTTTCGAAATTTCAATTTTTTTCGAAAATCCTCAAAAATCCCCAAAAAGGTGAAAAACGGCATACTGTGCAAGACCGTAAGGCTATAGCCTTGCGTTTTTGCCAGGTTTTTATCATTTTTTGGAAATCCTCAAAATGATGAAAAAAGGTAAGGCTATAGCCTTGCATTTTTCAAATTGCGGTACTATACAGTAGAATGTTGTCCAAGACTGTGTGCACTTTTGCCAAGTTTCGTCATTTCATGAAAATTGTCGAAAATCGTTGTTTTCGAGGATTTTCGAAAAATTAAGAAATCGAAGAAAAACAACAGGCTGTACTACCTGGTCTCGGAGAACATGCTATAGTATGCCGTTTTTCATCATTTTTGACGATCTCAAAAAAATGTCGAAATCGAGAATTGTCAATATACTATAGTATGTCGGAAATCGTCGCTTTCGGGGATTTTTAAAGAATGCCGAAAACGAAGAAAAACGACAGGCTATAGTATAGTATAGGACAATATGCTATAGTATGCCGTTTTTCATTTTTGAGGATTTCCGAAAAATGTCGAAATCAAAAAAAATCGGCATACTGTAATATGTCAACATCACCGTTTTCGAGGATTTTTGAAAAATGACGAAATCGAAGAAAAACAACAGGCTATAGTACATGGTGTTGGACAACATGCTATAGTATGCTGTTTTTCATCGTTTTTGAGTCTTTTCGAAAAATTCTAAAGTATGTCAAAAAATTTCGAAGAACATCATTTTTGAGGATTTTTGAAATTTCTTCGATTTCGATATTTTTCCAAAATCCTTGAAAAGGACGATACTATAATACGTCGATTTTTTTCAATTTCGACATTTTTCAAAAATCCTCAAAAATGATGAAAAAGGCATACTATAGCATATTGTCCGAGACCACCATGTACTATAGCCTGTTATTTTCTTTGATTTTGTCATTTTTCGGGAATCATCAAAAATAATGAAAAATTACTATAGCATGTTGTCTGAGACCAGGTATTATAGCCTGTCGTTGTTCTTCAATTTTGTCATTATTGTTACTATATAGCAGAACTCACTGTCATGAAACCAATACAATATAATTGATTGCACTAAAATGGATGACGTGCAAAAATAAAGAAAGAAATCCTTTTTTTAACAACGTCCTTGCATAGGTCAACCTTGCAAATTTGCCATGACGTGCACATACCATCCATACGAGTATACCGCAACAAAAAGGAAAAGAAAAAGAAAAAGGAAACTGATGCATGTTGAACATGTAAATTACGTGGGTTGCTGACACCTACAGGTTTACACAACATCCGCTCATCTGCTGCTGTAGAAACAATTGTGGCAGCAATGACAGCGATGATGACAGACATGGACGGCCGCCATGCATCTGTTGGCCATGTGCATGGTCATTGACTTGTGGTCTAGAGCAGAACAACAAATAAAATAACTAATAATAATCCTGACCAAAACTTATTGGGCATCAATCTACCTTGATCCCTGTGACAACATTTATAGTGCACTACCCCTGAGGTCCCCCTCCTCTCCCCTCCCACCTGATGCAGGTTGTGTTTATTCTAATGTGAGTACTTTAGTAGTTCTAAACATTTTTTACACACATCACATCAAACCACACACTACAGGATAATCGTGCCAGATTGTTTTATCCAGCACACACTACATGACTTTCATAAGCCTGGACAGCACCAGCACTTCATGGTGGAGATGCTGTGGAGGAGGAGGTTTGAACTGAGTGATTGGAGAGGAGAGTGGCAGGAGGTATATACAGTATATATACACAGTGTATATCTAGTGTGTATATCTACTGGGTAAATACAGAAATCTAAAAAAGGGGTTTACTCTGGATGGGTATTTTGCGTTTTTCCATGATACAGTATGTCATGAAAAACCGCAAAATAGTGACCCATCCATGCCTCAATTAGAATGTGACCCCAAAAATGTAAATTTAACCACTGTAATCTTGATTTTAGGTCATCTAGGAGGCGAGAAATTGAGACCTTCATTTTGAAAGTAACCATTTTTCATACCATACAGTATGTCACGGCATACATTGCGACGGATGGCTAAAATGGTCGCGACAAATTTATGTAATTTTTTTTAATTTTTTCTGTGAAATCTTTTTTTGCGCCACGGCATACGTAGCGAGGGGTTAAGGGGATAAGGTTTAGTAGAAAACGGTTGATCGACCGTTTTGATCGACCGATACTAATTTAACCGTTGTGACATACTGTATGCCACGGTCACAAATTGATTTTGCTGGCTCTCTAGGGGGAGCATTTTCTCATTCGTTATCCATTCTTTAAGACAGAGGGATATATTTTGATTGTCTTAAGTCAAAACATGGAGGTGTGGCAAAGCTGCTTGACCACTCAAAACAGCCAAACAGCTTTGCCACACCTCCAAGATCAAAATAGGTGACTTAAGACCTGATACTTAAGACAATCAAAATAGGGCCCAGAATGTCCAAATATGGAAGAATGATGCATTGTCATAGAATAATATTGTTTGTGTTTACATTTGATTTGAGAGCTGGAGCATTTTCAGTTGTAATCAGAATTCTCTGACCTGTTGCATTATATTTATGCACTGTTTGTACACTTTACCGGCTGGAGAATTTCCCAAACACGCAACAATGAACTATGACTTGTCTTTTACCCTCACTACGGTTAGTCAGTCATTAACGCTAGCCTCCAGGAACTGCAGGTGAAGTCTGCTGTTGTGTCACAGAACACCGTCTAACCATCGCAGTAGGGTGACCAAACCCAAACTGTTCATTTGAGGGGCAGAGGTTTTGCATGTACTGTATGTGTGGGACAAAGTGTGGAAACGGGACGAAACAGGGGTTTCAAACTATGATCTCTTGATGATGTCATAGTCACAAGATAATTCAGGATTTCAATTCATATGATAGCAAAACAACTATTTTAAGATTGTAGATCAGCTATTTTTGAGCTTGTAGATCAACTATTTTTTAACTTGTAGCTCAACTATTTTTGAGCTTGTAGATCAACCACTTTTTGAGCTTGTAGATCAGGTATTTTAAGATTGTATTTCAACTATTTTTTAGCTTGTAGATCATCTATTTGTAGCTTGTAGATCAGCTATTTTCGAGCCTGCAGATCAACTATTTTTGAGCTTGTAGATCAACTATTTTTGAGCTTGTACATCCACTATTGTTTGAGCTTGTATATCAACTATTGTTTGAGCTTGTAGATCAATTATTTTCGAGCTTGTAGAGCAACTATTTTGAGCTTGTAGAACTATTTTTTTTATAGGACACTACATGCAATGTGCCCCCCCCCCCCCCCCCTGAGTGAGTGTGGAAATATAGTGGCACTAGGGGAATATTACATAATAATATTAATCTATCGCAGGGAAAGATACAACAAAAAGCCAACTATTAGAACACTGATGCCTGTCAGTCACAACCAGAAAAGTCTGAGAAATGATGGACTGTCCCACTCAAAGAGGGACATCTGGTCACCCTACAGTATTAATACTACACTAGCTGCTGTTTTAATTTGTGTTGACAGTTAGAATGCCCTGTGTTTAAACCTGAAGGACAACATTCTACAGAAAAACAGCCCAGGGTCCTTTACTGCATATGCATGTCACCGTCTCATCTCTCTCCCCATGATTTCCTGTCCCCACTTCCTGTCAGACTTACAGAGCGGATGACAACTGTACATTATATTGGGAAACCTGTGAAATTTCCATGGTAGATCATGCATGGGGCAGTTTAAAAAGCGTTCCAGCAAGTAACTGTCAGATCAGACAGACAGACAGACAGACAGGAAGGCTACCAGATCATCATCCGGATGATGGACAACTCTATCGTAAGTAGAATTCAGAGAGTGAACTAAAATTACCCCCCTTTTGGCAACGCCATTGTTTGTGTGCGTGCGTGTTTGCATGTGTGCGTGCATGTTTGCGTGAGCATGCAAGTGATTCCCAACGTGTGTGCCCGAGGCGGGGCCTGCTGATTGGTCTGTGAAGATAGTCTAACTGCATGTGGGCCTCCAAACAATTTGTCAAAACTGCACAAAGATTAAAGTACGGCATAGTATAAAAAATATGTTATTGCTATTCATCCATTGAGGCCCTTGGTTCAATTTGATTGGTCATAAAAAAACGGTCCAAAAATGGTCCAAAAATATACATGGCTGGCAGTGCTACGAAAACATTTGCAGTGTTGATGTGGGCAGAGATCCAGAAAAGTGTAGAAAATACTGGGCTGAACAATAATGTTACAATCTTGTGGTGTGTACACCATAGTATGCTGTACACCACAAGATATGTAACATTATTGTTACAGTATGCTGAGCATACTGTAAACATAACATGCATACAGTTGATATTGTATTCATGTGGTTGATATGCCTTGCTACTAAAAGACAATAGCACTTTGCTGAGTTCCTGTTCCTGGATGTTTCTTTTGCTGTTCCAACATATGATATTTATAATCTAGCATCTAGTTGGTGGCCATTTCCCACTTGTAAAAGAGACGCAGTCTCTCAATGTGTTTAAGGCTGTCCAAAATAACAAGTTAATGGAATTAATTAATTTTGTCGATTAATCTGAATAAACTTTTTAACGTAATTAAGACATGTGCACACTGACACAACCCACTGAGCATTTTCTTGTTAAAAAAAAAATCTGTGTAGCACGTTTTTTACAGAGACATACAGTATACTGTAGCTGTGTGTCTCCCTGTAACCAGAGCCATAAAATACAGTATAGCTGGAGGGATCTACAAGTGCATTTTTCTATTATTATTATTATTTTATTTTTATTTTTTTCATTTTTAAATGTTGTGCAGGAAAACGTGGCATATTTTGAAAATAGTGTGAAAGGTGATTACTCAGGAATAAATTAATTTTAATTTGTGATTAAAAAATATAAGAAGAAAAATAAGAAGAACAGCACACCTACTAATAATATTACGGAATGACTCACTCAGTCATGATCCTATAGTCAAATAAAAATAATCTGGGTGATGGGGGAAACCATGCCTCACTGTGTGTGTGTGTGTGGGCGCAAAGGATTGCCCTGCTTATGTCATGAGAAAAGCATTACCGGAAAAACACACAAATGAAAGTGGATTTGTTTCCATAGTAATGAGTAGCACACCAAATAACTGTGATCATGCTCTATGTTTTAGAACTTGGGCTTGGCTTATCACACCGGCCTACTGTCCTCCTCTATACAGACTAAACTTATAATACATAATAGATTTAATAGACTATATTTGGGTCTTTAGAGTGTGATTCATTATTAAGGGAACTACAGTTCCCCTATATCTAAGAAAAGTCTCACTTCTGCTACTAAGTTAATGACCTCTAGCTGCCAGAAACTGTGCCATTGCAATCGGGGGCAGGGTGTTGTGTTTACTATACTGTACGTAATGCTGTGCCGGGTGGTTTCATTTCGTCACATTCCCCCAGTGCTTGGTCACTGACTCGTGGACAGGAAGGTGGGAGTGGCTAATAGGTTACATATATAAATGTACGTCTTCAGCATTATCATAAGGTCAACAAATTTGATTGAGCATTAAGGTGATCAATTCAAGACGCACCTCCGTGAAGACCTGCAATGAGCATTTATGTCAGTATACTTCTGTCTATCATTATTTTCTCCATTACCTATTATTATTTACTTATTTATTTATTTCATTATTTTACTTGCATTTATTCATACATGAACAATATGTTTATGATCTATTTCTAATTGAAGGACAACTTATTTTATTTTTCAACAAAGGTTGATGCTTTGTTTTAATTAGACAAAGAAAAAGATGGGTGTTCATTGTTTTTCATTTATTTCTTTTTTGACAGGGGCGGGGACTTTTAAACATGGTCCTAAATACATATTTGTTTAAAAAATTAAAGGAACTTATTTTTATATTATCTACTACAGTCTTAATAAACCCCAGGAAATTATAACTGGTCACGGAAGTTCACAGGATCTACTGAATGCGAAGGAGGCAGCACACGGCACTGCACTTTACACTGTAAAACATGCTCAATATGACATTTTGTCACATTCAGTAGAAAAAATAAATAAATTGTTTTAAAATGTTATAAACAAATATGTATTTAGGGCCATGCTCGAAAGCCCCCACCCCCTGTCAAAAACAACTAAATCCCTAAAACTAAAGAAAATTAAAACCAATTAATTGTTTTTTATTTTTGTAATAACAACCTAAAACATAAACCTAAAACATGAACAACAAAGTTGTCCTTAAATTGTAACAGATCACTAGTTGGAGTTGTTAAAACATTTGCTATATTTGTTGTCAGGGAGTATACAGTATTATACGGTAATTCAGTGATTTCATGTAATATACACAGTAACTTTACTCCAGTATTTTTTTTTTTTTTTTTCGCACAATTGGGGGGAATTGACGTTACACTGTATCTCAATAGTTAACAACTCAGGTGAAATACAGGAGAAAATCCTATTCAACCAAATAAGGGTTGGTGTCTTGTTCGAAAGCCTTTCTTTCATGGTGTGTTTTTTGTTGTATTGTTGTCATACAGAGAGGCATGGTGTTCTTGGTAATCCTGTATGCTGTGGTCCTCATTGGCTGTGTGAATGGACTACGAGCTGGTCTACCACCTCTACCACACAGAGGCAAGTATATATGGAACATTCTGAGAGTGTACAAATGAAAAACGAACTAAAAACCTCTCAGAAACAAAGGTTCTTGGCCATCGTCGCCTCCTGTGAAAACGTAGGCTTAGTCCAGGCTTTCTGTTTTCATGCAACGCGCAGACAAAAATGAAAGCCTGGCTGTCGAGGCACCCGCTGCGTCCGTTATCAAGCGATAATTCCCAGGATGCTGCTTATTAAGCCGGGTTCCCGACAAGGCAAAATGGTAAATTTATATAGCGTCTTTATCCAAGGCACTTTACATAGCTTGTGCATCACATTCATATTCATACATGGCAGTGGAAAACATGCAAGGTACCTATAGCACATCAGGAGCAATTAGGGGTTCAGTGTCTTGCTCAGTGACACTTTGACACTATCTCTGCGGGAATCCGGGATCGAACTGGCAACCTTGCGGTTACTATCCGGTGCCACTGCCGCCTGACGCATGTTGTCTGGGAGCCAACTGACGGGCTTGTGATCATGTTTAGGATTAGGGTTAGAGGAGGCGAGTATATTGACCAAAACAACTGCAATAAAGTAGCCAAATAAAATGGACTGCATCGCGGCATGCTCGTGGTGCAGTCGGGGGGGGGGGGTCTTGATCCCCCCCCCGACGCTTATCAAGACAGTCAGACGGCTGGCAGCCAACATGCCTGGTCGAGGAACTCAGCTACTGGGAATACTCTCTTGGTTTTCGGTAGAATCCACTGGTCGAGCCTACCTTTAAGTGATAAAATGGCTTTTATACTTCTCTCCCAGACGGTTGCTACCGGATCTCTGCCGAAGTGCCGTTTCACGGACTGCAGGGTGACACGGTGGTCCTCACCTGGCCCAGGCTCCAGAGCGTCATACGCGTACGCCGGCTGAGCCACCTGACCACGGGCACCTACAACTTCTCCAGGGGTCCCGGGACAGAGGCCCACGCGCTGGAGGTCGCGGGGCGCGTCCAGCAGCACGGCCAGCAGCTGTGGCTCCTCCCAGCACAGGCCTCCGATTCAGGGGAATACACCTGCATCTACAGGTGATTATGGAGCGGAAGACCAAGGTTCATGTTTTAGGTTGTTGTTAGAGAAAGTAAAAGATGGGTGTTATTGGTTTACATTCCTTGCTTTCTTTAGTTTTAGGGATTTTAGCGATGGGAGAGGGCATTCGAACTTAAGTCTTAAACAGGGGAGAATTATCCAACGGGCATGTTGGGCCCAGGCCCAGGGGCCTCTGAGCTGGGGGGGGGGGTGAGCTTGAGTATCAGCGTGATCACGAAGAGGCTCAAGCTCATGCATCCCCCCACAGTCCTTGTCACTGTTATTTACAATGGACTTATCCAATTTGTGTCAATAAAATAACCTCAAATGTCCTAAACCATCATGATGTGGTACATAACTTTAAATAAACATTTTGCATTTATTTGGCTATATAAGTTATTTTCAGTGTTTATCACCAATGGGGTCCAAGACCCCTTTGGCTATAGCCCATAATAACAACCTAAAACATGAACAGGAGCCCATAAACATGATGGCATGCAAACAACACAAATGTCAAAGATATTTAACAGTAAAGTGCTTATATTTGAAATGATTTGAAACACTAACTAACTACACCATGTCATCATTCAAAACGTAAAACTGCCTGAGTCAGACCTTTAGCTTTATGCATGCTGTGTGCCTGTTGCATCCTCAACAACAACTGATGTTATTATTAATGCTTACTTGCCCAATATGAGTGAGATATAAATCTTGTGTCAAAGAACTAAAGAAAATAGAAGATAGAAAAGACGATAGTAGAGGTTTTGTGTTAAACAGTATAACCAATGGCAAATGCATAGGCCTATCTATTCAATGTGGGGTGAATTTAGACGAAAATGGTATGGGGGCGCCACCCATACCATGCCCCCCCAACTGGGAAAGGTTACATCCGGGCCTGTTTCCAGTACAAGGCATTTCCATGGCATCATTGCTCTGCGTTTGTTTGTCCTTGTTGTTCTCTGCAGAAACGAGACGTACTGTATAGCCGGGATCATCACTCTGCACCTGTATGAGTCCAGTTCCATGGACATGGACACGCGGGCTTATGTCAACTGGACTGCCCCGGCTGGTCAGAGTCTGACGATGGACTGTCCCGTAATGGATCACTTCAATGTGACAGAGAACATGCAATGGTTCAAGGTGAGTCAGGGTGTGTGTGTGCGCGTGTGTGTGTTTACTTATCTTATCTGCTAGATTTAATAGCTGATTAATTAACTACATTATCACTAGCCTCGACACCAGGCTTTCATTTCCGTTCGTGCTGTGCGAAAACGGAAAGCCTGGACTAATTTGTTACCCACAGTGGCCTAGAGGGAGGAGTCAACCTTTCGGGTTGGGTGTCACTCCAAATGATGTGACGTAGCACAGCAGTGGAGGGCGGGGGAGGGGCCGGGGATGACGACACGTTACTGAGATCAAATTAGAGCTCAGCCATCTAAAAAGTGTTGGCACCCCGCCCCGCCCTAGGCTAAAATCATTTCAGGTTAGGCCAGGCTACAGTATACTAACAAGCTGCTGCTAGCAACTAACTAAAGCATTTCTTTCATGTCAAACCTGTATTTTGTCATTTTTAGTCTAATGTATGCATTGATTCGAATCTTTGCACACACAGACACACAGTGCAAACATTGCATTACTCTGTGTTAATGGCAATGGCATGACTATAACACAGTATTTGTTGTAGTGTCTGACTGTTTACATGCTGTGGTGGTGGTGTCCTCCTCCTCCCAGGAGCCCCACGGGACGGCGCTCCAGCTACATCCGGACGGCGCCTTCCGCAGAGGCCCAGACCGCTACCAGATGACCATCTCTGGACTCAGCCACGACCAGCAGGGGTTTTACACCTGTGGTTTCAACACCCTCATCAACAACCAGATCTATAGAGTCCGCAAGACCCTCAGGGTTTTTATAAAAGGTTTGTTTTAAACAAACACACACCCACACACCAACAACCTGCAGTACAGGGACATGCAGAGAGTGTTAAGAGGGACAGGGGCTGAAAACGCACAAGAGGGCACTTTTGGACCAAAATGTGATGCTGCAAAAAATCTATCGGTCGAGACTCATTTACTTACGGTCACAAAGAGTCGCGACTCATTATGCGAACCGTGACTGTCAGGATCGCAACGCACCGTGCTTCAATTGTGAGTTTGTAGATCAGCTAATTTCAGGGGGCAACCCATAAACCTTTAGCTATATTGGATATGTTGTGTAACGACATGGATTTATAAACAAAGCAATTCCTCTGAATGCTGGCATGTGAAGGAGTGGCATTTGGATTTCTTGCATAGTAAATGCTGTGTGTGTGTGTGTGTGTGTGTGTGTGTGTGTGTGTGTGTGTGTGTGTGTGTGTGTGTGTGTGTGTGTGTGTGTGTGTGTGTGTGTGTGTGTGTGTATTATATCCTACCTGGCATAGATCCAATAATAGAGACATCAACTGACCTTTCCATGACCTCTGACCCCAGCCTTCCTACCAGCACTGTTGAGAGTGAGTAAATGACGCTCTATGAGTCCTACTAGTGTATTTTATGTAATTGTTTTGTCTATATATAATTTTGTAATGTGTTTTATTTTGTCTTTATCCCCACAGATCCAGTAATTCATCCCCTCAGGACTATGTCTCCTATGAATGGAACAGTCTTTGAGAGTGATCCTGGTGAGTGATTTCAACTTTTCAAATTCAACATAAATACAATAAATTCAACAACGTACAGTAAAAAATACTGTACTGTGCTCTGTTGCCAAATGGGCTTATGCATTAAAGGACCACTTCACAACTTTTCAACATAAAGTGAGACTGATAGTGAAAATAGCAGACCAAGAAGATCACATTTTGAATTCATGAAATGTTTATCTCTCTTGGGCTAAATGCCTTTTGTTGATGTAAATCACTCAAAAATCAATCAAAACACAAAGTTCATGGGGAATCTAAGAATAAAGAGAGCCATAAAAAGGTGTCCATGGTGTTTGGGAACTACTAGTGCACTACATGCTGCAAAATGTGCACAAATGGAACAAGATCCGCTCATGGCCTAATGTGCTCTCTCTCTGTCTGTCTGTCTGTCTGTCTCTCTCTCTCTCTCTCTCTCTCTCTCTCTCTCTCTCTCTCTCAGACTCCATGTTCACATGGATCGTGGTGGCGATGGTGGGAGGGTCCTGGGCTCTCATGGTGATCTCCGTCCTCCTCTACTGTCTCCTCAAACCCAAAGGGAAGTCAGACTACATCCTGGCCCGACAGAGTGTTTCTAGTGTCTGCTAGCCCTGTGTGCATGGTGTCCTTCCAGGCAGCAGATCTCCAATTCCACTCCAAATGCCACTCCGACATTCTGAACCTCACAATGTCTACTGCGTCTTACTATCGTATAGGCATTTACTTGACATCTGAGTTGACTGTTTGAAGAATGTAAACACTTTGCACTGTTCTTTTACAGGCCTGTGTGCAGGCCTACAAATGCACATATACTGTAGACATGAAAGCAGGGCTTGAACCTGTGACCTTTTATACAGTGTTTAATAAAAAAGTGTCCTCTAAGGACCTAACCTGACTCTGCCAGATGATGCCAGTAGATCACAAAGGCTGTGTAGGTACTGTAGACCACATGGCATGTAATTGTGAAATAAATGAAGAAAAAAGGTATCCGCCACTTGAATTAAAGTGACTTGGTTGATTGACTAGGAAGTCAATCTTCAGATTAGCAGGCGGATTTATCCAGGCCTACTAGGGTGGGCTGGAAGAATGGCAGCGTGGACAACTCCAAAGTTTTTCATATGAAGCAGTGGTTTTGACACCAGGGCCCACTATTTATTCAGAATTTGAGCCCCGGACCACCATTTGATGACATTTCAGCCCCACAGACCCAAGATTTCTTTTGCTTTTGTCCACAATTCGATTTGGGAAAACAGAACAGGATTTGGGAAACCAAACAGTCAAACATACAGATCAAAATGACTATTAATCTTCTCCATTCTCTAGTTGTGTAGACTTGGGATAATTCACATGATGAATATTTTAACTCTTTAGACACTCTCAATGAGTTGCATCTAGTTAACCAACTTTCCACCATTTAGCCTGCATGGGACCACCTGGACCTCTCTCTCCACCACCAATGAAAACCACTGACATTACCTTTCATTGGGTGGGCAGGATGCACATTTGGGTGGGCTCTGCCCAACCCTGCCCCCCTCTAGATCCGGCCCTGGGGCCTGGGTGTACCCGAAGATCTTTTTTTTTTTTATTATTATTTTTTTTATGCAGTTACTATATCGTTACAACAATTTACCATTTAGAATATAATGCACGATGTACCCCCCCCCCCATCTAGACTGAGTGTCAAATGATTGACACTCAATGCTTTACATAACATTAGATTGATGTGCAACGACCGTTTACTCAACATCGCTTAGCTACAGCAGCAACACGGTTGTGACACCAGTCTGTGACAGACTGCCCCACGACAGAGAAGGTGTGTGTGTGTGTGTGTGTGTGTGTGTGTTTTAGTTTAGTTTAGTTTATTTCAGACTTTCTTAACAAGAACACATTGCAATGCACAATATTTACACTATTGAGGTCCGAAAGGGTGTAGGCAGAAGCTAGCAGCTTATAATTGCCTACCCTAGGTACAGGGTCAAGTTTCAGATGAATCAGTAAACTTAGATTAATTATAAATAAAAGGAAGATTAGTGTCACTGTGTGTGGCATGGTGCGATGGCACTATGGAAGTAATGCCACCACACTGTACAACCACACTACACTATTTTTTTTTTAAGAAAGAGAAAAATAAATAAATAAATAAAATACAAAAAGACAATGTGTGACAATGACAGTGACTCAGACAAACTATGGTACCGTTTGCATTAATTTGGTCTCTCAATTGTTAATTTATTTTAGCTGGGATTCTCTAATGTTTTATATCTATTTATTACATAGGTGGTAAACATTTTCTTGAATTTGTTAATTGATGTGCATAATTTCAAGTCTTTATCCAGGCTATTCCATAGCCGGACCCCTCTCACGGATAAACATTTATCTTTAGTATTAGTTCTTGCAGTGTTCCTCTCAAAAACACCTGTTCCCTGAGTTCGTACCTGGTCTCTCGTGGTTTGAACAGCTCCTGCATGCATGGTGGGAGTGTTTTATGGTGGGCCTTGTACATAACTATAGCAGTTTTTTGGTCAATTATGTCTTCTAGTTTTAGGGCTTCATTTTTAATAAAAAGTGGGTTGGTCGAATCGAGGTATTCGGATTTGTTTATTAGTCTTATGGCTTTTTTTTGTAACAGAAAAATAGGCTGGATGTTTGTTTTGTATGCACTCCCCCATACTTCCACACAATAGGTTAGGTATGGAAGTATGAGGGAGCAGTATAACAAGTAGAGTGAATTGTTGTTAACAATGGGTTTCAATTTGTATAAGATTGCGATTGTTTTGGATATTTTTGACTTTATGTTTTCTATATGTGGTTTCCAGCAGAGTTTGTTGTCTATGGTCATGCCCAAGAATTTGTGTTCTTTGACTTGTTCGATTTCCACATTATTAATTCTTAGTCTTACTGGTCTATTTATTTTCCTGTTACAAAATAGAATAAATGTGGTTTTACTGGTGTTTAATGATAGTTTATTCGTATCAAACCATTTTTTTAACAGATGAAGTTCTTGTTCCATTGCATGGAGAAGCAGTTCAAGGTCCCTCCCTGAGCTATATAGACTTGTGTCGTCAGCAAATAAGACATATTTTAGGTGAGTTAATGTTGCACCTATATCATTTATATATAAGATAAACAGCTTGGGGCCCCAGTACCGAACCCTGGGGAACTCCATGCGTTATATGTAGTTGGTCTGAGTCAACGTTATTTACATTTACATATTGCTTCCTGTTAAACAAGTAGCTTTCAAGCCATTTGCTAGCGACTCCTCTGATACCGTACCTCTCCAGTTTATTAATAAGTATGCTGTGATCAATAGTATCGAATGCTTTTTTAAGGTCAATGAAGACCCCCACAGTATATTCCCTGTTATCTATCCCAGTTGATATTGCTTCTACAAGTTCATTTACTGCCATCAAGGTGGACCTGTTAGACCTGAAGCCATATTGGTGATCACTCAATAGGTGATGTTTCTCAATGAAATTGTCGAGTCTTGCGACAAATAATTTTTCTAGTATTTTTGAGAATTGGGAGAGGAGAGAGATGGGTCTATAATTGGTGAACTGATATTTGTCTCCAGTTTTATAGATGGGAATAACCTTAGCAGTCTTCATTTTATCAGGAAAGATGCCTGTGAGGAAAGATTGATTGCATATGTGTGTGAATGGTGCGACTATGGTGTTTATTATGTTCTTAATTAATATCATGTCAATGTCTGTGCTGTCAGTGGATTTTTTGGGATTGAGGTTCTTAACAATGTCGAGTATTTCTTTTTCGTTTACATTTCTGATGAAGATTGAATGTGGATTTTGTTTAACCAATTTTGAGCCATCCAAGTCGTTTGTATCAGTAATTTCATTTGCAAGACTGGGGCCTACATTAACAAAGAATTGGTTGAATTCATTTGCAATATCTTTGGTTTTATTTATAGTGTTTTTATTTTTGATAAAGTAGCTTGGTAGCTCGATTTTGCCCTTACCTTTTTTAATCATGCCATTTAATAAGTTCCAAGTTGCTTTGATATTTCCTCTGTGCTCTTCTAATTGCTTTTGGTAGTGATTCTTTTTGTTTGTTCGCATAATGTTTACTAATTTGTTTTTATATGACTTGTATCTTTTTTCAGCTTCCGCTGTTCTATTTTTTATAAATAATTTGTACAGTATATTTTTCTTTTTACAGGCATTTTCTATTCCTTTAGTTATCCAAGGTTTCTCTCTTTTGTGACTATGTGTGATTTGTGTTTTTTTGAGTGGGCAATGCTTATTGTAGAGATCAAGTATTTTTGACAAAAAGATGTTGTATGCTATGTTAGGATCATTTGTTTCATAGACTGTGTTCCAGGTCTGTCTGCTCAGATCATCCTTGAGGGCTGTGAAGGCTGCTGGTGTTCTAAATCGTGTGTAAATGTAGGTGTTGGTTTTCGGTTTGATTTCTGTTTTTAGTACATTATGGAAGTTTGCAAAAATAGGAAGATGGTCGCTTGTGTCATTTATTATTAGACCGGCCGTAATTTTATTTTCAATTTTATTTGTGAAGATATTGTCAATCAGTGTGGCTGTATTAGTGGTTATTCTGGTTGGTTTGGTGATAACAGGGAATAGGCTGTTTCCGTACATTGCATCGATGAATGCAGCTATTTTCCGGTTTCCCTTTGGATTTAAAAGATCTATGTTAAAGTCACCAGTCACACAATGTATCTTATTGTAGTTAAGTTTGCCGAATAAATGATCTACATTATGATTGAATGTTTCCAGACAGGATCCTGGTGTTCTATAGATACAACTTACTAATATATTGCTGGATTTCTCACATTCAATTTCGACAGTGATGCACTCAAAAATATTTTCCATGTTCATTGTCATATGCTTCACAATACTGCATCTAAGATCTGTGTCTATATACAGGGCAACTCCCCCTCCTGCTTTATAGGTTCTATTTAATGTGTACATTTCATAACCCACCAAATCTACATTGTGACAACTGCCTTCATTTAGCCAGGTCTCAGAGACAGCAATGACATTAAATTTTTTGTATTGGGCTAGTAGTTCTTTAATTTTATCTAAATTTTTGTTTAAGCTCCTGCTATTAAAATGGATTACTGATAATGTTTCCTCCATATTAACATTTTTATATTGTTCCTCAGTATAATATTCACAGTCGTTATTTATATTGTTGAAGAAGTTGTTATCTGGATCAATGTCATGACCGATCTCATGGAGTTTGTGGTCAGTGTGCACAAAGTTTTTAAAGTTCAACAGTTCATATTGTTTTGGGTCCTGATATTCCTCAAAGAAGTCCACTTCAGCTCCATTTGTGAATGGGAATAGGGGGTTATCTTCAGGGACAATCATTGGAGTATTTGATCACACGAGAGCAGACCTGAATGTACACACATACCTATGGTACACACCGTGCGCCATAGCCACCATGCAGTTCAAGAGGAAAATACACTGTTGCAGTTGTGAGGATAATAGCAATCGATCTTCCATAGCAAGACAAACATGGTAGATGCAGCAATGTGGCCATGCGGTGTACAGAATGTGGTATATACATTTGAACAAGCCCAACGGCGTATACACACCACACACACACACACACACACACCACACACCACACACACACACACACGCGCGCGCGCGCGCGCGCGCAAAGTCGCCAAGACAAGCACTCCTGGACACACGCAACCACACACCGCTGGCGCGCACGCGCAATCGTGTGTGTGTGTGTGTGTGTGTGTGTGTGTGTGTGTGTGTGTGTGTGTGTGTGTGTGTGTGTGTGTGTGTGTGTGTGTGTGTGTGTACCGTCTGAACCTGAAACAGATATAAATAGTACAGCTGGGGTCATAAGCAACCTACGTCTGTGTTCTGTGCACTCTAAAATCTTCCATTCTGAAATCTTCCATGTAAGCCTGTGTGGTGTGTACGTCAGAGGCACAGCATATAGAGCTGAGCAGTCCCACCCCTCTTGTGATGTCGCCCTCCTTCCAGAAATGGATTCCCCATTCATTTTTCTCGTAGACTTTTTTTTTTCTTCAAAAATGAGCTATATAAAGATGATTACGCCACGAACAAAGCCAACTCGGTTCTCAACAAATCATGACAACATGCACACATAAATGCTTTTGTTTAGTTTTTCTTCTTAGAAATTATTTGATTGTGCCAAACGTTGTGTGTTGTCATGATTTGTTGAAATCCGAGTTGGCTTTGTCCGTGGCCTAATCGTCTTTATATAGACCATTTTCATTTGGGGAATCCATTCCAAGGGTGACGTCACAAGGGGGCAGGACTGCTCAGCTCTATAGATTGGAAACATCACATTCTACTCTATTTTGTTCTGTCTATGACAATGGTTCTAAAAGTGAGGTCCGGGAATCGTTGACTCCGACCCGACATTTAGGGCCGGTTCGGGCCTAAAATCTATGCTAATCAGTAGGGCCAGGTCAAACCTTGGGCTCCATGAAAAAATAATATACAGTATATTAAATTATTCTATTATAGTAGTAAATAATAGTTATTTTCTGTATTTACCTATTATGATTGGCATTTCACTTTTACAGTTTAAGGCCAGGTCGGGCCTAAAATCTATTCCATTTAGTCGGTTCTGATCAGTTAGGGCCCCGTTACGGCTGGGCCTTAATTTTCAGGCCTGTTGAGACCTCTACTTTGACTATTTGGGGGGTCAAGGGGATCCGTGGTCAAAAGACATTCTATGGCAGTGGTGCTCAAACATTTTGACTAAACGTTGTAGTGCAGTTCAACTCAGGTCTGTTTACAACAGAACTGGCCATTATATGACTAAATGCGTCCCGTTGGGTGACTTTGACCGGCCTGTGAAAGGTTACTTGGAAGTAAGAAAATTAATATACAGTAATTTGTAATTTTACCTGTCCTTATGACTGGAATAAACTTTTTTTTCCTGCCCTGAATTGCCAGTGATTGACAACCTGCCATTGTTTTTCATTGCCTAACAGTAAGATACACTCTTACCAGCTTGCCAAAACAATACCATTTACTGTTTTCTTTATATAGAAATAAAATGTATATTACTCAGAATTTAGTTCAGCCTTTTGTACCTTCACAATGTTTTTCATTTGACCCTTTGGGAAAGGGTCAAATGGTCAAATAGACTGGTTGTCACTGCGCTGTCACTGCTAAGCGGATGACTAACTGCGCTCTGCAAATGTGGAACTGTATTGACCCTATCAGCTAATCACCACATTTCAATCAGCTGTGGATTTGGGTCATGTTTGGGTAGAACAAACAGAGCAGAGGTTATAAGGTGAGCCTTGGTTCATGCCAGAGAGTCTCTCTAAAATAATATAAGAAATAAAAATATAAGTGCAGAAGGTGCATATACGGCATGTTGAGTTTGTCTTGAAAATAATCTTATGCTTGTATTGTGTTTGTTTGTGTTTGATAATATGGACATAGATTGGTGTGTGTGTGTGTGTGTGTGTGTGTGTGTGTGTGTGTGTGTGTGTGTGTGTGTGTGTGTGTGTGTGTGGGGGGGGGGGGGGGGGGGGGGGGGGGGGGGGGGGTCTGTGTGTGTGTGTGTGTGTGTGTGTGTGTGTGTGTGTGTGTGTGTGTGCGTGCGCATGCTCGCGTGCACGTGTGTGTGTGAGAGAGAGAGGTCTGCCCTGTGTTAGACGAGCACTACTACAATTACTACCATCAGACGTTCAAGCTTCAATGTTTTTATTTGTCACTTTACTGAATGTGAAGGAGGCAGCACTCCGCACTGCACTTTACACACTAGATATGGGAGTGTGTCACATTCAGTAGATCATTTGTGGCCGGTTATAATTTCCTGTATAGTTTATTGGGACTGTAGTAGATAATAAAATAAGAAATTTAAATAAATAATCGTAAAGAAAATTGTATCTATGGCCATGTTCGAATGCCCCCTCGCATAGCTAAAATCCCTAAAACCTGCAACCTAAAACATGAACCTTGGTCGAAAACAATAAAATAAAAATAAAGTTGTCCTTTAAGTGCATATTGTGCCGATACTTTTGTACTTTTACTCAAGTAAGCTATAGTTTTTCATTTTTTTCGCACTTACAACAAAGTACTTCTGAACTGCACGAGTGTTACTTTTACTAAAGTACCTTTTCCACCAATAGGCTTTAGGCACCAGCAGGGCACCACACCAAAGGAAGCAGGGAACCCCTAGAAACAGCACACGTAACATGTTTATCTTAGCGCCTTCTGTCTATTGAAGTTATGACAGACTGCAATGACAGATTTTACAGCTCACACTTTTCAGCACAGCCATTGGTCATTACTACAGCCCCCATCATGTTTAGACTTTGCATACCCTGCAGTTTAAACATGACATTCAGACAACAGGACTTACCAACAGGAACAGCATCAACGTTGTAAGCCATAGCTGACAAACATGACCTTAAATATACTGCAACCCACCCACCCACACACACACGAACAATATACGCGGAAAAAAACAACGTCCATCTCGGAAGTGCATTCATAATTGTACTTTTTACAGTGTGCCCAATCACAAATGGACAGCACACAAAACCATGGAACGCCATAACTAGTGTTGTAGTCAAGACCACCTGAATCGCGACCAAGACCAGAAAAAGACCTAAGGGGGTCGAAACCAAAACGTGAACGAGACAATCACGGACTTGGTCAAGACGAGATCAAGGGGTCGAGGACAAGACCAAGACGTAGAGACCAAGATCTAGAAAGGTCGAGGCCAAAAAGCCAATTTTCATTCTTCTGTAGTAATAGTACAACACATTACAGCGACTTCAGCTGTTACAATAGTCGGTTTGCGGACTGCTAATGATATGCACGTCATCCAGCACTGCACTCTGTATAATACAGCTGTCTTTATGAATGGGCTCCTCGGTCCGCACAATGGATATAGCACATTTCCTTTGCATTGTCTAGTCTCGAGTGGTCTCGGCGGCTAAAGAGACCCGAGACATTTGCTCCGAGATCGACCATAACAAATCAAGGGTGTGACCAAGACAAGACCACGAGACAAATGAAGTGCAGAGCGCAAGACCGAGATAAGACCTAGACAATTCAGGGTGAGACAAAAACAAGACTGAAAAAACGAAAATTTGGTGGTGGTGGTGCCGGGACCGAGGTGGAACCCAAATTCCAATTTCAATGCTCAGGCAGCCGCTTTCAGGGCTGACACCTAACCACAAGGCCTGCTGAGCTGCAGTCATAAGCCCTTCCAATAGTGAACAGTAGGGACTGATTACCAATATCATAAAACAGAAATAAATACAATACTATACAGTAGCATAATGACTGTATACATTGAAGATAAATAGACACGCGTGCAAGCACGCGCACACAGTGCCGTACAAACAGTACTGTAATAGCTTATGTACACATAAGTGTAAGGCAACTTGACCTTTCAAGCATCCCTTGTAAAAGGAGTGCTCTGGGTGTGTCCAGAGAATGGTGGATATATAGACAGACAAGAAAGAAGCTGAGGATGAACTAAACAGAGCTAACTGAGAGAATGGTTGTGAACTGGACGCCACCACGGTGGCTACAGCCGTGGATGGTCGCGGTGCTCTTGATGCTGCCTGCCACAAACCCCGGTATGTATCTCAGGTTTAAAGGCTAAGAACAACTTTTGTTGAGTTTTTTTGGGCAGCTGCAGCAGGCTGCCTATAGCCCTAGAAGGCCAAATGTTGCTTTTTGGCAACATTAATCCTTTAATTATTAAAAAAAAATATATCATTATTTATTTTTATTTATTTTTTTCACATAAATATCATGGTTGATGTTCATTGTTTATTATATTTATTTTTATTTATTTCATTGCAATTGGTCATGATATTTGCATAGGGTTACCCCCCACAGAGGCTGCAATGAACCTCTTCAATTAATTTCTGGACTTAATTTCTGGATGATTTTTAACTTTGACCTTTAGCCTTTAACCCTAATAAAAGTAAAATGCTTGCAATAAATACATTTTTGTGATCATTAGAATGTGTAGAACATGTACATTCATTATATTAAAGATATCCCAAAAACATATTTTTAAATTTATTATAATTAATTAATTTGCACAAATAAGATATTTATTTATTTATTTATTCACTTTATTTAATAGATACAAACTAGTAGTAAGGTTGAAAACAGTTTTTTTTTTTTTTTTTTTTTTTTTTTCAGTAGAAATATACCTGGGCTTTCTAGGGCTAGTAAATAGGATTGGGGAGATTGGAGATTGGAGAGGAGATGGAATGGTCCCAGTGTCTAAGAGGTTACCCAAAAGGTTGCGACATTGAGGGGTGACAAAACTGGAATTGGAAATGCTTTGTTTTCAAGCAGCCGCCATTACACCTTTCCATGGAAGTGAACAGAGATGTCATAATTCTGTCTATACTCTATGGTACTAGCCGACCTCTGATCTGTTTGACTATCCGGTCTCTTGGCAATGCCACGACTTCTGATTGGCTATGATCTGAGCTTTAGAAGTAGGTATGACCGCGTCCCTTTCACATGTATTTATTTACATTTCATAGAACAAATTCTGCAGAAATATTACAGCAGCTGCCAATTAAATGATATGTCATTGCTTGTTTACTAGTTACCTTGTTGTGATGTAACTCCAAATCTGGACAAGATATTTGATATTTGATAATTCAAAATATGCCCCTCATTGTCTATACATTGTATGATAAAACAGCTTTCAAATAAACTCTTTCAGTACGTACACATTACACAAACAAAGTTGTTTCAGACACTATAGAGAATGATGAAAAAATCCAACTACATGAGTTATGGTGATATGCTCTGAATCAACTTCGTGTTTGTGTTTGCGCTAGTCTTGGGCAATATACCGGTATTACCGTTTATCGCGATATTGGAAATCAATACCGAGTAATATCGTTGGGTCTATAAAAAATATCGAATACCGAATATCGTAAAATACCGACATTATACTCCAGTGGTTTTCGACCAGTGGTCCGGAGACCACCAGGGGTCCTTGAGAGGATTCCAGGTGGTCCCCATTTAAGTTGTTTAACCAGATGTAACTCTTGAGAACGTAAAAATGAAACCAAATGGACCCTTGCGGGTCCATTTGGTTTCATTTTTACACTCTCAGGAGTTAAAATATTCATCATGTGAATTATCCCAAGTCTACACAACTAGTTCTGGGACATGTGAGATCAATTCTGAGAACTAGGTGACTGGTGGAGCGTGTCCAACTCTGATTGCACGCCATCTAGTGGTCAATACCGGTAATATCGAATATCGAGCTAATTAACACGTTATCAATACCGATATTAAAAAATCAATACCGCCCAAGACTAGTTTGCGCCACACCTGGGCATTATAAGGCCCGGGGGCCAAATGCGGCCCATTGGCTGACTTTGACCGGCCTGTGAAAGGTAGTAAGAAAATTAATATACTTTCTAATTTTACCTGTCCTTATGCCTGGACTAAAAGTTGCTTTTATTTTGAAACACACACAACTTTCCTGCCCTGAATTGCCTGTGATTGACAACCTGTTTGCCATTGTTTTTCATTGCCTAACAATAAGATATACCAGCTTGTCAAAACAATGCCATTCACTGTTGTTTTTCCATTTGACCCTTAATATTTAAAAGTAACTTCCCCAACACTGGTCATTAATAATATATCATCAGGGCGTGATTCACCATTCACACTCACACGTGCACGCACGCACACATTGTGTGTTTGTCATTAAACATAGTTAGCAGTTTTTTGCTTGATGAGAGGTTCATGTGATTTTTAAAATAATTGTGTTTTATTTCTTTTCTCCTAGTCTTAATTCAGTCAATCAACAAAGGTCCTATAACAGGTAAGAGCGCACGCACACACACACACACACACACACACACACACACTTGTTCATCCTTAATTCAGTACTAAATAATATTCGTTTTAAAACTGTGCATTGCCAAATTCTTTGTTTTGTTTGGGTCATCCCTGCAGAGGTCCGACCATCTCATAATGAGAAGTTCTGCAGTACATGGGGCGACCGTCACTTCAAGACATACGATGGAGATGTCTTCCAGATGTCTTCTAGCTGTAGCTACACCCTGACGTCTCAATGCAAGGCCGCCTATAACCAGTTTAACATCCAACTGCAGAGAACAGCCGAAGGCTACAAGGTCACAATGAACCTGGAAGGAGCGCTCATTGAAATGACTAACAAATCCATCACAGTCAACGACAAAGAAACGTACGTATCATCACTTATAAGAGTAAAAAATAAAGGCAGGGTCCTTACCTGTGTGTGTGTGTGTGTGTGTGTGTGTGTGTGTGTGTGTGTGTGTGTGTGTGTGTGTGTGTGTGTGTGTGTGTGTGTGTGTGTGTGTGTGTGTGTGTGTGTGTGTGTGTGTGTGTGTACCCTTATGGGTGAACTTGGTTTCATTTTACGCACTCAAGAGTTAAATTTACGCACTCAGGAGTTAAATTGAGTTATGCACTCGACTCTGCGCTCATTTATAGTTTTTATAAATGATTGCATAATTATATTTAAACATCTGAATTACTCAATTTTCAGAAAGACAATTAGAAAATGTAGAAGAATTGTTGTTTTGACCAACATTT
Source organism: Benthosema pterotum (assembly GCA_039105355.1). Taxonomy (NCBI): domain Eukaryota; kingdom Metazoa; phylum Chordata; class Actinopteri; order Myctophiformes; family Myctophidae; genus Benthosema; species Benthosema pterotum. The sequence goes on from CM076978.1 coordinate 27,809,159, forward strand.
TTCCAGTTTATCTCTCCTACATTGTGAACAAAAACTCAGTTTTGGCTTTGAGAGACTAAACTAAACTTAACATCAAATGCTGGTCCTTCCGTGGCTAAAATGCAGAATAAATATTGTGGCCTGATATGAAAATGGTTGAAAACCACATACGGTAAGCAACTATAAGGAACTTATCTAGCAAGTACTTTTCTATGCTAGATAAGTACTTGTTACAACTGACAAATTTCTACCTGTTTTTTTGGCCACTGCGGGGAGCAAGTGCCCCCCTGGCACCACCCTATAATCGGCAATGTGTGTGCCATACAACGGTACATTTTCACAACAGCAGCAAAAGTACAGCTAAAACCAAACAGCTCCTCTGTCTCTCCAGGACCGCCCCATTCAGTGACAGTGGAGTTTCAGTGGAGAGGGTGTCGTCCTATGTCAAGGTCAAGGCTAGGCTGGGCCTAGTACTCATGACCAACTTTGAAGACTCTCTATGGGTAGGCCTGGACACTATGTTTTCTTCTTCCATTACAGATTAGTACAATAATGTTACAAAAATGGTGCAGAAGTTAATATTGTAATGTATGTATGCGTTGTGAGGCGCATTGATCTGTGGCTCTGCGATCGGTTTGCATATGTATCTGGGTATTAGAGGTTTGAAGGGTTATGGTCATGGCTTAAAAACACTGTTTTTAAGACAATCGCACTCCAGTATTTTTACACTTGAATCGAAAAAGTGTTAGGAAGGTGGACTTTCACGCCTGTTTTAAAGAATGCCGAAGATTTACTCTTTTTGAGGGAGGGAGTCAGGGCATCACATGCTTCAGTATAGTTAAAGCGTAAAGCTGAGGCCAGGCTGCGTTTTTACTGGATCACGGATTTACTGTAACACATTTTTACATCTTCTTCCAAATGTCTACAACAGTGATCCTGCCTCAATTGTTTTATTTCATGGATCCCCATTAGATTGATAAGCATCAAAACGCAGACAGTGGCTATCTCTCGGACTTCAATCTATATCACAAAATCGTGACAAACTACGATTGACCAATCATCTTTTATGATAATGCTATTATTAATAATAATGTTTAAACACGTGTGAGCATATCATTGATACTGTACATGCTCTATTAAAATGTTTTTAAGGTGGAACTGGATGACCAGTTCAAAAACCAAACCTGTGGACTGTGTGGAGATTTCAATGGAATTCAGCTCTACAATGAGTTCATTGAAAATGGTAAAAGATTTTTTATTGTATATTTCTTCATAGATCAGTATATCGCACACTCTTTATATCTGTGTGTTGTTTAAAAAAAATAGCATTTGTGTGAAGTGCGATCATACATCACATTTCCGTCCGCAGCCAATCAAATCATCACAAATGTCATTCCAGCTGATCACTTTGACTTTTCTGCCCTCACCTTTACCTGTGATATGTGCTTTGATCAGCGAATCAAATCATCGCTATGGGGCGATCAGCCAATCATCAGCCAATGTTTGTGTTAACAAAGAAGCACAAAGCTGGGCATAGGAGGCGCCGCTCTTATTATTACACAATAATTAAACACTTTTCGCATGGCATGCATGGAGAACACATTAAGGGGGCAATGAACTTTTTTTGGGTGGTGCCAGGCACATGTAACTGGATGCCTGATTTGTCCTCTGCATTCACCCATCCTATCCTTAGGTGAAGAGACGACCTGCTACACGAAGGACGGCAGCAACTATCGGGGGGACCTTGATGAATCCATCTCTGGGAAAACCTGCCAGAGTTGGTCGTCCCAAACACCTCATAACCACACCTACACACCCGAATTACTTCCAGACGCGTAAGGACACCCAGCCAAACAGCAAATCTACAGTATCTTTCCATCTAGAGCCATATACAGCCTGTCTGTCTGTCTGTTGGTCTGTCAACTACTTGTATTTCTGCACGTTTTTATCAGCGGCCTGGAGGACAACTCCTGCCGTAATCCAGGTGGACAGTCAAGACCATGGTGCTACACCACCGACCCAAACACACCCTGGGAGATATGTGATATCCCTAAATGTGATGTTACTCCAGGTAGATTTGACAACTTGAGTTCATGACAATGATTTTCACTTTTAGGAAATGAATAACAGACACTTGTCTTGCCATTACTCACTATACTGTTTGCAGATAAAGTTACAATGAGTTTAGCTTAATGAATCAATAGTAGGAGTACCAAGTGTGATTCTATCTATATGGACGCATATTGTTTGCATTGAAACAGAGTTTCCTGATATCCCAAGTACAATACCTGCTAGAGACTGGCATAGTATTTAAAACAAATCTGCTTCAAAGTGCTACAATTAAAGGACTACTTCACCACTTTTTGACCTATCTTCATATAATAGGTCCTTACTAATGTACATGATAAAATACAACAATTTTTTTCTACTCAGTCTGTGTCTCACAAGAGGGCTGTGGGCAGTTCAGAAATGCGTCCTCCAATGACATCATCATTCAACAGATCTTCTTTTAAAGCAATATGTTTTTGAGAAAAACAAACAAACTATTTTTATACTATAAGGAGAACGATGGCTGCCATTTTTGCATTGCAATTTATCAGAAATGGAAAGCCTGCAGTTTCTATTAATTTGGATTCCCCCTCGATGATGTCATTAGAGGATGGTTTCTGAACTGCCCACAGCCCTCCTGTGAGACACAGACTGAGTAGAAAAAATAGTGGTATTTTATCATGTACATTATTGAGGATCTATTATATGAAGTGGTGAAGAAGTGGTCCTTAAAGCAATATTGCACAAGAGGGCGTGGTTTCACGAGATTCTTCTGCACAATGATGGACAGGAACGAGACATAGTCGGGTTCCGCCCACATAATTACACACCAGTTACTGTGTTAAGAGCATCTCTGAAACTTAATACATTCTCAAAAAATGTAGTGTCAAATGTAGTCACTATGACTACAAATCCCCCCCCCCCCCCCCTAATAGCTAGACTAGCCACCTAGTCTGCTGCGTTCTGGGAGAGAAAACAGACAAAATCTTTGTTTTATTCAGGTGTGGCTGGTGCATGTGTCAACTTGTAGGTAAAGCTTACTTGTGTTATTGTCTCCGTACAGGGGAGGTGATGGAAGTGGAGGATTACGTAGGACGCTGGATAGACAACGGCCCCTCAGACTCAGACGGCTGCGACGATGTCCAGACCAGCAACACCACTTGTGCCCAACATGTAATTAAAACAAAAAATTAAAACATTATCAACATATTCAACAGTGGTGGGGAAAAACACTGAAAATGCACTTGAGTAAAAGTACAAAAGTATCGGCATCAAAGTCTACTTAAAGTATGTGAGTAAAGTTCAAAATGTATACAAAATCTAATGAAAAAAACATATCTAAAAGCTCATAATGAGTCACCAAAATAACTAGTGACAAGTTCAAATAATCATTGAGAAGTAAAAGTTACAAATTAAGGCTCTGACATGTAGTGGAGTAGATGGAAAAGTACTGTAAATTGGAAACACTGAAGTAAAGACAAGAAAATGACGCATCATTTAATTGGCAGCTGCTGTATTATTATTTCTGCAGAATTGTTCTATGAAATGTAAATACCTGTTTAAAAAAAACAAGGAAGTGAAAGGGACTCGTCATACCTACTACTAAATAATAATGAAACGAAATGTAGCTCTGACCAGAGCCATAGAGACCAGATAGCCAATCCGATCACTGATACAAAGCTTCAACCTCTTAGACCCTGGGATAATTCCATCTTCCCACCTCCCCATGCCTGTTAGAGGCAGTCTGCAGCTGCAAAAAAAAACTCAAAATTGTTGGCCTACTTAAAGGTTACTTTCCACCACTGATATTCAACATTGCTTCTACTCATCACTCCACATGAATAATTATGCTCCATGCTAAAGCTGATTCTGTTTCTTCATTCTGACCACTAGAATGTAACATGTGAACAACTGTTGACATCGTCTGCCTTCGCGGGCTGCAGAGAGCTGCTGGACTATGATTCTTTTCTCCAAGCGTGTACCAGCGATCTCTGTAACTGCGACAGCGGCAGCTCGTGTCTGTGTCCGACGCTGGCCGAGTATTCTCGCCAGTGTGCCCACGCCGGCGGAAAACCACGGAAGCATCAACTCTGCAGTAAGAAATTTGAAGTGTTTTCAAAACACCGTTTGTGCCCAATCGTGTGCATTAACTGCATACTTAAATAGCACATCTACAAGTTTGTGGCTTGTAGATCTTCTATTTTAGATATAATGTGGAAAAGGTGCAATTTTATATACAGTATATAATGCATTTTTTTAATAACTCAAGTTGCTTCTGGGACTACATAAAACTATATTCCATTCCCTGGAACAACATTATTTTCAGAAGGCATTCTGGCATCATATAGAGATAATTCTGGGGCTCCACTGATATAAAAACATATCGTAGAGTGCGCACCCGTACACACACACACACACACACACACACACACACACACACACACACACACACACACACACACACACACACACACACACACACACACACACACACACACATTAGGGGTGAAACGATATAGCAAATGCACCGACAATCGATTTTTTAATTTCAAGAATCGAAGATATCAATATATATCCAGTCATGCCACTTACTTATACTACTGCCTTGGTATTGTTGAATAGCAAAGAACTGCCCGTACAACATGGAGTACAAGGAATGTGGCAACGCCTGCACTGACACCTGCACTAACACAGAGAGGAGCAAGCAGTGTGATGACCACTGCATCAACGGATGCTTCTGTCCGGAAGGTACAACCAGAATGGCCACATTCATACAGTATATATATTTTTTTTCTCTTATGCAAGTATAAGAATCGCTGACTATGTAATAATAATGATTATTATTACCATAATTTCCAGGAACTGTGTTTGATGACATCCAGAAGAATGGCTGTGTCCCTGTTGAACAGTGTTCCTGTGTTCACAATGGCAAAATCTACAAGGCTGGGGATTCCTACACAAAGACATGTTCAAAATGGTAAGAGACTGTAGATGGAAAAAAGGGAATTCCATACATTTTGTTTAAATACAGCCAAACAAAATTTAATCACAACTTTCTGTGGTTTTATAATGTGTTTTTGACATAAACATGGTGCAATGTCTCAGCACTTTCACGCCTAGTGGCTGCAACTAGACACTACATGCAAGATCGTTCATAAAATGAAACAAAATAGACCATCCTGAGTCCATTTAGTTTCATTTTACGCTTTTAAGAGTTAAATTATACTTGTAAATCTGAAATACTTCATTTTCAAGAATCTACACAATTAGAAAATGAAGAAGAATTGTTTCTCATTTTGAACAATGTTTTACCAGTTATCTCTCCTAAATTGTGGACACAAACTTGAAAATCCTTAGTTTTGTGTCCGAGAGACTAAACTCAACAACAAATGGTGGACCGTGGCTAAGATGCAAAATGAATAGGGCACTCTGGTATCAAGTTCTAAGAGAATGAAATATACATGTGCATTTACAGGACAATAATATACATGAACTGTACTCTACATCAGGGGTTTTCAACAGGTGGTCCGGGGACTACCAGTGGTGCCTGAGAGGGTTCCAGGGGGTCCCCAGCTAAATGATGGAAAGTTGTTTAACCAGGTGTAACTCTTCGAGAGAGAGAAATGAAACCAAAAATGACTGTTTTGTTTCCCAAATCCAGCCTGGTATTGTGGACAAAAATAAATCTTTAGTTTTGGGGTCTGGAGGTTGAAAATCTCATCAAATGGTGTTCCACTGCTCAAATTCTGAGCAATAGTGGGCCCTGGTATCAAAAAGGTTGAAAACCACTGCTCTACATGGATGTATGTGTGCATACTGACTGAGTATTTAAATGTGCACATGCGTGTTTCAGTACCTGTACAGGAGGAAGGTGGAGTTGCGTTGATGACAACTGTCCTGGAACCTGCAGCATCATGGCTGGCAGTTTCTTCAGCACCTATGATGAGAACCAGTATGAGTTCAGCGGAGACTGCTCCTACATTCTGACACAAGTCAGTAAGAACTATAGTAAAACTTTGACAGATAAGAGCTCCAATAGACCTTTTAGTAAGCCCCCTCCTCAAACTGCTAAGGCCCAATCACAGCTAAGCATAACATGTGACAGACAAACCTCTCCAGCAATAGCTTTCCTACAGTATATGATAAACATTGTTTTAAAACAAATAAATGTCACACACACATTTTTCCACTGCATAGGGCATGCCGTGTTGATGGATTTGGAAGAGATTTGAAGGTCTGGTTCCAAAAAATGAACCAGTATTTATTGTGTAAAGTCCATGATATATTTACATTGGAATGAATGAGCCTGGCTGGAAAGTGTCCTAGGGTGGACAAGAGGGCGGAGCTTACCTAAAGGTCTATTCAGAAACTGTGTTGATATCTTGCTACCGTGCCTGCTTTAAGTCTGAGATGAATTGCACATTATCACAAACAAGATGAGTTTGAGTGCAGTTATTTTGTATGCAAGAGAATTATCCACCTCTGTCTGTTTTTTTCTTAGCTTTTACATACATTATTTTCAATCAACGTACAAGCTTCCTTTAATCAGCCCTCTGTAGAGATGTTTCAAATAACGGCCATGTTTCTTATATTATTCACCTTGTCTTCTAGGTGCAAAGTCAGAACATCACAGTGCATGGTGATCTGTCTAGATGTGGCAAATCTCAGTCTGAGACATGTCTGGAGGCTGTGACTGTGGTCCTGCCTGGACAGGTACAAATTATCGCACGCATGCGTGTGCGCACACACACACACACACACACACACACACACACACACACACACACACACACACACACACACACACACACACACACACACACACACACACATTTGGATAATATCATTTAAGTCACATACCGGTATGTCAATCAAGGCCAGAGGGCCAAATCAGGCCAGTGTTACACACTTCAATGAATTAATGAGTCCATATCAGTGTGGATGGATTTTTAGTTCACTGGATGGACAGGTCTGCAAAAGGCGCGCGCACGCACACGTATACACGCAGACGCACGCGCACGCGCACACACACACACACACACACACACACACACACACACACACACACACACACACACACACACACACACACACACACATTGTTATGTCCAGCCATCACACTCAATACAACAGAATGCACTGACTTCCTCATTGACTGACTGACTGACTGACTGACTGACTGACTGACTGACTGACTGACTGACTGACTGACTGACTGACTGACTGACTGACTGACTGACTGACTGACTGACTGGACATACTGTAACTATATCATCTATAAACATGCATCCTGTCACTAATTTGGTTTTCATGTTCAAATTACAGTCTGTCAAATAGTACTATTTCTGTAATATGGCTGGCATATTACCATCACAGTGAGTTGGGAGTATTATATTGATCACATCACGCACACGCACACGCACACGCACACACACACACACACATTTTAATCATTTATTTATGTCCACATAGGAGAGACAATGCAAGGACACAAATATTTACAAGGTGCAGAACAGAATACAGTCAACAGATCCCGGACAAGTGCCTATACACACCCGTCAGGGGTACAAGTAACAGCGTCGTCGCCAGATTTGCCGGCTACCGATTATAGAAGAGACTGCACAGAATTTTGCAAGCTGTTTGGCTGCTTTTTTTGACATCCCAAGTTGTTGGAAGCCTCTTACAACCAACCTATGCACATGTCCTAGACTGCCAAAGATAAACACAAATAGATTGCACCTATAGCCTAGCTCTATGATGGTCTGTAGAAGTGGCTGGTATTTAATGACTTTGGTCATAAAGGCTTCCTCTAAGCTAGAATCAAAGGTGCAGGCCACTTCAAGAACGGAAACTGATCTGTTCTCTTCATCAACAAAAACAGCATCTGGTGTATTAGCAGAGAGATGTGCAAAGATTTCAGGATTTTCAGTACAGAGTTGAAACATATATGGTTTGACACAGGAATGTTTGTACATTCTCACAGATAGTGCAAAATGTTTAGATATGTCCTTCGTTCGCACACACACACACACACACACACACACACACACACACACACACACACACACACACACACACACACACACACACACACACACACACACACACACACACACACACACACAGCAACTGATTAGGGCCTACTGCAGTCTATCCACAAGCTGAGCTAACCCACCAGGATACCAAGCAGAACATGACTGCAATACATACATATGATATAATACACAACATATTGTGGTCACATATGGCCATTTTTCCCAATTATGTATGTGCCGCTTCTTACTGTATATCTCACCTGCAAAAGACAGCTTTTACACACACACACACACACACACACATGCATTAACTTTTTAATTATCGTGTTTTTTTTTTTTTTTTTTTTTTTTTACTATTATCAACTTAATCCCATAATCCCATTCTGAACTTGCGTAGGGTTAATAGAAGAAATAAGCACACAAAAAATAGGGGTGGCTACTTCTACAACCGCAAATTAATTATCTTCTGCCCACGGGATGATATTAAACTACCATACTATTATAACTGGCCCTCTGTTATGCTGCACACAACATGAATGGAACTAATTTAATTCGTTTTACTATGAAAGCAGTCGTTTTTTTAATTGATTCAATTTCATCTTTGCATTTATCTTACTATTTTAAGGGGTTTTCCTGGGACTGTGTTGAAACACAGTCCAGTGGCTCTGGCCCTCGACTTGTACCAGTTGTTCTATTTTGGCCTGCCATGTATTTGAGTTTTACATCCCTGATTTAAATAGTCTCTTAATGAACCCTTTCTTTTTTTACTACAGATGATTAAAGTTGAAGACAGTGGAGCATTGTTTTATAACAAACTGACTTCTCAATTGCCCCTCCTCCTGGGTGAGTTTTCATTTGTTACATGGACCCCAACCCTCCGCACCCCCAACGACCCCTCCTCCTCATCAGGGGCGGATCTAGGCATGGGCATGAGGGGGCAATGCCCCCCTAAATGCCCTGACTGCCCCAAACATGAGGGCATGCAAAACAACCTAAGATATTTCAGTGTTTATATTTAAGTATTTGAAACACTATTATATTTAAGTATTTGAAACACTACTACTGCTACTAACTATCGCCTCACCACTAAACCAACAGCTTTTCATAATTGAAAACAGAAAACTCTCTGAGTCAGACCTTTAGCTTTATGCATGCTGCATGTCTGTTGCAACTTCAACAACAACTGATGTTATTATTGATGCCTACTTGCCCAATAAAAGTCCTGTAACTGAAAATGGATGGGGGCAGCTTCATCACCGTGGCACGAAGTGGCGATGAAGCCGCCCTATACCATACCCTATACCCCCCCCCCCCCCCCCCCCCCCCCCCCCAATTGGGAAATGTTACATCCACCCCTGCTCCTTATGTATGTAATCTAATCCTGATCGGATCATTGGAGTCATTCTGTAAATGTATATATTTCACAGACAATGTAAAAGTCTTCAAGCCGTCCACCTTCTATGTGCTGATTCATACTAGCTATGGACTCCAGGTGCAGATACAGCTAACACCCAGAATGCAAGTCTACATCACAGCTGCTGCGTCTCTTAAGGGGAAGCTCCGTGGTATGCATCCATACAAGAATGTTTTGCATTATTGATTATATTACAGATAGATAGATAGATAGATAGATAGATAGATAGATAGATAGATAGATAGATAGATAGATAGATAGATAGATAGATAGATAGATAGATAGATAGATAGATAGATAGATAGATAGATAGATAGATAGATAGATAGATAGAGTAGCTTGAGAGATCTACAAGTATCTTTAGATTAGATTATTAGATTATTTTTAAATGTTCAATTCCTGTAAAGTAAAACAGGCATATTTTGGACATAGTTCGAATGGTGATTAATCATGATCAGTGTTGGTCAATATTACTTAGGAAAGTAAGTTTTTTACTTTACTCTTTACCGCTTAGACAAAGTAATATCATTACTTTACTTATTACTGGAATTGAAGAGTAATATATTACATATTACGTTATTACTTTCCCAAGTTCTCAACTCCCACCTTATGGAGTAAAAGGGTTTTAGAGATGTACAACATAATCTGTTTAGCGAGCTCTTTTTAGAACTGAGTCCAATTTATTGGAATAATAATAGTCTTCAATCCCACAAACTGCACCTGAAAACAAAGCCAACAAAATCTGTCTCTTTGACTTTTTAAACTTTTTCACAATTGTTTTCAAAGACAGTTGAGGTCTTGTATTGAAAAATAAAATACAAAATAATGCAGCAAGCAAATTGTAGTTTACATTACTGTGCGGAGGATGCAGCATGTGGACTGGATCTACAATCTATTGCACATCTCTGTTGTTACAGTACCTGTCGATAGCTTGTAAATCTGTTCTATTTTTGCATACAACAACAAGCTCATTTTAAAAAAGTAACTTAGCGTTACTTGCAAAGTAATGCGTTACTTATTACCCATTTTTGCAGAGTAATCTCGTTACTTTACTTTTTGGAGCAAAAGTAATAATATTACAGTAATATGTAATCTAAAATTAGTTACTGCCCAACACTGATCATGATTAAGTTAAGCTGTGATTATTTTTTTTTAATCATTCAAAAGCCCCAATATATATATATACTGTACGCTATGGTGATTCAATGATACGACTGTGCTGTTTTTGCAGGTCTTTGTGGAGACTTTAACGATGTTAAAACTGATGACTTAACAACCAGTGGTGGGCTGACTGAGGGCCGGGCTGCACAGTTTGCTGATACGTGGACGAGTAAAGCTTCCTGTCCGGCCAGCAGAGCCTTTACCGGCGGATGCAGTTGGAATGTACAGAAAGGTCCGTTATTGGCACAATGTGCACATGGTTTTAGTCCACCTATTAAAATATTTCAGGCCATAACGCTTTGTTTGTTTTAACAGAGAAGTATGCTGAGACTTGGTGTTCCAAGATTGCCGACCCCAAGGGGATTTTCGCCCAGTGTCATTCTGAAGTGGATCCGGAGTTCTATGAAAACGTAAGATTTAATCTTTTACAAACAATAGACCTTTACATAAACCCCACCCTCAATGTCAATATTATGGAATTTGCATGTTAAATCCTGGATCAGTTTTGGAACCAGACTTTCAAAATCTCTTCCAAATATGACTGAATATGAATGTGTCTCCCACTAGCTGGAAATTAATTGAAGTGGTGGGGCAGTGTTGACTTTGGAGACAGCTAGACAGCAGTCTGGCTGTACATACCCTAAGGCTGGGTCAGACATTTAAATCAAGGAAGCTAAGCATGGCTGTGTGTGTGTGTGTGTGTGTGTGTGTGTGTGTGTGTGTGTGTGTGTGTGTGTGTGTGTGTGTGTGTGTGTGTGTGTGTGTGTGTGTGTGTGTGTGTGTGTGTGTGTACTCACCATGTGAATAACCCTCTCATAGAGCTGTAAGGAGGCTACCTGCACCTGTGACAAGAGTGAAGACTGCATGTGCGCGGCTGTATCTGCTTACGTGCAGGCCTGCTCTGCAGCAGGCGTCTTCATCAATGGCTGGAGGAAAACAGTGTGCAGTAAGCTCTCTATTAAATAGCAATGCCTCATTCTCCAAAGTAAAAACGCAGGGCGGTTGCAACGGCTGAAGGGATGCATGCTCTGATTGGTTCAGAAACCCTCTGTGTCAGATAATTGGGCGGGATCCATAATTTTAAAAACTCCACTGTTTCTGGTTCACCACACCTTTAACCATTTCAACCATTTTTCAACCACTGACAGCCTCTCTTGCATTTCACAGAGAAATACACAACCTCCTGCCCTGCTAACATGGTGTATGGCTACAGGATGACCAGCTGCAACCGGCGTTGTCGCTCTCTGAGCCAGCCTGACCCCACCTGCCAGATTGCCTACACTTCTGTGGACGGATGTGGATGTGCTGAGGGAACTTATCTTAATGAAAAGGGAGACTGCGTGCCGGCAGCAAAATGTCCCTGCTACCCTGATGGCTATCACCACATACCCTCTGGGACCACCTTCAAGATTCAAGGCAGAACCTGGTTAGACTCTGACTGCTCCTTATTGATTGATTGATTTATTACTTGTGTGAGTGGAGCGGGCGCAAGTTAAATGATCGGTGCACGGTCTGCGGCCGTCATCCATTGGGGCACTTTGATTAGCCAGTTTGGGTGATGACGTAATGACGAGACCTCAATTAGGTCTCACCCCTGGAGAGGAGCCAAACAAGGAGCATGAGGAGAGCTGAGGGAAACAGTGTTTGAAAAGGTTGGAACGGCCATAGGAGAGGAGGGAGGCGTAAAGGACCATAACGTAATAGTGATTGAGATAATCCAAAGTACTTAGATTGAGACTTTACCATAAAATGTCTTTCAATTGAGAAATTTGAGAGATGACGTAATTATGAAGCGATTATGAAAACTTAATTAGTATTATCAAGAAATTGAGCATATGAAAAACTGGTGCCCCTTAGTGATTCGGTAGGTGATAGATGAGGAATAATTCAGAGTCTGATTCACCTGCTCCGCTCATACGCAAGTAGGCCACTTGTGTGCAGTAGGCCACTTGTAAAAACCGCTGCACTATACAGAGTGCTGATCTAGTTGTTTATTTGATGGATTCTGTTTCATCTACCTTCTACACTTTTCACCTACTTTCCAATGTGTTTTGTCCACTTATAGTACCTGCAAGCGGGGGAAGCTCAACTGTCATGGAAGACCAGTCGTTACATGTGGGTTCTCTTTGCTCAATGAATCATTTTTAAACATTAAGAAATATGGTTTGGATTTTAACCAGGGCCAGATCTAGGCATGGGCAATGGGCATGCCTAAATGCCCAGTCTGCCCCCCAAACATGATGACTGCAAAACAACCAAAATTTCAAACATATTTCAAATTAAGGTGCTTATATTTAAAATGATTTGAAACACTATTACTGCTAAACTGCAATTGTGGCACCACTAAACCAACAGGATTTCATCATTGAAAACAGAAACTCGCTGAGTCAGACCTTTAGCTTTATGCATGCTGCGTGCCTGTTGCAACTTTAACAACTGATTCTAGTATTGATGCTTATAGTTGCCTAATAAAAGTCCTGTAACCAAAAATGGTATGGGTGCGGCTTCGTCTGTGGCGTGAAGCGACACTGGGAAATGTTACATCCGGGCCTGATTTTAACACTGCTTTCTTCTCAGCCTGCAAAGCTCCGATGGTCTTCTTCAACTGCTCCAGAGCTTCGGTGGACGCAAAAGGTGCCGAATGCCAGAAGAGCTGTCAGTCTGCCGACACCGAATGTGTAAATGACTTTTGATTTGTCTTCATTCAACCCTTAATTGTGATAAATTCAGTGACAGGCTGAACTTCTGGTGATAGCCTGAAACTACCTAAAAAAGAAAAAAAATGTTGTCAATGCGATGCTGACTGCATTTATGAATAGCTGAACTTGATGTGTTTCGTAGGCGAGCTCTGATTGTGAGTCAGGCTGTGTGTGTCCTGGCGGCTTGCTGTCCGATGGTAAAGGGGGCTGTATCAAAGAAGATCAGTGTCCCTGTTCATATGGCGGGGTCGCCTATCAGCCTGGACAAACCGTCAAGGTCGACTGTAACACCTGGTAAAGGATTTAATACTCCTTATGTGTGTGTGTTATTCAGTATTTCTTTATTGTTCAGAACTGAAACCATATCCTGTTGTGTTCATTATAGCACATGCTCTGGGAAGAAATGGAAGTGCACCGCAAAGCAATGTGAAGGGACCTGCAGTATGTATGGAGAGGGTCATTATTCCACGTTTGACGCTAAGAGGTTCTCTTTTCATGGTGGCTGTGGCTATGTCTTTGCTCAGGTACAATTGAAAGGTTTTTATTCCGTCTCTTTCTATTATTTAAAGCTCTTATATGTAATCTAATAATTACATTATTTATTGTTTTTTTTATGTTTTTCATGAAGTCTTCCTTTAATTAGATCATCTCCCCGAAAAAACATATCTTTTCGACACCTCTAGGGGCTGCAGTAGGCCTCCAAAGAAATCCCTATAAGCTATGTCATTGACTAACAGATAGTCCCGCTGGGACCATTTTTTAGCCAATCAGAAAGAGCCTCAGTGAGCTGCCTCTTATTAAGGAAAAAGGGAGGACTGGTGGACTGGTCAAATGTGCAGGACTATGATTTTTAAAAGGACCACTGTGGCTCCTATGGTTGTCATAGATACTAGATATTTTCAGGAAGTGATCTAAAAATGAAACCGTCTGAAATAAAGAGGAAAAAGAAGAAAATACATGCCATTAAAATCCTGAGATCTATTGCTTATATATTGCTTATATTTAAGTGTTTTAATGTGAAATCAGTCAGACTGCTAATAACATCATCTTACAGGATTACTGTGGTGGCAACACCGCCGGCACCTTCAAGGTTCTGACAGAGAGTGTCCCATGTGGGCCTGCTTACCAAACCTGCTCCCTCTCCATCAAGCTCTTCTTAGGGGTACGAAGCACTTAAAAAAAACACAACATACTTATTTAATGTACTATGTTGGCCATAACAAGTCAATATGCTTTATTATTTCAGGACACTGAAATTGAACTGAGTGAGGAAAGAGTCAAAGTCGCCAAACAAAACAAAAGCCAGGATGTCTCCTACAAGGTGCACACGATGGGAATTTATTTGGTCCTTGAGGCAAAACAGGGACTGACTCTCATCTGGGATAAGAAGACAGGTCTTATGATCAAACTCAGCTATGCTTACAAGGTGAGTTAATAACAATAAAATAACTGTATAAAATATTGTTAAAGGACAACGTCACCTATGTTTTCACAAACAGAGATGCATCTGGTAAGGATGCCTCTCAAGCTGGGGGGGGGGGGGGAAGAGACCCGGGGCAGACGAAGGTTATGTTTAGGGTTAGGACAAACTTGAGTCCTTTTCTATTACTTTTCGTAAACAGCATATTATTATCTGTCCTCCAGGGAAAGGTGTGTGGTCTGTGTGGAAACTACGATGGAAATGCAAAGAATGACTTTACAGCCAGGAACCAGGAAGTGGTTACCAAAGCTCTTCAGTTTGGGAACAGCTGGAAAGTTTCTCCTAGTTGTCCCGACAAGGAAATTGAGAAAGGTCCATGTGCTGTCTACTCCTACAGACAGGCCTGGGCTGTCAAACACTGCAGCATTATCAACAGTGATGTGTTCAAGGCCTGTCACCTGAAGGTAGGACACACACACACACACACACACACACACACACACACACACACACACACACTGTATACCGAAGCTGAGGATTCGATGTAGGTGATCCGCCATTAGACTAGCTCTAGGAAGTGAACGGAGTTTGCGCAACTCCGTCTGTACTCTATAGAGCTGCGTACTGACTTTGGTTGGTTTTATGGTTGCCTGACCAGCAGCAGCAGGCACTTAAGACTGTATATACAATAGACACGTAGCCTAATCTTGGCAAACAAATAATTAAACAAGCCTTTGGTTGGTTTTGGTTTGATGGTTACCTGGCCAGCAGCAGCAGGCAGTTTAGACTATAGACACGTAGTCTAATCTTGGCAAACAAATAATTAAACAAGCCGATGGACCGCGTGTTACCCGTGGCTGTGTCGGATCGGTCTCATCAGAAAGGAATGCTACTTTTTTTTTAGCGAAGGTTCGAAGCTCGGCCTGAAATTGCTGTCCGATGCTCGAAGGGCAAATTAAGCCCTAGTATACAGCACTAACACACACACACACACACACACACACACACACACACACACACACACACACACACACACACACACACACACACACACACACACACACACACACACACTATTTATAATTAAAGTAATTCTACCAAAAACCTGTATTTGTCAACTCAAAGGAAATATAGGTAACCTTAGTGTGTACAAACAATTTTTCTAAACCGATTTGTTCAAAACCAGAATCTAACTCCACCTCACCTCCATTCTCCAATCTGCTGGAGACTGCTGTGCTTTGATTGGCTAAAATGCTGCCTCTCTCAACCCCTACAACCCGCCCTCACACATTAGCCTAGCCTGTCCTGAGCGTAAGACGAATGTTTTGTTTTTATGATTTGTTGACACCAACAAATTTCGTGACCATCTGCAGGACGAAGCAAGTGTCTGTCTGCAGGGAAACAGCTGCTGCATTAAAGCAGAAGCAACGTAAAAGGGAAAAAAAACTATACATCTATTTTGATATTTGGCTAAAAAGTTGCCTATATTACCTTTAAACAAAGTGTTGTGGTCAAGTGGTCATACATCAAGTTCACTAGCAAATCATAATTGCAATAATTGCAATGTCTTCTCCAAAAAAAAGGTAGATCCCAAGAACTATTATGACGCCTGTGTGAAGGACTCCTGTGCCTGTAACTCTGGGGGTGACTGTGAGTGTTTCTGCACAGCGGTGGCAGCTTACGCCGCTGCCTGTAACATAGCTGGAGTGTGCGTAAGGTGGAGAACCCCCAAAGTCTGCCGTGAGTATTTGTCCTTCTAACAAATGAAACCCATAAAAGCATCTGTTGTGATCGACCTTTTAACGATGCATTGACCCTAACAGAGAGTGTGTTTGCTGTCTCTGCCCTACACAGCTCTGTTCTGTGATTATTACAACCCATCTGGAGAGTGTGAATGGCACTATGAAGCCTGTGGTAAACAATGTATGAAGACATGTACAAATCCTTCAGGACTATGCACCAATCCCATACCAGCTCTGGAAGGTACAGTATGATGTATACATTTATGGAAAACAGAGAAAGTAAAATACAACTAAATGCCGGAGGAGAATTCAAGCATATGGTTGGGAGAAAAGTAGTAGTGTAAAGGGCTGGTGAATTGAGAAATACATTCTTGATTTTTTCACACACTTTTAGACCACATTTGTGGTCATTATATAGCCATACCCAACAATAGTACAATACCTGCCAATAATGGGATTAAAACCTTTGTGTATTTTTAGCTTTTTGTTTTCAGGAAGCAATTAAAATTGACTTTTATGGTGTAAAGGTCAATTTTAATTGCTTCCTGAAAACAAAAATGTTCTGTATGATGACATATCCATTTCACATTAACAAAAGCCAATATAAGTTAAGCTGACCTGTTTTTATCCTATTCCGCCGCAAACACAGGTGTCCTGATCCAATTCTGACATTCAGACAGTATATTACTGGGTTTAAAGTCAATCATCATGTTAGAATATATATCTGAACACACAGTGGTAAAAATAAGCCACATAGCAGTACAGTGGCAGAGCTGTGTATTATATACAGTAGCTACAGTCGTACAGCTGTCCCTCGCTATTTGAGCCCCATAGCCTGAAGGGATGCAAGCTCTGATTGGTTCAGAAACTTTAGATCAGCATTTCAGGCTGAATCCTGTTTGAAGTCCTGTTTGACGGATCAAGGTTGTCACAGTCTATAGTAGATGATCAGGGTTAGGGTAATACATATAATGAAATGTCTGCATCAGAGATCCGGATGTGCGATGCTAACTCATATCCATTCTGTATTGTTCTATGGTTTCCATGTAATGTTAACATAGGGTGCTACCCACGATGCCCTCCGGAACGACCTTATCTGGAGGAATCCACTATGAAATGTGTGAAGGAGGAGCAGTGTGGCTGTTATGTTGATGGGAAACATTATGAGGAAGGAGAGGACATTCCTTCAGGCCAGAACTGCCAGAGATGGTATGTATGTAGATGTAATTAACACATACCGTGAGAGAACAGTGTTATGTCTATTAATCCCCAAAAGGAAATAAAACAGCCAATATGTGGGATTCAAATTTATATAATGGGTGCATATGCTATACATGAAGTCTAATGTATGATACATGTACTGTATACATACTGTATATTTAAAATTTTCAGGCAACTCTGTGTTCCATATATCAGAACAGAACAACAGAACAGAACTAATTCTACCGGTATATAATAGAAACTGTCTACTGCTACACTAAAACAAATCATGCCATTGTTTTAGAACATTTAGCATTGGCGTGTGTGTTTTAAGCATCAATATGTTTGTTGTAAATGTGATGTTATTTTCAATATTCATAAACTAAACTTATCTTAATCTCTGTTTGAAGTTCTTGTAAATCCACAGAAAAGACCTGCACCCATGATTTGAAAGGTAACTATTAGTTTGATATATTTATAATGGAATAGTATGACTTATGACTATGAAAACAACTGTATCAACTGACTATATCCACAATGTGTGTGTGTGTGTGTGTGTGTGTGTGTGTGTGTGTGTGTGTGTGTGTGTGTGTGTGTGTGTGTGTGTGTGTGTGTGTGTGTGTGTGTGTGTGTGTGTGTGTGTGTGTGTGTGTGTGTGTGTGTGTGTTTTCTATTCTAGGGTGCTATTGTTTGTACAAGGGAAAAAAATATGAATATGGAGCAACAATCTACGACACGCATGATGATGACGATACTTGTCTCACTGCAACATGTGGAGAGAATGGAACTAAAAGGGTCATAAGACCATGTACTACAACAACAACAGCCCCAACGACTACACCGTTTGTCTTTACTACCACTGTTCAAGCTACTACTCCTCCTACCACGACTACAGCAAAAGCGACAACCACAGAAAAACCTACAACTACCACAACCACAGAAAAGCCTACAGCCATGACTTCCACAGAGAAACCTCCAACAGAAAAACCCACAACAGAAAAACCCACAACTACCACAGTAAAACCTCCCACAGAAAAACCTCCAACAGGCAAACCTACAACTACAACAGTCACAGAAAAGCCTCCAACAGAAAAACCTACAACAGAAAAACCTACAACTACCACAGTCACAGAAAAGCCCCCAACAGAAAAACCTACAACTACCACAGTCACGGAGAAACCTCCCACAGAAAAACCTCCAACAGGAAAACCTATAACTACAACAGTCACAGAAAAGCCTCCAACTGAAAAACCTCCAACAGAGAAACCTGCAACTACCACAGTCACAGAAAAACCTCCAACAGGTAAACCTACAACTACCACAGTTACAGAAAAGCCTCCAACAGAAAAACCTACAACTACCACAGTCACAGAAAAACCTCCCACAGAGAAACCTCCAACAGGAAAACCTACAACTACAACAGTCACAGAAAAACCACCAACAGAAATACCTCCAACAGAAAGACCTACAACGGAAAAACCTCCAACAGAAAAACCTACAACTACCACAGTCACAGAAAAGCCTCCAACAGAAAAGCCTACGACTACCACAGTTACAGAAAAGCCTCCAACAGAAAAACCTACAACTACCACAGTCACAGAAAAACCTCCCACAGAGAAACCTCCAACAGGAAAACCTACAACTACAACAGTCACAGAAAAACCACCAACAGAAAAACCTACAACTACCACAGTCACAGAAAAACCTCCCACAGAAAAACCTCCAACAGAAAAACCTACAACTACCACAGTCACAGAAAAGCCTCCAACAGAAAAGCCTACGACTACGACAGTTACAGAAAAGCCTCCAACAGTAAAACCTACAACCACGACATTCACAGAAAAACCTCCCACAGAGAAACCTCCAACAGGAAAACCTACAACTACAACAGTCACAGAAAAACCACCAACAGAAAAACCTCCAACAGAAAGACCTACAACGGAAAAACCTCCAACAGAAAAACCTACAACTACCACAGTCACAGAAAAGCCTCCAACAGAAAAGCCTACGACTACCACAGTTACAGAAAAGCCTCCAACAGAAAAACCTACAACTACCACAGTCACAGAAAAACCTCCCACAGAGAAACCTCCAACAGGAAAACCTACAACTACAACAGTCACAGAAAAACCACCAACAGAAAAACCTCCAACAGAAAGACCTACAACGGAAAAACCTCCAACAGAAAAACCTACAACTACCTCAGTCACAGAAAAGCCTCCAACAGAAAAGCCTACGACTACCACAGTTACAGAAAAGCCTCCAACAAAAAAACCTACAACTACCACAGTCACAGAAAAACCTCCAACAGGAAAATCTACAACTACAACAGTCACAGAAAAACCTCCGACAGAACAACCACCAACAGGAAAACCTACAACAACCACAGTCACAGAAAAACCCCCAACAGGGAAACCCACAACTACCACAGTCACAGAAAAACCTCCAACAGGTAAACCCACAACTACAACAGTCACAGAAAAACCTCCGACAGAACAACCACCAACAGGAAAACCTACAACTACCACAGTCACGGAAAAACCTCCAACAGGAAAACCTACAACTACTACAGTCACAGAACAACCTCCAACAGAAAAACCTCCAACAGGAAAACCTTCAACTACCACAACAGTAAAGCCTCCAACAGAAAAACCTCCGACAGGAAAACCTTCAACTACCACATCAGTAAAGCCTCCCACAGAAAAACCTCCAACAGGTAAACCTACAACTACAACAGTCACAGAAAAACCTCCAACAGAAAAACCACCAACAGGCAAACCTACAACTACCACAGTCACAGAAAAACCTCCAACAGGTAAACCTACAACTACAACAGTCACAGAAAAACCTCCGACAGAACAACCTCCAACAGGAAAACCTACAACTACCACAGTCACAGAAAAACCTCCAACAGAGAAACCTACAACTACCACAGTCACAGAAAAACCTCCGACAGAAAAACCACCAACAGGTAAACCCACAACTACAACAGTCACCGAAAAACCTCCGACAGAGAAACCTACCACTACGACAGTCACAGAAAAACCTCCAACAGGCAAACCTACAACTACCACAGTCACAGAAAAACCTCCAACAGAACAACCTCCAACAGGAAAACCTACAACTACCACAGTCACGGAAAAACCTCCAACAGAGAAACCTACAACTACAACAGTCACAGAAAAACCTCCAACAGAAAAACCACCAACAGGTAAACCCACAACTACAACAGTCACAGAAAAACCTCCGACAGAACAACCTCCAACAGGAAAACCTACAACTACCACAGTCACAGAAAAACCTCCAACAGGCAAACCTACAACTACTACAGTCACAGAACAACCTCCAACAGAAAAACCTCCAACAGGAAAACCTTCAACTACCACAACAGTAAAGCCTCCAACAGAAAAACCTCCGACAGGAAAACCTTCAACTACCACATCAGTAAAGCCTCCAACAGAAAAACCTCCAACAGGAAAACCTACAACTACAACAGTCACAGAAAAACCTCCGACAGAAAAACCTCCAACAGGTAAACCTACAACTACAACAGTCACAGAAAAACCTCCAACAGAAAAACCACCAACAGGCAAACCTACAACTACCACAGTCACAGAAAAACCTCCAACAGGTAAACCTACAACTACAACAGTCACAGAAAAACCTCCGACAGAACAACCTCCAACAGGAAAACCTACAACTACCACAGTCACAGAAAAACCTCCAACAGAGAAACCTACAACTACCACAGTCACAGAAAAACCTCCGACAGAAAAACCACCAACAGGTAAACCCACAACTACAACAGTCACAGAGAAACCTCCGACAGAGAAACCTACCACTACCACAGTCACAGAAAAACCTCCAACAGGCAAACCTACAACTACAACAGTCACAGAAAAACCTCCGACAGAAAAACCACCAACAGGCAAACCTACAACTACCACAGTCACAGAAAAACCTCCAACAGGTAAACCTACAACTACAACAGTCACAGAAAAGCCTCCGACAGAACAACCTCCAACAGGAAAACCTACAACTACCACAGTCACGGAAAAACCTCCAACAGAGAAACCTACAACTACCACAGTCACAGAAAAACCTCCGACAGAAAAACCACCAACAGGTAAACCCACAACTACAACAGTCACAGAAAAACCTCCGACAGAGAAACCTACCACTACGACAGTCACAGAAAAACCTCCAACAGGCAAACCTACAACTACAACAGTCACAGAAAAACCTCCGACAGAACAACCTCCAACAGGAAAACCTACAACTACCACAGTCACGGAAAAACCTCCAACAGGCAAACCTACAACTACTACAGTCACAGAACAACCTCCAACAGAAAAACCTCCAACAGGAAAACCTTCAACTACCACAACAGTAAAGCCTCCAACAGGAAAACCTTCAACTACCACATCAGTAAAGCCTCCAACAGAAAAACCTCCAACAGGAAAACCTACAACTACAACAGTCACAGAAAAACCTCCAACAGGTAAACCTACAACTACAACAGTCACAGAAAAACCTCCAACAGAAAAACCACCAACAGGCAAACCTACAACTACCACAGTCACAGAAAAACCTCCAACAGGTAAACCTACAACTACAACAGTCACAGAGAAACCTCCGACAGAGAAACCTACCACTACCACAGTCACAGAAAAACCTCCAACAGGCAAACCTACAACTACAACAGTCACAGAAAAACCTCCGACAGAAAAACCACCAACAGGCAAACCTACAACTACCACAGTCACAGAAAAACCTCCAACAGGTAAACCTACAACTACAACAGTCACAGAAAAGCCTCCGACAGAACAACCTCCAACAGGAAAACCTACAACTACCACAGTCACGGAAAAACCTCCAACAGAGAAACCTACAACTACCACAGTCACAGAAAAACCTCCGACAGAAAAACCACCAACAGGTAAACCCACAACTACAACAGTCACAGAAAAACCGCCGACAGAGAAACCTACCACTACGACAGTCACAGAAAAACCTCCAACAGGCAAACCTACAACTACAACAGTCACAGAAAAACCTCCGACAGAACAACCTCCAACAGGAAAACCTACAACTACCACAGTCACGGAAAAACCTCCAACAGGCAAACCTACAACTACTACAGTCACAGAACAACCTCCAACAGAAAAACCTCCAACAGGAAAACCTTCAACTACCACAACAGTAAAGCCTCCAACAGAAAAACCTCCAACAGGAAAACCTTCAACTACCACATCAGTAAAGCCTCCAACAGAAAAACCTCCAACAGGAAAACCTACAACTACAACAGTCACAGAAAAACCTCCAACAGGTAAACCTACAACTACAACAGTCACAGAAAAACCTCCAACAGAAAAACCACCAACAGGCAAACCTACAACTACCACAGTCACAGAAAAACCTCCAACAGGTAAACCTACAACTACAACAGTCACAGAAAAACCTCCGACAGAACAACCTCCAACAGGAAAACCTACAACTACCACAGTCACAGAAAAACCTCCAACAGAGAAACCTACAACTACCACAGTCACAGAAAAACCTCCGACAGAAAAACCACCAACAGGTAAACCCACAACTACAACAGTCACAGAGAAACCTCCGACAGAGAAACCTACCACTACCACAGTCACAGAAAAACCTCCAACAGGCAAACCTACAACTACAACAGTCACAGAAAAACCTCCGACAGAACAACCTCCAACAGGAAAACCTACAACTACCACAGTCACAGAAAAACCTCCGACAGAAAAACCACCAACAGGAAAACCTACAACTACCACAGTCACAGAAAAACCTCCAACAGGTAAACCTACAACTACAACAGTCACAGAAAAGCCTCCAACAGAACAACCTCCAACAGGAAAACCTACAACTACCACAGTCACGGAAAAACCTCCAACAGAGAAACTTACAACTACCACAGTCACAGAAAAACCTCCGACAGAAAAACCACCAACAGGTAAACCCACAACTACAACAGTCACAGAAAAACCGCCGACAGAGAAACCTACCACTACGACAGTCACAGAAAAACCTCCAACAGGCAAACCTACAACTACAACAGTCACAGAAAAACCTCCGACAGAACAACCTCCAACAGGAAAACCTACAACTACCACAGTCACGGAAAAACCTCCAACAGGCAAACCTACAACTACTACAGTCACAGAACAACCTCCAACAGAAAAACCTCCAACAGGAAAACCTTCAACTACCACAACAGTAAAGCCTCCAACAGAAAAACCTCCGACAGGAAAACCTTCAACTACCACATCAGTAAAGCCTCCAACAGAAAAACCTCCAACAGGAAAACCTACAACTACAACAGTCACAGAAAAACCTCCAACAGGTAAACCTACAACTACAACAGTCACAGAAAAACCTCCAACAGAAAAACCACCAACAGGTAAACCCACAACTACAACAGTCACAGAAAAACCTCCGACAGAACAACCTCCAACAGGAAAACCTACAACTACCACAGTCACGGAAAAACCTCCAACAGGCAAACCTACAACTACTACAGTCACAGAACAACCTCCAACAGAAAAACCTCCAACAGGAAAACCTTCAACTACCACATCAGTAAAGCCTCCAACAGAAAAACCTCCAACAGGAAAACCTACAACTACAACAGTCACAGAAAAACCTCCCACAGAAAAACCTACAACTACAACAGTCACAGAAAAACCTCCAACAGAAAAACCACCAACAGGCAAACCTACAACTACCACAGTCACAGAAAAACCTCCAACAGGTAAACCTACAACTACAACAGTCACAGAAAAACCTCCGACAGAACAACCTCCAACAGGAAAACCTACAACTACCACAGTCACGGAAAAACCTCCAACAGAGAAACCTACAACTACCACAGTCACAGAAAAACCTCCGACAGAAAAACCACCAACAGGTAAACCCACAACTACAACAGTCACAGAGAAACCTCCGACAGAGAAACCTACCACTACCATAGTCACAGAAAAACCTCCAACAGGCAAACCTACAACTACAACAGTCACAGAAAAACCTCCGACAGAACAACCTCCAACAGGCAAACCTACAACTACAACAGTCACAGAAAAACCTCCGACAGAAAAACCACCAACAGGCAAACCTACAACTACCACAGTCACGGAAAAACCTCCAACAGGTAAACCTACAACTACAACAGTCACAGAAAAGCCTCCGACAGAGAAACCTACCACTACGACAGTCACAGAAAAACCTCCAACAGGCAAACCTACAACTACAACAGTCACAGAAAAACCTCCGACAGAACAACCTCCAACAGGAAAACCTACAACTACCACAGTCACGGAAAAACCTCCAACAGGCAAACCTACAACTACTACAGTCACAGAACAACCTCCAACAGAAAAACCTCCAACAGGAAAACCTTCAACTACCACAACAGTAAAGCCTCCAACAGAAAAACCTCCGACAGGAAAACCTTCAACTACCACATCAGTAAAGCCTCCAACAGAAAAACCTCCAACAGGAAAACCTACAACTACAACAGTCACAGAAAAACCTCCAACAGGTAAACCTACAACTACAACAGTCACAGAAAAACCTCCAACAGAAAAACCACCAACAGGTAAACCCACAACTACAACAGTCACAGAAAAACCTCCGACAGAACAACCTCCAACAGGAAAACCTACAACTACTACAGTCACAGAAAAACCTCCAACAGGCAAACCTACAACTACTACAGTCACAGAACAACCTCCAACAGAAAAACCTCCAACTGGAAAACCTTCAACTACCACAAGAGTAAAGCCTCCAACAGAAAAACCTCTGACAGGAAAACCTTCAACTACCACATCAGTAAAGCCTCCAACAGAAAAACCTCCAACAGGAAAACCTACAACTACAACAGTCACAGAAAAACCTCCCACAGAAAAACCTCCAACAGGTAAACCTACAACTACAACAGTCACAGAAAAACCTCCAACAGAAAAACCACCAACAGGCAAACCTACAACTACCACAGTCACAGAAAAACCTCCAACAGGTAAACCTACAACTACAACAGTCACAGAAAAACCTCCGACAGAAAAACCACCAACAGGTAAACCCACAACTACAACAGTCACAGAAAAACCTCCGACAGAGAAACCTACCACTACCACAGTCACAGAAAAACCTCCAACAGGCAAACCTCCAACTACAACAGTCACAGAAAAACCTCCGACAGAACAACCTCCAACAGGCAAACCTACAACTACAACAGTCACAGAAAAACCTCCGACAGAAAAACCACCAACAGGCAAACCTACAACTACCACAGTCACAGAAAAACCTCCAACAGGTAAACCTACAACTACAACAGTCACAGAAAAGCCTCCGACAGAACAACCTCCAACAGGAAAACCTACAACTACCACAGTCACGGAAAAACCTCCAACAGAGAAACCTACAACTACCACAGTCACAGAAAAACCTCCGACAGAAAAACCACCAACAGGTAAACCCACAACTACAACAGTCACAGAAAAACCTCCGACAGAGAAACCTACCACTACGACAGTCACAGAAAAACCTCCAACAGGCAAACCTACAACTACAACAGTCACAGAAAAACCTCCGACAGAACAACCTCCAACAGGAAAACCTACAACTACCACAGTCACGGAAAAACCTCCAACAGGCAAACCTACAACTACTACAGTCACAGAACAACCTCCAACAGAAAAACCTCCAACAGGAAAACCTTCAACTACCACAACAGTAAAGCCTCCAACAGAAAAACCTCTGACAGGAAAACCTTCAACTACCACATCAGTAAAGCCTCCAACAGAAAAACCTCCAACAGGAAAACCTACAACTACAACAGTCACAGAAAAACCTCCCACAGAAAAACCTCCAACAGGTAAACCTACAACTACAACAGTCACAGAAAAACCTCCAACAGAAAAACCACCAACAGGCAAACCTACAACTACCACAGTCACAGAAAAACCTCCAACAGGTAAACCTACAACTACAACAGTCACAGAAAAACCTCCGACAGAACAACCTCCAACAGGAAAACCTACAACTACCACAGTCACGGAAAAACCTCCAACAGAGAAACCTACAACTACCACAGTCACAGAAAAACCTCCGACAGAAAAACCACCAACAGGTAAACCCACAACTACAACAGTCACAGAAAAACCTCCGACAGAGAAACCTACCACTACGACAGTCACAGAAAAACCTCCAACAGGCAAACCTACAACTACAACAGTCACAGAAAAACCTCTGACAGAACAACCTCCAACAGGAAAACCTACAACTACCACAGTCACGGAAAAACCTCCAACAGGCAAACCTACAACTACAACAGTCACAGAAAAACCTCCAACAGAAAAACCTCCAACAGGAAAACCTACAACTACTACAGTCACAGAACAACCTCCAACAGAAAAACCTCCAACAGGAAAACCTACAACTACAACAGTCACAGAAAAACCTCCAACAGGTAAACCTACAACTACAACAGTCACAGAAAAACCTCCGACAGAACAACCTCCAACAGGAAAACCTACAACTACCACAGTCACGGAAAAACCTCCAACAGGCAAACCTACAACTACTACAGTCACAGAACAACCTCCAACAGGAAAACCTTCAACTACCACAACAGTAAAGCCTCCAACAGAAAAACCTCCGACAGGAAAACCTTCAACTACCACAGTCACAGAAAACCCCCCGACAGAACAACCTCCAACAGGAAAACCTACAACTACCACAGTCACAGAAAAACCTCTGACAGAAAAACCACCAACAGGCAAACCTACAACTACAACAGTCACAAAAAAACCTCCGACAGAAAAACCTCCGACAGGAAAACCTTCAACTACCACATCAGTAAAGCCTCCAACAGAAAAACCTCCGACAGGAAAACCTACAACTACAACAGTCACAGAAAAACCTCCAACAGGCAAACCTACAACTACAACAGTCACAGAAAAACCTCCAACAGAAAAACCACCAACAGGAAAACCTACAACAACCACAGTCACAGAAAAACCTCCAACAGGGAAACCTACAACTACCACAGTGACAGAAAAACCTCCAACAGGTAAACCCACAACTACAACAGTCACAAAAAAACCTCCAACAGAACAACCTCCAACAGGAAAACCTACAACTACAACAGTCACAGAAAAACCTCCAACAGAACAACCTCCAACAGGAAAACCTACAACTACCATAGTCACTGAAAAACCTCCAACAGAGAAACCTACCACTACCACAGTCACAGAAAAACCTCCAACAGGCAAACCTACAACTACGACAGTCACAGAAAAACCTCCAACCGAAAAACCAACAGGAAAACCTTCAACTACCACAACAGTAAAGCCCCCAACAGAAAAACCTCCAACAGGAAAACCTTCAACTACCACAGCAGTAAAGCCACCAACAGAAAAACCGTCAACAGGAAAACCTACGACTACCACAGTCACAGAAAAACCTCCAACAGGAAAACCTACAACTACAACAGTTACCGAAAAACCTCCGACAGAACAACCACCAACAGGAAAACCTACAACAACCACAGTCACAGAAAAACCTCCAACAGGGAAACCTACAACTACCACAGTCACAGAAAAACCTCCAACAGGCAAACCCACAACTACCACAGTCACAGAAAAACCTCCAACAGGCAAACCTACAACTACCACAGTCACAGAAAAACCTCCAACAGAACAACCTCCAACAGGAAAACCTACAACTACCATAGTCACTGAAAAACCTCCAACAGAGAAACCTACCACTACCACAGTCACAGAAAAACCTCCAACAGGCAAACCTACAACTACAACAGTCACAGAAAAACCTCCAACCGAAAAACCACCAACAGGAAAACCTACAACTACCACAGTCACAGAAAAACCTCCAACAGAGAAACCTTCCACTACGACAGTCACAGAAAAACCTCCAACAGAAAAACCTCCAACAGGAAAACCTTCAACTACCACAACAGTAAAGCCCCCAACAGAAAAACCTCCAACAGGAAAACCTTCAACTACCACAGCAGTAAAGCCACCAACAGAAAAACCTTCAACAGGAAAACCTACGACTACCACAGTCACAGAAAAACCTCCAACAGGAAAACCTACAACTACAACAGTTACCGAAAAACCTCCGACAGAACAACCACCGACAGGAAAACCTACAACAACCACAGTTACAGAAAAACCTCCAACAGGGAAACCTACAACTACCACAGTCACAGAAAAACCTCCAACAGGCAAACCCACAACTACAACAGTCACAGAAAAACCTCCAACAGAACAACCTCCAACAGGAAAACCTACAACTACAACAGTCACAGAAAAACCTCCAACAGAACAACCACCAACAGGAAAACCTAAAACTACCACAGTCACAGAAAAACCTCCAACAGGTAAACCTACACCTACCACAGTCACAGAAAAACCTCCGACAGGTAAACCTACAACTACAACAGTCACAGAAAAACCTCCAACAGGAAAACCGTCAACTACCACAACAGTAAAGCCTCCAACAGAAAAACCTCCAACAGGAAAACCTAAAACTACCACAGTCACAGAAAAACCTCAAACAGGTAAACCTACAACTACAACAGTCACAGAAAAACCTCCAACAGGTAAACCTACAACTACAACAGTCACAGAAAAACCACCAACAGGAAAACCTACAACTACAACAGTCACAGAAAAACCTCCAACAGGCAAACCTACAACCACAACAGTCACTGAAAAACCTCCAACAGGCAAACCTACAACCACAACAGTCACTGAAAAACCTCCAACAGGCAAACCTACAACTACCACAGTCACAGAAAAACCTCCGACAGAACAACCTCCAACAGGCAAACCTACAACTACCACAGGCACAGAAAAACCTCCAACAGGAAAACCTACAACAACCACAGCAGTAAAACCTCCAACAGAGCAACCTCCAACTACTACAATCACAGCAAAACCTCCAACACAACAACCACCAACAGGAAAACCCACCACAACTACAGAAATACCCATTATCACAGGAAAACCAAGTACCACAGTTAAAGCGACCACAGAAAGGCTAACGTGTAAATGCAAATACAAGAACCAAGAATTTGATCAGGGTAAGTAATAATGTTTCTGTAGCAATTGGCACCCATGGCCTTATTTCACCTAAATTCTAAACCGGTGTTGTGTAATAATCAATGTTTCTTTTTTTCTCATCCCATGATAGGAGCCATCATCTATAATACAACTGATGGCGATGGCTGGTGTTACTTTGCTCAGTGTGACCCGAACGAGTGTACGGGTAACATTACAAAAGAGAGTAGACCATGCCAGTCTACAACCACGACCACAACAAAGGCCGCCACCACCCCCAGCACCACTCCTGTAGCAACCACTTCACCTCTGGATTGTTATGACCTAGAGCCACCATTGAAGGTATTCAAGCACAGGCCACGTCAACGCAAACTTGAGATTAATGACCATTGACCACAACTCATTTAGTACTGATTTGGTGTTTTTGATTATTTGTCTTTACCCTTGTTGATAGAATGGACAAAACAGGACATCTGGCTGTAAAATAGAAGAATGTTCATCTGGAAAAGTAATTACAGAATTTAAGAACTGTACACGAAAACCAAAACCCACGTGTTCAAATGGACTTCCACCAGTCAAGGTCTATGATAATGAAGGCTGCTGTTTCCACCATGAATGCCAATGTAAGTATCAGTATCATATCTGTGCTAGATTTGATCCTAAATCTACCAAGAAACAATGTTGTTTTAATGTTTTATGATATTATTCATCCAGGTTCCTGCGCTGGCTGGGGAGATACTCATAGGACATTTGATGGACAATCTTACAGCTTTCAAGAAAATTGCACATATGTTTTATTCAAAGAAATCATTACAAAATACAATCTGACTGTTCTTATT
Source organism: Benthosema pterotum (assembly GCA_039105355.1). Taxonomy (NCBI): domain Eukaryota; kingdom Metazoa; phylum Chordata; class Actinopteri; order Myctophiformes; family Myctophidae; genus Benthosema; species Benthosema pterotum. Next base: position 27,839,804 of record CM076978.1, read on the forward strand.
CACAATGAGAATTGTTTTGACAATGCTACATGTGATCGCTCTTTGATCGTACGCTACAAACTACATGAAATTATTCTCACACAAAAGAGTGGAGAGGCAACTGAGAACAAGGTAAATGATTTCACAGTGAACTGCTCCAAATGCTTGTGCAATTACTTTAAATATACTATGAACTACATTTGACTTGAATGCTTTTTCCCCCAGGTAATTGTCAATGGCAAGCGGGTAATCCCAACCTTCTCTAATGATGACCTCGTCATAACAAGTAATGGCATTGAAACGCTAGTAAAAATCCCAGACATTGAAGGCACTGTGATGCTCAAAGGACTTCGGTATAGCATTCGACTGCCAAACTCCCGTTTCCACAACAACACAGAGGGCCAGTGTGGTAAGATACCGCTTGAATTACATTTACATTGAGGAACAGTGAGGTTCAGGTTTATTTGCCCTAAGCCCTAAGTATAATAACAGTGAAACTATTTTTGCTCAGAGCACTTTCAAATCTTAACAGATATAAACCGTGCATACAGAATGAAAACAAGTTGGCAGATCAGTCCAAGGGAATGTACCCCAGGCGTCTTTCACCCCTATTATTTCTTATTTATGTAAATGGCCTGGCTGCCCCGATTCTGTTTCCTGATGATAGTAATTTGATTCTAACTCACAAGGTATTTGAAGCTCTTATTGGGGAAGGAAACCAATCAGGAGGATCTGATTGGTTTCAACAAGTTGTCACCAAACGTGAATAAATCAAATTTTCTAGTTCTGCAATTAAAAAAACAAAACTACAAACTAAGATTTGTATTGGTTGGTTGTTTAAAGATCTAATTGTTTCATCTATTCATGATATTAACACAGTAAGCTCCTAATATGATTCTTACACCCTTCAAAGAATATTTTCAACTCTCAAGTTCATGGTTATAATACCAGACAAACTGAAAGTATTCAGTTATCACGTTGTTATTTCAGCCCTAACACCCTTAGCCAGTTCTCCATTAAGTTCAAAGGTTCTCTATTATGGAATATACACACATCTATTGCTAACTCTTCATCTTCACTTTGCAATGTTAAACACAGCCTCTGGAAGCAACCTGCTTCACTCAACATTTAATGCTGTTAGCACTAATAATGACCTGCCAATTAATTTAATTACATTTATATCTTAATCATGATATTTGTAAATGATATGTATTGTGTTTACAAATGTTTTTTTTTTTTTTTTTTTTTTTACATTTTGTCACATGGGATGAGGCATGGCCTCATTATATATTCAACAGTGCCAAATTATAAAGAAATAATGTCATGTGATGAATGTTAATGCTAATATTAATGCTAAACATCTGTAATCTCTGAACATTTGTCCTGATAGGCACATGTGACAACAACAAAACAAATGAATGCAGATTGCCCGATAGTCAGATCATTACTGACTGTACTGAAATGGCTTATAAATGGCTTGTCAGAGACAACGCCACTGCCAACGGGACAAATAGTTATTGTGAGAAGCCACCTACAACCCCAACACCCAGCACCACTTCACCGCCCCAATCCACCACTCCGGGGCCAGTGCAAAATACAACTACCGGAGCCACCACTCCTTATGCCACCAGTGCAGCCCCAGTTGGATGCAAAAAAGTCTGTGACGTCCTCATTGGCCCGTAAGAAGGAATTAATCACCATGCCAAATCGTATCTGTGTAATGTAACTCACACACTAACACAAATGTACTTTTTCTTGCACATGCAGGCAATTTAAGGACTGCAATGCAGTCGTTTCGCCATTCAACTTCTATCAGAGCTGTAGCTCTGATTCTTGTTCGAAGAAACTGATTTGGCATTCCTGCAGTACTTTGGAGACGTACGCAGAAGAATGTGCACAAAACAACATCTGTGTTGACTGGAGAAACCTGACATATGGAATGTGTGGTATGAAGCTTTTGTTTGTTTGTGTCTGATAGTACATGTTCAGAGTTCAGAGCTTGATTCTTAATATGCTGCTTCTTGTTTCAGACTATAAATGCCCCAAGGGCCAGGTCTACAAGGCTTGTGGTCCAACCACTCCGCAACCAACATGTAATGGAAGGTACCTAGCATAGTCATTCTTTTTTTTAACATTTATTTCGTTCTAGCAATTTAAAGTTTGCAAATATAGAGGGATGATATGCAATAACACACCTTGGGTTTGGATTTGAATGGTGTGTGTTATGAAGTACTATACAGCTATGAGCTCCGACAATGTGACAGACTAGTAAATGGTGCATTTACATAGTTTGCAAGCTTTACATAGATTGTGGATACCATTCACCCATTCACACACCAATGGCGGCAGAAACCATGCAACATACTGACCAGCACCTCAGGAGCAGTTACTGTAGGGTTAAGTGTCTTGCTCAGGGACACATTGACGCCAACTCTGGGGGAGCCTGGGTCAAACTGGCAACCTTGTGTTTGCCATTCCAGCCACTCTCCCCATGAGCCCCCGTTGCCCGCCTCTGTTGTAAAAAATGACAATCTATTCAGTCATATCTTTACCCTTATAAACATATCATTAAACAATCTTTATCTTTGTGCCATGCATTTGTTCTTCCTCTTAGATTAAATGAAAAGAATGTGGAGAAAAAGACACCAGTTTCTACATTTAAAGAAGGATGTTTCTGCCCTGAAGGAACAGTTTTGTTCAGTTCAAAGTCGGATAAATGTGTTTCCAGCTGTAAGTCAAAATATTTGCAAAAAAGGATATGTTTGTGTTATTATTATTGTCATTATTATTATTATTATTGTTGTTGTTGCTTTCCGAAGAGAATAATCTGACCTTCGTATTCTATCAGGTTGTACTGGTCCAGATGGCAATCCTAAAGAGGTACATATTTTTTTTTTATTATACACAATAGCCACAATATAAATGTCTGATCCCCCAAACAAAATTATGTGCGCATGCTCACACTCTACAGTGGGAGAAGTGCAGGCCAATGGTTTGCCGCCTCGTTTTAAGCCCTGTGTCAGCATGCCTACATGCTTGCAGTTAGGTTTAGGATTAGGGTTAGAGGAGGCGTGTATATAGACCAAAACGGCCGCAATAAAGTAGCCAAATGTGCGTTAAAACTGAATTGCAACGTGCTCACGGTGCAGTTGGTAAACATCAAATCAAAGGGACCCTTGTGGGTGCATTTGATTTGTTTCATTTTACACTCTCAAAGAGTTACACCTGGTTAACCAAGTGTCCATCATTTAGCCTGAGGACCACCTGGAACCCTCTCACGGACCACTGGATGAAAACCACTGATATAGACTGTAATGGTGTATAATGACAGATAACGAGCCTAGGTTTTGTTAGAGCTTCTGTTGGTACTAACATTGTTTCTGCTCAAGGTGGGTGACACATGGACGACTGAATGTAAGCAGTGTAGATGTGATGAGACCTCACAGAGTGTGGAGTGTGAGCCACTGCCTTGTGCCACCCAACCACCTCCCCCTCGATGCGACAAAGATGGAGAGGTGCTGGTCAACAAAACCAAAGACTGCTGCCCAGTGACAATATGTGGTGAGTTGTTTGTATGCCAGCATAAACAAGTAGAATAGAATGTGGCAATCATTCCCAGGGTCATGTTGTTAAAGGAAATAGAGGCAACTTTTTTGCCAAAACTTAAAATATATAGCTATATTTTTGCATTTCCCCTTTTATATTGCTTCTACTTTGATGCTGCAGCTGTTTCCAGCAGTTTCATAATGAACCAATAGAGTGGAGGTGAAATGGAGTCAGATTCTGTTTTTAAACAAATCTGTTTGCAAACACAGTGTTTGTACACACTGAAGTTGCCTATATTGCCTTTAATGTGTTAATGTGAGTGTAATAATAAAATCACAGTATTTCCCAATATCTGTCACTTGTTTTACCAACAGAGTGTGATAAAACAACATGTTCAAATCACACACGGAAGTGTCCAGCAGGCTTTGAAATGACCGCGGAAGGCGTACCAGACGGATGTTGTGACTCATTTAAATGCAGTAAGTTATTTTTAATGATTCTGTATTGTTATTTTAATCGATAACTTGTGTCAGGAAATAATTTGAAATATAAATTTCTTCTCCAGAACCCAAAGATGTTTGTGTCCACAACAATGACACTGAGTACAAGGTAAGTAAAGATGTGATGTTGATTTGTGAACATTGGTGATTTTAAGGAGCTGCCCCCGGTGGCCAGTCAGTTATAACTTCATACTCATTTATACAAATTGATAATTTTCATTCAATTCATGCTTTGTAATGAATACTTGCCACATTACCTGACTGACATGAAACACAAAGGCCTACTGATTGGCTGAGTAAGCTCCAAAACGTGTAAATTGTTGTTTATATTCTATAGCAGTGGTTTCCAACCATTTTCATAGCAGGGCCCACTATTTATTCTGCATTTTAGCCACAGAGGACCACTATTTGATGTTGAGTTTAGTCTCTAAGCACCACAAAAATAAGTAGCCTAAAAAAGAGCCTAAAATCGCCTATGTTTGTGAACATTCCTGACCCAACATTCACTATGCTCATTGGAATAACCGTATTTTGATACGTTTGAAATAACTATTACACAAATATAATGAGCTTTCCATTCTGTTCACAGCCAGGTGCATCCATCCCATCCCAAGACATTTGCCAGAAATGCAATTGCAGTGACAAAAAGGATAACACCACATCTCTAAACATTATCGAGTGTGAACCCATAAAATGTGACACAAACTGTGCCCAGGTAAATGTGCATGACATTAATAATCTTCTGTCCAGTATTTTTCAAATCACAACTCCCACCTCTGTCACACATAACTATATGCTCAATCCTCGCTATCATCCGTCTGTGAGCATGTGTAGTACTGGCCATGTCAGACAGACTGCATGTGAAACCTCTCCAGGAGGGGCTGAAATCTATCTGCGACCGCGGCCGTTTTGCATAACAGTCTGGACCGTTTTGCATAACGGTCGCAACGGATTGCATAGCGGTTGAGGGTTAAGGTTAGGTTTAGGCATAGGTTTTACTGGGGTTATGTTTAGTAGGGAAAGTAATCGACCCTTATGCAAACCGGTGCGATTGTTATGCAAAACAGTCACAACTGCAAAATGGGGAAATCCATTTGCGACTGTGACGGCCGTTGCAACGGTTTTATAACTGTCACAACAGTAAAAAAAAAAAAAAAAAAAAAACGTTGCGGTGGCCGTTGTGGTCACAAATGGATTTCCCTGTCTCTTGACCATATTTATTCTCACCTACTGCAAATGCACAGTGTTGTTTAGAACTGTATGAACTGTTAACAGCTAAGCAACAAAGGGTGCAATAAATATGTGTCTAATTATTCCCTAGACTTTCTACTGTTACATTCTATGTATGCTCCTTCTTTGATGTATTACCTTTTCTTTTGTTCAATTCACTCTAGATTAAGAGCATCTGCTAAATGCCTAATGACGGGGTCACTAATTTAGTCTGATATGAATATTGTTGATCTCAGCAATACATGTACTGAATGCTATCAGGATATACTATACAACATGACAAACTATTACAATGAAGCATATTCATCTCCTTAAAATGGTGCTTTTTGACCCATCAAATATAATGTGCTGTTTTTCAAACAGGGCTTCAAGTATGAAAATGTGTCAGGACAATGTTGTGGAACGTGCAAAAAGACCAGCTGTATTGTTCTTCTGCCAGACAACACATCTTATGTTATTGAGGTGAGTTCAATAGAAAGCTATGGTGCTCAGTTTGTTTTACTCTTTTCCAACAGGATGATGTTAGAAATCAGTTTTATAATCAAAACGTCAATTTTATGCTTTTTTGAATTGTGATTAACTGCGTCCTCTCACAGCCTTCACAAACCTGGTCTCCACCGAACGACAACTGCACAAAGTATGAATGTCTTGAAGATCAACTCATAGTCCTTGAACAAAAAACTGAATGTCCTGAATATGATCCCGACAACTGCCTTCCAGTGAGTAGCATATATCTGGATGTTAGCTTCATAATGCTTTCAAAGCATCGTCATTTGAAATTAACATTAGATATGCTCACATGCAAGGATTTCCAGAAAGACAGAGCTTTCATCTGTTACCTACATTTTATGTAACAGATGTATATTTTGTCAGGTATTTGAGTAATCTGGGAACTACAGTGGTGAGCACTTAAGATTGTCACTGGTGCTATCTGATTACCTACAGTATGTGGTACTGCAGTTTTACCGCCCCCCTTCGTGGTATCACATTTAACACTTCATTTAAAAGGCGTCAATGCTTGTAGCGTGGCAGAGCAACCACAATGTGGCGCATGCGAGGGTGCTTTGCCACAATGCACCAACAATGTACTATAGAACCTATAAAAAAGCACTTTGAGCTGCATTTTATGTCATAAAAGGTGCTATACAAATAAAGGGTATATTTATTAATATTAGTATTACTACTACAACTACTACTACGGCCAGATTTGTTTATAATGCTTTAAATATAATATTAATTATATTTATGACAAAATCACTAGAGCTGCAACTAATAATTATAGCACCGAGCTTTTGCACTCAATTTCGGACAAACAGGATCATTTTCCCTCGAATGTTTTAACTGATGTGTTCCTAATGGTCTAACAACATATACTAAAAGGTCAGTTTGGGTACTAGTCTAGGCAAAATACTAGGCAAAACATGTAAAATGTCATCAAGTTTATGTAGCATGTGATGTTATGTGGTTTTCATGATGCTCAATCCATTCCAAGCATTAGTTTTGCAAAAAACAAACATTGGGCTGAAAATTACCATAGCACTTCCCCTATTACTATTAAACTATTAACTTCCCCTATGACTATTAAGCACATTTATGATGACGGGTATGTCTGTTTTTAGCCCAAGGAATGTTTTCTGAGAAGAAATAATTCTTCTCTGGATTCATCATTCAACATCATTCAACCCTAGGTAGACATATCACATGCTATATAAAGCATGATGAAATGTTGCATGTTTTGCCTTCTATAGGTTGTGACTAGCACCATGACTGAGTTTTTTAGGTTCCATATGGAAGTTGAATATCAATCTTTTATTACATGTTATTAGACACCATTACAAACACATTGGTAAAGAAATTTCTTGGTAACGATTAACTTGCCCTAGGTATGTGTGTGAGTTGTGAAGTGAAACATCTTCCTTACGTTACGTGCCTTCGTTTATTGCAGGGGACAGAAAAAATGGACAAGAAAGGCTGTTGCAAAACATGTAAGAATTGATGTTGTTTCCATAAATTTATAGTCGGCTACATTAACACAATTTATTTGTAATGTATAAACATCAACTTAAATTTAAGAATTGTTATAACTTATTGTATTCTTTGATATCACCTTGCATGTACAAACCAGGTACCAAGCGCCACGACTGCATACATACAAAAGAAAAAACCTATGTGAAGGTTAAAAAGGGACGGCCTACAAGTCGCCCCAGCGGTTCCACTGAAACTCAAACTGTCACTGTTCCTACAAATCAGTTATTCGGTTCCAAACAAACTACAACTGTCGCTGTACCTACAACTCAGGTCATTGGTTCTGAAGGAACCAGAACTGTCCCTGTACCGACAGTACCCGGAGGAGCTAGTACTGCTGCTGTAACTACAGGCCCAGTTGTTGGTCCTGTAGGAACTCAAACTGCCGCTGTAAGTACAGGTCTGCCTATTATCCTTGTACAGACAGCTCAGACTGTAGGTCCCATAGGAGCTGCTAAAACTGCTGCTGTAACTACAGCAGAGCCTATCGGTCCTGGAGGAACTAAAACAGTCTCTCAGCCCATTGGTCCTGAAGGAGCTAAAACGGCTGCTGTAACTCCCGGCCAACCCATCGGTCCAGGAGGAACTAAAACAGTCCCTGTACCGACAGCTCAACCCATAGGCCCGGAAGGAGTTAAAACTGCTGCTGTAACGACAGCTGAGCCCATTGGTCCCGAAGGAACCAAAACAGTCCCTCAGCCCATAGGTCCTGAAGGAGCCAAGACTGCTGCTGTAACTCCTGGTCAGCCCATTGGTCCTGAAGGAGCTAAAACTGGTGCTGTAACTCCTGGTCAGCCCTTAGCCCCCGAAGGAACCAAAACAGTGCCTGTACCGTCAGCTCAACCCGTCGGTCCCGAAGGAGCCAAGACTGCCGCTGTAACTACAGCTGAACCCATCGGTCCTGAAGGAACTAAAACTGTCCCTCAGCCCGTAGGTCCCGAAGGAGCTAAAACTGCTGCTGTAACTCCAGGTCAGCCTATCGGTCCAGAAGGAACTAAAACTGTTCCTAAGCCGACAGCACAGCCCGTAGGTCCCGAAGGAGCTAAAACTGGCGCCGTAACTACAGCGGAGCCCATCGGTCCCGGAGGAACTAAAACTGTCCCTGTACCGACAGCTCAACCCGTAGGTCCTGAAGGAGCTAAAACAGCTGCTGTAAGTCCCAGTCAGCCGATCGGTCCCGAAGGAGCTAAAACTGGCCCTCAGCCCATAGGTCCTGAAGGAACTAAAACAGTCCCTGTACCGACAGCTCAACCCGTAGGCCCCGAAGGAGCTAAAACTGCTGCTGTAACTACAGCTGAACCCATTGGTCCCGAAGGAACTAAAACAGTCCCTCAGCCCATAGGTCCCGAAGGAGCTAAGACTGCTGCTGTATCTCCTGGTCAGCCCATTGGTCCAGGAGGAACTAAAACTGTCCCTGTACCAACAGCTCAGCCTGTAGGCCCCGAAGGAGCTAAGACTGCTGGTGTAACAACAGCTCAACCCATAGGCCCTGAAGGAGCAAAGACTGCTGCTGTAACTACAGCTGAGCCCATTGGTCCCGAGGGAACTAAAACAGTCCCTCAGCCCATAGGTCCTGAAGGAGCTAAGACTGCTGCTGTAACTCCTGGTCAACCCATTGGTCCAGGAGGAACTAAAACAGTCCCTGTACCGACAGCTCAACCCGTAGGTCCCGAAGGAGCTAAAACTGCCGCTGTAACTCCCGGCCAGCCGCTCGGTCCCGAAGGAACTAAAACTGTCCCCGTACTGACAGCTCTGCCCGTAGGTCCCATCGGAACGAAAACTGTGCCTGTACCTACAACTCCGTCTGTTGGAGCCGAAAAAACTGGAGCTGTCACTTTCACAAGGCCGCCCTTTGGATTCAACCAAACGCAAGCCATAACTGAACCTACGGGTGGGTTCAGCGCTTCCACTGAAACTAGTACTGTACCAGTTGTACCAGTTGTACAGCCTGAAACTGAAGGTGTTGAATGCAGATCGACTGTTCCAATTGAAATGACATCCTGCGGTGGCAGCTGTCCAACATACTCAAAGTAAGATTTTCATCTATTCTAGAATTTGGGATTGGGTCATGCGAGGGAGTTAGGCTATCACTATATCTGCTTCATTTTAGGTTCAGGGATTATTTTTTAATTATTCACAAGATAACATTGTCTGCATTTCTGCCTTTGCAAAATATGCCAACAAAGAAAACCATATCTACATTTTTTTGTTAGTGATTTATAAGATTAAAAAATTCCTCATCTCATTCTCACTCTCACGTCTGTGTCGTGCTCCCAAAAGCATGTTTGCTGCAGAACAAGTTTATGAACAAATAACTGCTGCTGTAACTACTACTACTAACAACAACACCACTGTTCTTCTTTTCTCTCTAAAGGTATTCATCAAAGATAGACGGTTTGATGCACAAATGTACCTGTTGTCAGGAGATGGCCACCAGTAAGAAGGAAGTAGAGTTGAAATGTGCTGACGGCACAACAGAGATGTACTCTTACATCGTCATTGAAAAGTGTGGTTGCCGTGAACTCAAGTGTGAAGATTTGGGTTGGGCTGGCTAGGATAAACTTGTTTGCTCTGTAATGTAGGCTTGACTTTTCACAATGATGCCCAGACAACATAAAGGGATAGTTCAGATTTTTTTAAGTTGCCTGTATGAAATACCTACCATTAATATAGTGGTGTCAACTATATTAATTGATGTCCAGAGTCCAAAAATGAATGGAGGACTGCTAATATTTTAGAAATAATTCAACAATACAAATTGCATTACTTTGTGGATCCTTTTACTTTGACTACATGGCCCCAGTGACCCACACCCACAAAATGACCAGATCTACTTCATATTGACCGAAACCAGAGCAGAACTCCCAACACAGAACTCAAGTAATCAATTAACAGTTGACTATACACTATCTTAATGACAGGTATTACATATAACTACAAAAATCTGAACTACCTCTATAACATGGCAGAGTGATTTGTTTGTCCATTTTACATTATATCCTACTTTGTATTATAAGAACTTATTTGTTTGATTTGAACAGTGATTTGTCAACCTGAAGCAATCAATTAAAATTATTAAGCATCTCTGGTCATTTTATTGTGGTTCTTAGCTTATAATTGTGGAACTAATTTAATGTGAATATGTCAAACTTCAGAATCTTCAACAACGCATACTATACATGCATCAAAGTAAATACTGGCAAAACACAACAGTATGTGTGATACACACCAGTAGTTTAGTTTTCTTCACTTCAAGTCTTATCATTTTTCTTCTACTTATAAGCCCTTATACATGTCTTTAATTTAATGTAATAAACATACTTACAAATAGAATGCCATTGTTGACACTTGCTGTAGTCTTACTATTAACCGTTATTAATTATGTCATAATTAACTGCTTATTTTGCTTATCACAACAAACTAAGTAAAAGGTTGTTACCCCTCATGAATTTCATAATTGAAAGACAGTACGTTTATTACAATGCATTCATTATTATCCTCTCTCTACGAGTTGAAAGCTTCAGCTAGTTGCCCCCATGCTCAATAGAAGTCTATGTAGAAGAGACATTAGACCAGACCCATGGAAGTTAAGAGTTGTCAGAACTGTCTATACTCCGTCTATACTGCCTCTCAAGCCACTTGCCTCAGTTATTGTTCATCAGACGTGAAATGACCGAGAGTTCAGCTCTGACAGTGATCTCATATCACCTGGCCATCTCTCAAACTATCAGCTTCAAACTGTCTAGCTATATGGACAATACCAGGACTTGACTTGTGCCGCATGGCTCACTTGCGCTCCATGAGCTGTCACTGGCACTCATCTGCCTGCAGAGGGCGTCGTTTTGTGTGTGTGGGGGAGGACACCAATAGACCTAGTTGTGTTTACTATATGATTAGAAATATGTTTTTACTGTCACTGTGGGGCGGAGTGAGAGTCAAATAACCTGCAAAAAACATTTTGGTGGATGGGCGCGTGGACTCGGGCACCCCCCGAGTTACAAATTAAGCACTGGACACTAGGACATACAGACATGCCGCTAGCTGGCTTTATCTCTCACACACACACACACACACACACACACACACACACACACACACACACACACACACACACACACACACACACACACACACACACACACACACACACACACACACACACACACACACACACACACACACACACACACACACACACACACACACACACACACACACACACCTTACGGAATATTTTACAGTGTTTAGTGATGGTGTAATGACAATGTTATAGGTTGTTCCAGGGTGGTGAATAAGTGAAAGCAGATGTGGGACAGTCTCAGGGCTGCTAGAATCTATTATTATTATTAGTATTTTTGTTAAACAATATCAAATTACATGCAACCTTACTTTACTTGAAAATGGTGCCACCTACTGCTAATTTCACAAACTTCTTTCATAAGACTATGAGTCCATTTCATCAGTTTGTTGGAAAGCGGTCAATCCGTTGTTCTTATTTTCCAACTTCGCAAAAGATTAGGTTAATGGAAATGGCCCCATTTTCCAAATGGCATCTTAACAGTCTTCTTACAGATTCAGGACACACACTCACTCACCCCCTCTCTCACACACACACACCCGCACATGTAATTTAATTGCAAACATGTTTTTTCTCACTCAAAAACAGATGCCTTGACAAAATTCACAAAAAAACACCATTTATATCAAACATGATTGATATTGATTTCAATTCTCATGTTTTGATTGTTTTCTGTACAAAAGGATGACACAGATTCATTTGATCGCAACTTTTCATTCGTGCCGGTATAAAACAAAACAAAAACCCAGCCGTGACACACTAGCTAGCTAGCTACATCGCTAGCGTTAGCCTGTTATTTACAGCAGTGGTTCCCAAACTTTTTCACGCCAGGGACCCCCAAATTGACACTTATCTTATCCCACAGAACCCCATTTAAAATATGCCAAGGATCCCAATAGGATCTCAAGATTTTTAAGGCTCTAGCAGTGATTCTCAGCCTGTTTAATTTCAACAACTCCCAGTTTGACATGTATTTGTTTTGTAGTTGTACAATCTCAGAGTTACAGACCCACCTGGGGGGTCACTGGACCTCACTTTGGAACCACTGATTCACAATATTTCCTGATGTAGCCCTGAAAGAAATGTCATACAAAACAACTAGACATCATAACATTTACATGTCTTCTGTGGACTCTAACAGTACGCCTAGTAAGCAGCTACATGTTTTTTATTTATTTTACATGTCGTTTCAGCTCTGATGTTTATTTTAGACATGGTCTAAATAATCTTTTAGGCCTTCAAATTCAGTAGTTTTCTGGCAGACAAGAAAAATAACATAATATTAAAGTATGTGCAAGTGTGGGTGATTACATCTATCTATTATTCGCTTATCGATGCAGAGAATCACTGTTTACTATTTTCACATCCATATTCATACATTTTTACCTTAAAAAACAAGTTTCACACATCTTCAATGTATTTGCTAAATAGTTACTGCATCTACTTAAAATAATTTAATCTTATCAGCATAATGAACCGATATCGTCCATGTACCGTATTGTGTCATCAACCATGTACAATGATACATATTGTATTGCTGTTGTGTAATGTATAGTAATGTATAGTTACACCCCTAATTAACTCCTTAGACCCAAAGGAGGATAAAACAAGTTGTAAACAAAGTTGTTTACAGACGCCATAAATGTAAAGATGTGTGATGTTTACTCCATTGATTAATCCTGGTTGATGCTAACCAAATTAGCATCTTCGGTTAACATTTGGATCATTCTCTCATAAATAATGTCCAAAACACGGGGGTGCATGTGCATTTGTGCATGTGTGTGGTTTTTAGCTCCATATCTGAGCATATTGTGGCAATTGGTGGCCAGATTGAAGCTGATTTCACTTCATGATGAATCCCAGAATTTTAGCGATAAAGCATTCCCTACACTGTGTGGGAAGCAAGCAAGCATTTAAGAATTCAAAAAATGGCATCACAAGCGTGTGTTTAGTTTTACTATGGTTAATTAGGGTTAGATTTAGGCATAGTTTTACTGAGGTTAGAGTTAGGGTTAAGGTTAGTTTTAGGTGTAGTTTAACTGAGTCAATGAGCAAGTCACTTTTAAATGCATGCCTGCGTGTGTGAAAGGCAAATGGCCTGGGTGTTGCGGGCTGATCAGCAGGAAGTGACCCAATGGAGCCATGGCAACGGTGGGATCGTAGGGGGTGTGGGGTGTGTAAAGGCACGCGTTTATATATCTAGCCTAAAAAATGTAAATGACTAAATGGCACTCTGGACCAAATGGGGGCGCTACGGGCTGGCGAAATGGCACTTAAGGAGTTAAAAACTAGAGTGCTCACATGGAACCAAACAGATAATTATACGGGTCACCTGTCTCGACTCAGCGGTAAGCAGTGGTGCTTAACTATTTTCACCTCAAGGACCCCCAAAATATCTTTATTTACAGAGGTCTCAGAGTGGGGGTCCATTTGGGTCCTTTTACCATATATTCATGATTTTCTGCTGATACTCTTTTTTTATGTCTGTGGCACAAACCAGAAGACCCTTGAACACACAGAGGTAGCTTCCTGATGTCAAGCAGTGCTTTGTGAAGGTCGCATGCTGTGTGACCCTGCAATGACACAAACACACACACATTAACAAAGTGAACATGTGCGTTCACACACTAGGCATGTCACGGTGTCCAGTGTTACCGTTGCACAGGGATACCACTGAGTACATCTCTTGTGCCCCAGATAGCACCGTTTTATTATTATATTTAATACTAGACTATTTATTTTATCATGTGCCCTATAAGTCCATGCAGGTGTGTTGGAACGTATTGAGACCAGGGGGGGTATAAGGTTTTCGCGGCCGCACAGAAAAAGAAAATCGGGTTTTTCAGGTATAAGAGTGGTCTTATTTGGCTATAACTGGCCTAATGATGACATATTTACCAGCACACACACGCACACACACGCACACAAACACAGGCAGTCTGCACTGTGCAGGCAGGTGCAGTAATCCTGCACCACAAACATTACAGAGAGTTAGCATGTTGCACAGATGCATGGAATCGCTCTTTTTTATCGCTGTCATCATTGAAAACAATGTATATCCAACTGTCCCTGTTCAAGCTGCATGAACTCCAGCTTGAGCGTTCAGTTTTTGTCCCCTCAATGGCGCAAGTGTCTTTGCAACTCTTCCACTAGATTGTTCTGTTCTCACAAAAAAAGAGGATAGCCTGCTTTGGAGTTGACTTCACTAAATACAGGCTTGAAACACGAGGAGACATGGTTCACAGTGGAGTCTTTTACTCCTCAAATCCTCGGGAAGAGACAGCAAAAAGACGGGCCATGACTCCACCTCATCTCCACTCTATTGGCTCATTACGAATCTGCTTGAGATTGCTGTCCTGTGATTGGCTTAAACACTGCCTCACCTCACCCCCCCTCACATATTAGCACCGCCTTTCCTAGGCCCGATGAGCGTTTTGTTTTCATGATTTGTTGACAACAACAAAGTTCGGAGCCGTCTGCTGGTCAAAGCAAGTGTCTGTCTGCGGGGAAATGTGGGGAAATGGGGAAAAGGCCAAACAATATAGCTACACACCTATTTTGATTTTTGGCTAAAAAGTTACCTTTTATCTGCCTCCATTACCTTTAAATGATGGGACATGGCCAAAAATAACATGCAAGAGGTGGAGAGGGAGGGTGGGAAGAGGGAGACAGAAAGAGAGAGACACAGAGAGGCTCACAGACAGGCAGCATATGTGTCAGAGAGGAGCGAAAGGGGGAAAAAATAAAATATGCTGTCGGTTCACTGTCTGCGCTGGGGGCTGTGTCCCTGCCTTCAGGCACTAGGGGGAGCTGCAGCCCCAAAAATCATCACAGACTCATCATCAGTAGCAGACTCCTACTACTGTCACTTTGACTGTATCTTTGCAGTCTTTGCACTACCCTCACCTGTTTTTATTCCAGTTAAGAAGAAAAAAAAATCAGCAAATCAGTTATCGGTGGTTGTATACCTCTATCATATCGGTTATTTTAACATTCCCAAAATTTGATATCGGTCCGGCTTTAGTTTGCACAGTCGTGACTTACGTGTGTGTGTGTGTGTGTGTGTGTGTGTGTGTGTGTGTGTGTGTGTGTGTGTGTGTGTGTGTGTGTGTGTGTGTGTGTGTGTGTGTATGTGTTGCTAACCTATGATCTGCACCAGATCGGGGTCTTCCTCTGGTTGGTTGGGAGGTCGGTAGGGTGGATTAGAGTCTTCTTCTGATTGGTTTGGAGGTCGGTAGGACGGGATACAGTCTTCCTCTGATTGGTTGGGAGGTCGATAGGGCGGGGGTTGTCTCACAGGGGACGTACCTACTGCTGCTTTCTGAAGTAGGGGAGATGGAGAAGCAGTGTGGTTGGACAAATCCACTAAACATGTTAACTAATACATAACGCGTTTTACGGTTTTAGCGTTGCAAGCGTTAGGACCCAGGGAGTTGGATGTTGGATGTGGCAAGTTCTCTCTCTTCCCACCCTCAGGTGTCTGTGTTACACCGCTATCTGTGTGTGTGTGTATGTGTGTGTGTGTGTGTGTGTGTGTGTGTGTGTGTGTGTGTGTGTGTGTGTGTGCGTGTGTGCGCGCGTGCGTCAGCCATCCCTGTACGACTACAGCCCGTGCGGTCACATGATCGCGACCTGTCCTTGGCACGCGGTATAACGTGCCTCATTGACTTTGCATTGAGGCTGCGTTGAACTCTGTTTCCCAGAGGCCCTTGCGGTCACGTGATTGGCTCGATTTCCGTTTCCATCTTCACAACCATGAATCGTACGTCTGCGATGATGATGGATCATAAACATTAAATAATCAGCAAATTAAACACTATGAAACATAAAAGTCGGAAAATGTGAGCTAAGCAGCCTTGACCGTTTGGCAAAAAGTCGGTGAACGCAGGTTAAGCAGAGATGCTGTAAACCAGGGGTTTTCAACAGGTGGTCGGGGATCACCAGTGGTCCTTGAGAGGGTTCCAGGTGGTCCCCAGCTAAGTTGTTTAACCAGATGTAACTCTTGAGAATGTAAAAAAAAAACAAAATGGACCCTTGCGGGTCCATTTGGTTTCATTTTGGAATGTATGTTTTGCTTGTTTTGTTTCCCAAATTCAGCCTGGAATTGTGGACACAAGCAAAAGAAATCTTTAGTATTGGGGTCTGTGGGGCTAAAATATCCTCAAATGGTGGTCCGTGGCTCAGATCCTGAATAAATGGTGGTCCCTGCGATGAAAAACGTTGAAAATCCCTGCTGTAAGCGGTTGGTTCAGGTTCTTACCGGAACACTGGTCTTCTTTGATCTGGTCGCTGTAGACAGAGGCTGACAGACAGACAGACAGACAGACAGACAGACAGACAGACAGACAGACAGACAGACAGACAGACAGACAGACAGACAGACAGACAGACAGACAGACAGACAGACAGACAGACAGACAGACAGGCAAGCAGACAGATGTCAATATAACATTTTATTACTAAAACATCTAGAATAGAAGGAGCACGCCACTGAGTAAGTATTACTGTAGAGCTGATATTTTAACCACATGTATCTTTATACAGTATATACACGCACACACACAATATATACACAAGGCTGCAAATGTGCGTGTGCAGGCCTGTGTGTACGTACCCTGGGTGTGGTGCACAGACTCTGCACAGTGAAGATGACTGGACTGACTGCAGACTTAATGGCCTGGACCGCTTCCTCATGACTGGCTGTTTGGAGATCTACCCCAGATACCTGCACACACCACGCACACATGCTTAGATTTATGCTGCTGCCGTGAAATTATTATACTTACCCGTATGAAAACTTGAAATGGGCCATTCTGCACGTGTTGTTTTTAAAACTCTACCTGGAAGAAAGTACCAGAGGTCTATGCTAAATGGTAAATGTAGGAAGAAAAGAGTGGCAGCAGAAACCATGCAAGGTACCAACCCAGCGCGTCGGGAGTAATTAGGGGAAGTGTCTTGCTCAGGGACACATCAACATTAACTCTGGTGTAAAGGTCAAATTGTGAACGACCGCTCAGAGAGATACACTGAATACACTGGTATCTTGCTAGTCTCAAAGCTATCCCAGGCACTCTGATCAGCCAACACATGGAAGCTGGCAGTACCCCTGCTAAAAACACCTAGCCAACACTCCTCTCGCCCCAAACTCTTCTCCCTCCTGCACTTCCATCTTCTGCCGCAGTCTGAAAATACTTCAGACTCCATCTCAGCCCATAGCATTTGCAATACAGCCCATACTTAGGTTTTAGATACCATATTAGACTTGGATAGGCGTTACCTTATAGGATGTCAAATGTATTACCATATTTTAGTCCTTAAATTGTAAATAGTATTGTAAATTCTGCTTAAAGTTTAAACTGCAATTGTAAATTCAACTAATCTGTATGTATATGCTGCATTGAAATGTTTTTACTTGATGTAAATCGCTCTGGATTAAGAGCGCCTGCTAAATGCCTAAATTGAAAATTGTACCCTTTTCTCTTATAAGTTGGGGAAGGCCATGAGTGTTTTTCAGATGGGTGGTTAAGAATTTAAAATGCTCAAAAAGAGAAATGGTTCTCTTTTTGAAAGCAATACTTTTATGCATTTTATGCGCTTTTACGCCAATACATTTTGAATTCTGGAGAATTTGTTGTATATTTTACAGTAATGATACACTTGCACTACTCATCACTCGTCATATAGGAGCCAGTAAATTGCAGACGCAATGTGCGTCTGTGGGTGTGTGCGCACACGTGTACCTCCAGTATCTTGTCCCCGGTCTTCAGCTTGTGGGCGTGGTCAGCAGGAGAGCCAATCAGAACGTGTTTGATGAAGATGCCTTTAAGCTCCTCCCCGTTGCGCAGCCTCTTGATCACATGATGACCTCCAACGATGCTGAGACCCAACGACTGGCCTTCTGACACATGCACCTCCACCCTGTGTACACACACCCACGGTGGATGCCCAAATTGATTTGTTATTGTGTGACATCATTGACTATTTTAGAATATGACAATCATGTAATCATACACGACTAAAGCAGTAAGCCACAAGAGGGAGCGGGTTCGGCGGAGGGTCATCTACCTTCCCCCTGGAGTGGCTTATTGCTTTTCTAAAACTGTTACAATTGTGACAACATGAAAATTAAAATAATCAACAGCAGCACAATGTCGTCTGTAAGTTACCCAGCAACAAGAAAGTAGTTCCCGTCCTGGCTAACATGCTGTAGTACAGGGGTTTTCAACAGGTGGTCCGGGGACCACCAGTGGTCCTTCAGAAGGTTCCAGGTGGTCCCCAGGCTAAATGATGGAAAGTTGGTTAACCAGATGTAACTCTTGAGAACGTAAAAATGAAACCAAATGGACGCTTGCGGGTCCATTTGGTTTCATTTTTACACTCTCAAGAGTTAGAATATTCATCATCTGAATTAGCCCCAAGTCTACACAACTACAGAATGTAGAAGATTAATGGTCATTTTGATATGTATGTTGGACTGTTTGGTTTCTGAAATCCAGCCTGGAATTGTGGACAACAGCAAAATAAATCTTTATTTTTGGGGTCTGTGGGGCTAAAATGTCCTCAAATGGTGGTCCGTGGCTGAAATGCTGAATAAATGGTGGTCCCTGGTATGAAAAAGGTTGAAAACCACTGCTGTAGTAGAAACAACTCACCTGTGACAACAATAACAACAAAGCCGGTTCCGTGTGGCAGAGGCATACTACTAAATGTGATGTGACAGCAGTGGGTTATCGGTGGGTTTTTCAACTGTCACATGACAGTGACCAGCCAATCAGAATTAAGTATCGTGACTAGCGGTTTTAGTAAGTGATTTAGCCGAGACCTCAGCAAGACAAGTGGTGAGGGATGCAAAAGAGTGAAAAAACAAACTTTGCTTCTCAAGGGCATAAAGGACCAGGATGAAGTTCAAACTAAAGCCGTCTTCTTTTACTGTGGCTGAACTAGGGCTGGGAATCGATCCGAATTCCCTAGATCGATTCGAGATTTCGATTCACAAGGTCACGATCCGATTCGATCCACGATTCGATCCGATTCGATATCGATCCATTTACAGACATAATGGAAATAAATACTGTCCAATAGACAAGACGGCCCCATGTGTTGGTGATTGTATCTGTGTATGTGTAAGAGGGACACAGAGAGAGAAGAGTCAAGTATCAAGTAGGCCCTACTGTAATTTCCGGATTATAAAGCGCACCTGAATATAGGCCGCATCGGCCAAATTTAGCGAAAAAAATCAATTGTGTACATATACAAGCCGCACTGGACTGTTAATTAATTACCATAAGTAAGGTAATTACCATATGTAAGGGTTCTTGCACAGATGAGATTGTCGGCAACGAAATGCTGTTTGAGAAGCATCCTTTTTATTATTTAAACGACTTCAAGAAAAAAAAAGCATTTGTAGGCTATAACTCATTCAAGTGTTTTAATCTATAGTGCACAGAACGTGTACTGTGCCGTGAACTGTATTGTTTCAGTCATACACGTGTAACATTTAACTGCACGTGCTGTATGTAATTAACCGCTACAGCCATAGACCAGGGACGGATCTAGGCATAGACATGGGGGGGGGGGGGGGGCACTGCCCTCTAAACGCCCTGACTGCCCCACCAAACATGACGGAATGCAAACAACGAAAACTTCAAAGATATTTCAAATCAAATGCTTATAGCGGTAGTTAAACATTGACTAACTACAATTGTGGCACCACTAAACCAACTGCCATTTTCGGCTGCCCCCCCCCCGATTGAGAAATATTACATCCAGGCCTGGACATAGAGCGTAGCCAGAGGTACGCAAACTCCGATCACTTCAAGAAACCAAATGAGCGCTTGCGGGTCCATTTGGTTTTCATGAAGTGAACGGAGTTTCACTTTTACTTTACTCAAAAAGTTACCGTACATCTGGTTAACCAACTGTCTATCATTTAGCTGGCCAGGAATCCTCTCAATGCGCTCGATGAGGCGACATCAATGTAATGTGACTTTTTTTAAGGTCTTTTTTTTTTTTCAACGCGTCCTCCTGATCAACGCGTCCAACTGCAGCCCAGCCTTTCGAAACCCGTTCGTGATCGTGGATGTTTTCTGACACTTTTCCACGCAGTCAGGACCCACTGCCAGACTTGAGAAAAAGTTGCTTTCCGCATGCGACCAGTTTTGGTGAAAGATTTCTCGCCGCTAGTCATCCAAGCCTGTTTTAAAAGTGGCGAAGTGCCACTTTGAAAACACGGTTCACACTGATGTCCAGGGGCTGCAGGTGCTTCGTTGTGCCCCCAGGAATCACGGCAGGAATCGAGCACGATTTCACAGAATATATGGGCCCTCATGCTGTCCAAAACAAGCTTTTTTGGCACGTGTTTTTTTGGCAGCGGCGGCGACGCATTTAGTAGTGTCTGTCTTTTCTATAGTGCGCCTCCGCGTAAAAGAAAATGGTGCCAGTCGCCTGGAGAAGATCGATCCACACATTTTTGAATCGATATCGTGTTTTTGAGCGTGAATCGATATTGGATCGATGCACGATATTGTGTGCGTGCGTGTGTACCTGCGTGGTGGTCCCCAGTGACTGAAGGCCGGCGTCTCTTCTCCTTCACCAGCCTCTCTCTCCGGGAGATTACTGGAACGCGCACACGCGCACGCACACGCACACACACACACACACTTAATGTAAGTCGCTCTGGATTAAGAGGGTCTGCTAAATGCCTAAATTGTAATTGTCAGGTAGGTGGACAATAGAGTTGTGTAAATTGTATAATACAGTACACAGAGGACAGCCCCGTCCCCACTACTCATATTAACTCTATGAGTTCCATTTTGCCAGCCTGTAGCGCCCCCCGTGCCAGTTATATGCATTAAGTAATTGATTGATTATCTCAAAAACAAAAAAATCACAAACAGCAGTTGTATACATCTTTTTTCACACATATCTCAGAAATGTGTAACTAAAGGGTTAATTCCCCCCCACCCCTGCCGTGAGAGACGCCTCACCTGTGGGCTCCTCCTCTGATTGGTAGAGTCTGGCCCCGCCTCTTCCTCCTCCCCTCTGTGTCAATCACCCTCACGGTTCTACACCAGACCAGAGCAAACGAGAGAAAACTTCATTTGTTATTTTTACCAATGTGTTTTACACCAGTCCTTTCCAATGTCTGGTCTGGGGAACCCCTGGGGGATTCCTTGAGGGAATTCCAGGGGGTCCGCAGTCTAAGTTGGAACCAAAAAATCTTTATGGTTAAATCTGAAAGTGTAACCATTGAAACCAAATGGGACACTTAGGCATCTGAGATGATACACATGGTAGCAGATGGACCCTAACAGGTCCATTTGGTTCCATTTGTACAGTCATTAATTTAACATTATTAACACTGAGGAGGTGAAGAGATGAGGAGGTAGGAGAGGAGACGAGGAGTTAGGAGATACTCACTCAGAGTCGGTATCGGTCAGGGTGAGTTCCGAATCAGCTTCAATTTCTCGGGAATGTACTGTCAATGAAGATGTGCACACGCACACACACACATGCAAGCAGGCACACACACACACGCACATGCACACACCAACACCCACACAAACATACACACCAGCACACACACACAATCAATCAGAGAAAGTGACTTCAGTGTGAATTTTTGATTTGTTTAATGTTTAACTTTCTCTCTGCCTCTGCGATTGTACGATCGTAGCACTAGGTGTTATCCACCACTAAGGTACATTTTGGGCAAACAACCAATGATGGAAATGTTTTCAGGGTATTTTTCATGGATGAAAAGGAGGCAAATTCTTTTGCATTCACACAAAGGTAATTAAGCAATTCTGGCGGTCTGGACCTACCCCCATCTGGGCTCGACCGGTACCGACCCAACCTTTACGGGGGCCGAGCCAAGCCCCAAAATATGCTAATTAGTTGGTCCGGGCCAAGCCTCTTACTCTAATTTAACCAGATATTTTAATGTCATAATAATAATAATAATTTGTGCAATGTGTATACACCATTAGTATGTATTTAGTATGAGAATGAATGACATTTTTATTAACAGAAATGAGAGTTACAGTACAAGTCAAGTACACACTGCTACAAAACTGATAACAGCTTGGAGAATTACAGTACAATTCAAGTACAACTGAATCAAATCCGAAAAAGCTGATTGGACACACTAGTTAAGCATACACTTGTTTACAATAGTGGCCAACTTGTTCATTTCATTAAGGCATTCAAACATCGCATATACAAAACAACTACTTCAGTAAATTCAGAAGCATCAAATCATGGAGGTAAAATCATAGTGGAGGTAAAAGGGGAAAAGAGAAATGTACAATGAGGAGAGGCAGGGTGGGTGGGGGGATTTTATATACATTTTTGTTGTACAGAGGCCAGCTTCGAATTGCAGCCATCTGCCCTTTGAGAGCGGTTTTGAAGGAGTCAATTGATTTATGACTGTTAGTAGGGCATTCCACATTTTGGAGGCATATGAGCCGAAGGAATTAAGACCCTTGTTTGTGCCAAATCGGCTGCGCTAGGAGATTCCCAGGACTTATAGGAATATATATATATATACTGTGTGTGTGTGTGTGTGTGTGTGTGTGTGTGTGTGTGTGTGTGTGTGTGTGTGTGTGTGTGTGTGTGTGTGTGTGTGTGTGTGTGTGTGTGTGTGTGTGTGTGTCTCACCTGCAGTCATCAGAGGATTGTGTGTGGGTTCAACTCTCTCACCCTGTAGGATAATAAAGACAGGAAGGTATATCAGTATTCTATCCTATTCTATTATAGGCTGTGGCTCAGGAGGTAGAGTGGGGCAGCCAATGACCCAAGAGTCGGCGGTTCAAATCCCGGCTCGTCCTGTCTATATGTCCAAGTGTCCTTGGGCAAGATTTCCAGGGGGTCCCCAACTACTGTAAATGATAGTTTGGAACCAAATGGATGGCTTATGGGTCTATAACTCTTACAGTGTGTACTGTAAAAGAAAAAAATAGTTAAATTAACAGATATAGAAATGACATTAAATCCGTAGACTAATGCATGTCAAACTGGGGGTCCTTGAAATTAAACATGTTCAGAATCACTGCTAGAGCAGTAAACATCTTACGGGGGCCCTGGCCTTTATTTTCAAAAGGGGACAGCGGGCTTAGTATCAAGTTAGGGATCCCTAACATTAAAAGGTTTGGGAACATGTAACATTTCCCATTTGGGGGGGCAAGAGAACATGTTGGAGGGGCAAGAGAAAATGGCATGGGTGCGGCGATGAAGCCGCACCCATGCCATTTGCAGTTACAGGACTTTTACTAGGCAATTAAGCATCAATAATAACATCAGTTGTTGTTGAAGTTGCAACAGACACGCAGCATGCATAAAGCTAAAGGTCTGACTCAGAGAGTTTTCTGTTTTCAATGATGAAATGCTGTTGGTAATGGGTATAGTGATGACACAGCTGTAGTTAGTTATAGCAGTAGTAGTGTTTCACATCATTTTGAATATAGGCACTTTAATTTGAAATATCTTGGGTTGTTTTGCATGCCATCATGTTTGGTGGGGCAGACTGGGCATTTAGGGGGGCATTGCCCCCCCATGCCCATGCCTAGATCCGCCCCGGTGTGACAATCAAATCATATCAAATATGTATCAAATGTCAAATCAAAATCATTTGATTGAGGTCATCACCCAAACTGGCCAATCGAAGATAGGGGTGACGTAGCAGTTGACTGACCTGGACCGTGCACGGACGGACACACAGATGAGTAGGCCATGGTCTACTTGGCCTCCTGGTCTACTCTCTCTACTCTCACGTGAGTGGAGCGAGCTAATATGATGATCACCTAAAACCGGCCAATCGGGTGCAGCCTGGAGCGTGCATGGGCGGGCGGACGGGCGGACAGGGGGTAAAACATACTCTCCACCATACTGGTGGAGACAACAACTATTATTTTTAATATTCTCTTTGAATATTATGCCGACTCAACATACTGGTGAGTCACCACTGACTAATCTGACTATGTTTCACCCCATGCAGGCAACCGTTACGTCACCCAGCAGATGGACAGACGTGTGGACGATACGGTGGAGACAATAATTGTTTTTGCAGAATCATTTGAGAGATAACACTTATCACATTAGTTCTAAAGGTCTCTTAATTACGTCACCATTATGTCGTCACCAAAGCTGGCCAATCAGAATACTTCGAGGGACGGCCGACGGGGCTACCTCAAACCGATCGCTTATCTTCCAACTAGAACTGCACTCAGTAGAGTGCCAACAGGTTGCACACAAGTAGGTTATGCCCTACTTGAGAACGAGCAGAGGGAGCGACCAGAGAGAGCACAACTCCGGGAAATAATACTCACCACAATACTTATGCAGTCACATGACATCTACATTGGCATTCCATATTTGGTTATGGCATGGGGGTGCTGCTTTTATAAAGGTCAATGACCCATTTATTACTTGTTCTTGACAAGGATTTGTGGATGAGGACTTGTGTTACCACGGATAATCCTCAGAGCAAGAGAAGAGACTTGAATTCAATTAACTAAATTGTAAAAGATTTTTCAAAACATCACATTTTTCCAATAACAACACTGGCAAGTATGTCGGCTGTAGCGACGCACTTAAAGGCACAAACCTTGGGAAGGCCTCGTAAGGGCTCATCTCGTAAGAAGAGCAGGGTACCATCCACAGTAGACAAAAAGGAGAAGATGGAAGCCAAAGTGGACAGGGAGCAGGAGCGAGCAGACCGGAGCCTTGACACCCACACGGCTAGAGAGGTCAACCAGGCCTTGAGGACATGTGATCAAGAGGCTGTCTCTCCAAAACCATGCCCGTCCCCCGAGTCTTACACTTGCGGTGAGACCGGCGCCCACGCCAGTCACCCTGGTGCTGTAGATGCTGGAGAACTTGGAACCCATCTGGCCAAAGAGGTGATGGTCTCAGACAGTGGTGCTCTCCCATCAATGCTCTCCCATCAATGGGTCCCCCACTTAGAAGGGCACTTCTTTATCTCCAGTGACTGTGTTGAAGATGAGGACATCCAAAGGTCCTCTCCAAAACAGTGCCTGTCCCTAGACACTTCCTACACTGGTGATGAGAAGATGGAAGCCAAAGTGGACAAGGAGCAGGAGCGAGCAGACCGGAGCCTTGACACCCACACGGCTAGAGAGGTCAACCAGGCCTTGAGGACATGTGATCAAGAGGCCGTCTCTCCAAAACCATGCCCGTCCCCCGAGTCTTACCCTTGCGGTGAGACCGGCGCCCACGCCAGTCACCCTGGTGCTGTAGATGCTGGAGAACTTGGAACCCATCTGGCCAAAGAGGTGATGGTCACGGACAGTGGTGCTAGTAAGGAGAGGAAAAGCCAGTCCACCTTGGAGTCTCACTTCGACAAAATCAGCAAAGAGTTGTGCCACGGCCGTGGATGGGTGCCGCACTTAGATAGGCAAATCATCGACTTCCCTTTCATTTGGAGTGACTTGGCAAAGCAGCCCATCTATACACCCTCCCATCCATGGGTCCCCCACTTAGAAGAAGGGCAAATCGCTGAATTCGACCTCATCTGGACTGGTTCGGCAACGCAGCCCACCAATACACACTCCCATCAATGGGTCCCCCACTTAGAAAACACTGACTTCTTTATCTCCAGTGAAGATGAGGACATCCAAAGGTCCTCTCCAAAACAGTGCCTGTCCCTCAACACTTCCTACATGGATGATGAGTTGCCCCACACCTCCTACACTGGTGAGGAGAAGATGGAAGCCAAAGTGGACAAGGAGCAGGAACGAGCAGACCGGAGCCTTGACACCCACACGGCTAGAGAGGTCAACCAGGCCTTGAGGACATGTGATCAAGAGGCCGTCTCTCCAAAACCATGCCCGTCCCCCGAGTCTTACACTTGCGGTGAGACCGGCGCCCACGCCAGTCACCCTGGTGCTGTAGATGCTGGAGAACTTGGAACCCATCTGGCCAAAGAGGTGATGGTCTCAGACAGTGGTGCTCTCCCATCAATGCTCTCCCATCAATGGGTCCCCCACTTAGAAGGGCACTTCTTTATCTCCAGTGACTGTGTTGAAGATGAGGACATCCAAAGGTCCTCTCCAAAACAGTGCCTGTCCCTAGACACTTCCTACACTGGTGATGAGAAGATGGAAGCCAAAGTGGACAAGGAGCAGGAGCGAGCAGACCGGAGCCTTGACACCCACACGGCTAGAGAGGTCAACCAGGCCTTGAGGACATGTGATCAAGAGGCCGTCTCTCCAAAACCATGCCCGTTCCCCGAGTCTTACACTTGCGGTGAGACCGGCGCCCACGCCAGTCACCCTGGTGCTGTAGATGCTGGTGAACTTGGAACCCATCTGGCCAAAGAGGTGATGGTCACGGACAGTGGTGCTAGTAAGGAGAGGAAAAGCCAGTCCACCTTGGAGTCTCACTTCGACAAAATCAGCAAAGAGTTGTGCCACGGCCGTGGATGGGTGCCGCACTTAGATAGGCAAATCATCGACTTCCCTTTCATTTGGAGTGGCTTGGCAAAGCAGCCCATCTATACACCCTCCCATCCATGGGTCCCCCACTTAGAAGAAGGGCAAATCGCTGAATTCGACCTCATCTGGACTGGTTCGGCAACGCAGCCCACCAATACACACTCCCATCAATGGGTCCCCCACTTAGAAAACACTGACTTCTTTATCTCCAGTGAAGATGAGGACATCCAAAGGTCCTCTCCAAAACAGTGCCTGTCCCTCAACACTTCCTACATGGATGATGAGTTGCCCCACACCTCCTACACTGGTGAGGAGAAGATGGAAGCCAAAGTGGACAAGGAGCAGGAACGAGCAGACCGGAGCCTTGACACCCACACGGCTAGAGAGGTCAACCAGGCCTTGAGGACATGTGATCAAGAGGCCGTCTCTCCAAAACCATGCCCGTCCCCCGAGTCTTACACTTGCGGTGAGACCGGCGCCCACGCCAGTCACCCTGGTGCTGTAGATGCTGGAGAACTTGGAACCCATCTGGCCAAAGAGGTGATGGTCTCAGACAGTGGTGCTCTCCCATCAATGCTCTCCCATCAATGGGTCCCCCAGTTAGAAGGGCACTTCTTTATCTCCAGTGACTGTGTTGAAGATGAGGACATCCAAAGGTCCTCTCCAAAACAGTGCCTGTCCCTAGACACTTCCTACACTGGTGATGAGAAGATGGAAGCCAAAGTGGACAAGGAGCAGGAGCGAGCAGACCGGAGCCTTGACACCCACACGGCTAGAGAGGTCAACCAGGCCTTGAGGACATGTGATCAAGAGGCCGTCTCTCCAAAACCATGCCCGTCCCCCGAGTCTTACCCTTGCGGTGAGACCGGCGCCCACGCCAGTCACCCTGGTGCTGTAGATGCTGGAGAACTTGGAACCCATCTGGCCAAAGAGGTGATGGTCACGGACAGTGGTGCTAGTAAGGAGAGGAAAAGCCAGTCCACCTTGGAGTCTCACTTCGACAAAATCAGCAAAGAGTTGTGCCACGGCCGTGGATGGGTGCCGCACTTAGATAGGCAAATCATCGACTTCCCTTTCATTTGGAGTGGCTTGGCAAAGCAGCCCATCTATACACCCTCCCATCCATGGGTCCCCCACTTAGAAGAAGGGCAAATCGCTGAATTCGACCTCATCTGGACTGGTTCGGCAACGCAGCCCACCAATACACACTCCCATCAATGGGTCCCCCACTTAGAAAACACTGACTTCTTTATCTCCAGTGAAGATGAGGACATCCAAAGGTCCTCTCCAAAACAGTGCCTGTCCCTCAACACTTCCTACATGGATGATGAGTTGCCCCACACCTCCTACACTGGTGAGGAGAAGATGGAAGCCAAAGTGGACAAGGAGCAGGAACGAGCAGACCGGAGCCTTGACACCCACACGGCTAGAGAGGTCAACCAGGCCTTGAGGACATGTGATCAAGAGGCCGTCTCTCCAAAACCATGCCCGTCCCCCGAGTCTTACACTTGCGGTGAGACCGGCGCCCACGCCAGTCACCCTGGTGCTGTAGATGCTGGAGAACTTGGAACCCATCTGGCCAAAGAGGTGATGGTCTCAGACAGTGGTGCTCTCCCATCAATGCTCTCCCATCAATGGGTCCCCCACTTAGAAGGGCACTTCTTTATCTCCAGTGACTGTGTTGAAGATGAGGACATCCAAAGGTCCTCTCCAAAACAGTGCCTGTCCCTAGACACTTCCTACACTGGTGATGAGAAGATGGAAGCCAAAGTGGACAAGGAGCAGGAGCGAGCAGACCGGAGCCTTGACACCCACACGGCTAGAGAGGTCAACCAGGCCTTGAGGACATGTGATCAAGAGGCCGTCTCTCCAAAACCATGCCCGTCCCCCGAGTCTTACACTTGCGGTGAGACCGGCGCCCACGCCAGTCACCCTGGTGCTGTAGATGCTGGAGAACTTGGAACCCATCTGGCCAAAGAGGTGATGGTCACGGACAGTGGTGCTAGTAAGGAGAGGAAAAGCCAGTCCACCTTGGAGTCTCACTTCGACAAAATCAGCAAAGAGTTGTGCCACGGCCGTGGATGGGTGCCGCACTTAGATAGGCAAATCATCGACTTCCCTTTCATTTGGAGTGGCTTGGCAAAGCAGCCCATCTATACACCCTCCCATCCATGGGTCCCCCACTTAGAAGAAGGGCAAATCGCTGAATTCGACCTCATCTGGACTGGTTCGGCAACGCAGCCCACCAATACACACTCCCATCAATGGGTCCCCCACTTAGAAAACACTGACTTCTTTATCTCCAGTGAAGATGAGGACATCCAAAGGTCCTCTCCAAAACAGTGCCTGTCCCTCAACACTTCCTACATGGATGATGAGTTGCCCCACACCTCCTACACTGGTGAGGAGAAGATGGAAGCCAAAGTGGACAAGGAGCAGGAACGAGCAGACCGGAGCCTTGACACCCACACGGCTAGAGAGGTCAACCAGGCCTTGAGGACATGTGATCAAGAGGCCGTCTCTCCAAAACCATGCCCGTCCCCCGAGTCTTACACTTGCGGTGAGACCGGCGCCCACGCCAGTCACCCTGGTGCTGTAGATGCTGGAGAACTTGGAACCCATCTGACCAAAGAGGTGATGGTCACAGACAGTGGTGCTAGTAAGGAGAGGAAAAGCCAGTCCACTGACTTCTCCTTCATCTCCAGAGACTGCGTTGAAGATGAGGACATCCAAAGGTCCTCTCCAAAACAGTGCCTGTCCCTCAGCACTTCCTACATGGATGATGAGTCGCCCTACACTTCCTACACTGGTGATGAGGCCAGCACCCTCCTGAATCCCCCTCATGCTGTAGAAGAACTAGGCACATACCTCACCGACCACCATGACGCTGCAGAGCTCAACGTTCACCCCACCGACCACCAACCCAGTACTGATGCAGAGATCAGTGTCACGAATGGGGAGCCTAGCCCCTGCCCCATGCAATCATCCCAGTGCAAGGAGTTATACCTCAGCTCTCAATCTCCTCAAGAGCTGCCGGTAGCTGCTGGTAACGCCATTGCCCAAGATTTGCTTGAACCAACAATGAATGGGGGCAAGAAGAAGAAGAGGAGGAAGAGGAAGAAGAAAAATTCAGTGAGTACGGACGGTAAGAAAGATGACGGAATAATACAGCAGGATAAGAGGGAAACAGGCCAAGCCTCCAAAGGCTGTGTTGAAGATGAGGACATCCAAAGGTCCTCTCCAAGACAGTGCCTGTCCATCAACACTTCCTACATGCATGGTGAGGCCAGCACACTCCTCAATCCCCCCCATGCTGTAGGAGAACTCAGTACCCACCTCACTGACCACCATGATCCTGTAGAGCTCAACGTGCACCTCACCGACCACCACGGTATTGATGCAGAGATCAGTGTCGCGAATGGGGAACTTAGCCCCTGCCCCATGCAGCCATCTCAGGGCACGGTGTTATGCCATCTCACCTCGGAGCCTTCTTTAGACAAAGCCATCAATGAGTTGTGCTTTGGCCATCGATCCATCTGGGAGCCTTGCTTAGACAATGAGAGGTGCCCTGGCCGTGGATGGGTCAGCCAATCCACCTGGGAGAATGGCTTAGACAAAGCCATCAATGAGTTGTGCTTCGGAAATCATTCGGTCGGCCAAACCACCTGGGAGCCTTGTTTAGACAAAACCATCAAGAGTTGTGCTTTGGCCATCAATTAGACAGGAACACAAAATGGTAGCGAGGAAGACCTGGGAGAGGAGGCCAGAGCACAAGGTGGCAAAGTGGAAGACCAAGAGGGTGAACGTAAGACAGTGATGAACAGGATTAGGCAAGTCACAGTTACAAAATGGAGCAGAGATAGAAACAGAAGCAAGAAGGAAACGGGATATAGATCTCGGGATGAAGGAGAGGGTCCTTCAGTCCAGTCATCAGTAACAGCAAGTTCCATGAGCAGGCCAGCGAGGGGCTAATGGCCGTGGAGGAATTGAGGAAGCAGGCCGCCGTGGAGCTCAACGAGTTACACAAGAGAGAAACGATAGTGGAACAGATGGAGAGGGGAATGTCACGATGACCAGGTATCCCTACGATGGCTACCAACTGGTTGTGGGAAGAATTTCTCATGGCAAAGATGCTTTAAGCCAAGCTCGACCGCAACATGTGTCTAGGATGTGAACTTTATGGGCAAGGATTGGATTTTCAAAGAGTCTAGTGAGGCTATGCATGACTGTTGGACAAACTGTTCAAAGGGTACAGAACTACAAACCAAAAATTAAAACAAAACAAAATGGGAACTCAGACCAAAATGTGCCATGTTTTCCTGAACAGATTTGAACATTAAAAAGAAAAATAATCTGGAGTAAAAAAGATTTATGTTTATGTTTTAAATATTTATAAAAATAGGTTATAGGCCTCTACCTTTTTTTTTTTTTCAATGAGAAATGTTCCATTTTATGAAAACTCACATTCTTCATTTTAATTTGTCTTTTTAGGGTTTTCTTTTAAGAAACCAAAGAAACAAAAAACAAATACAAAATAAAACATCTGCATTCAAACAACAATCACATTCAAGAACCGCCACAAAACTAAACACTGTATACAATCATTTACAACTTATTAAATCAATTATACACATTTACACGTGCCCAAGGACATTTCGACACTCCCCTTTCAAGGGAGTGCTCAGGGAGCACAAAGTTGCCCTGCACCCCTGTGCTACTACAGCATATATGGCGGTGGGGACCCACTGGAACTACCCCTAATGATTTGGTGACAGAATATGCTGCTATTTTGAAATTTTGAATTAATGTTCAAAATTAATTCAGTACTCGGGAGAGGGCATACTTGCGTGTTGCGCAGAAGTAGGCCATGGCCTACTTGTGCGTGAGTGGAGCAGGCAAATCAGAAATCCTTGCCCAGCTCCTCTTTGTGGGTGCTGACATTATTGAGGTCCCAATCACGTCATCACCCAAACCGGCCAATCGAAGACGACCACCGACCACACACCCGGTAGAGTGCTACTTGCACACAAGTAGGCCATGGCCTACTCGTGCGTGGGCGGAGCAGGCAAATCAGAAATGAACAAAAACAAACTTTTATTCCTCTGAAATAATTACGTCATACTCCGTCCCCCAAACCAATTAATCTGAAAATCCTGACGGACGACTGATCGTTTATAGCCTACCTAATCTTTAAAGGGGCATCAGTTTGTCAGATGCTTAATTACTTAATGTTAATTATTAACGTTTCATTACGTCATCGCTCAAATTGAGCCCTTCTCAAAATCTCACCCTTTGGGATGGGGTTTATTCTCCAATACCATTCCAACTATTTTACGAACAGTTGCTATGCAGGTCAAGCTTTCATCTTCCAACATGCCTATTGGACAAGAACAGATTGGGGAGGGACTTAATGACGGGCTCATTAATTCACCATTACTCCATCTCCCAAATCTGTTGAATGGATAACAGGGGCGGATGTAGCATTTCCAAATTGTGGGGCAGGTGAATATGGTATGGGGGAGGCTTCATCGCTTGTGGCGCGAAGCGACACGTGCGATGAAGAGCACCTAAACCATTTTTAGTTAGAGGACTTTTATTAGGCAAGTATAAGCATCAATAATAGCATCAGTTGTTCAACATCATCACCCAGTCGAAGTGCCCCGAGGGACGCCGACCGCATACCACCACGCACCGATCACTTAACTTGCACCCACTCTGCTCATGCAAGTAAACTAGAGCAATGCAACTTTGGGGAAAATTGCAAAGTGTTGCTCCCCTATGGCAATACTATTGGCTAGCAAATAGGAGGGGGAGAGGTAACCAGACTGGCAACCAGACTTCTGTTATCTAGGCACTTTTTTGATGTAATGGTGGCGTTATCAAAAGTGTCATGAGTATTATCGCCTGGAGGTGAAAAAAAGGTTACTCTAGAAACAAGAATAACTAGAACACCGGCTCAGGTCACATCACCCTGTGAGGGTGACGTAGCAGTCACTGGTGGTGACTCACCATACTGGCAAGTCACCACCGTAGGGTGGCGACTATGTTTCACCCCTGCAGGCAACTGCATCCCACCCACTCACCTCCACATCACCAGGGGCCAGCAGTGTGTTGGAGGACGAGGGGTAAGGGGGAGGAGGAGGAGGTGATGCAGTCTCTTCTTCCTCCTCGTCCTCCTCCGATTCGTCAACAGCCATCTCCCGGCAGCCAATGAGAGGAGAGGGGGGCGGAGGAAGCACCAGCGGGGAGGAGTAACGAGGGTCGGAATCTAGGATCAGCTCTGGTTCATCGTCGTCATCATCACACTGGTCACAGAGTTCTTCTGGTAGGATGGAGCCATCCCCGAAACCCTGATATGTGCGCAAGCAACACACACACACACACACACACGCACACACACGATCAGAAACAGGAGTAGACGACATATTTGTGGTGCCAACACTGCAACAACTTCTGCTACAGTGAATGGAAACATGACTAAGGTCGCATTCACACTGGAAATTTTTACTGCGATTAAAACGAATCCTGCTGCACATTGTCGGAAAGTGCGCTTCATTTGGGAGAGCGGGAGCCTGGGAAGGCTCATTCAAACCCTGAGGCGCATCAATTAATTATTTTGCTTCAAAACACAGCAGAGTGCAGATCATTGGAGATGTGAATGCAATTGCATTAAACATATGTGAGTGAATATACCATTGTGGGATGAAGAAATTGTTTTTTTAGCACATGAGAAGGAAGGAGAAGGCATCATTACACACTATGCAGTGATGCGTAAACATGCAGTGTAGATCCCGACCGATATAAAATTTTGGGGCCGATCCGATATGCCGATACAATATGGAATACAACCACCGATAACCGATTTGCGACCGATATATATATTTTTTTGCAGGAATGAAAATAGACTTTTCTTTGTGAATTGTGCAAAGATTTGCTGCCGATATGATTATGCAGTGATACAGTCACATTGACAGTAGTACATGCCTTAAACCAAAATGTCTTTATTGTTGTCTCCACCGTAAGGTGGTGACTATGGAACGCACCCCGTCATTCCGTCCCGTCATTCCGTCCCGTGTGTGATGTAATGATGACGTCATAGATCTCATAGCTGAGCCGGAGAAAAGACATTAGTGTTTTATATATATATTAGAATAATATCATCAATTCTTGAGCCCGGACGGTGGAGACCTGTGCCCCGTAGGGGCACAACTCTAGTTCAAGACCTGTTTTTATACTTGTTCAGTCAACCTGTCTGTAACAACGTCTATATTTAGACCAGGGGTTTTCAACCTTTTTGACTCCAGGGACCACCATTTATTCAGCATTTGAGCCACGGACCACCATTTGATTACATGTTCACACCAAAGAACTAAAATTAAAGAATTCTTTTGGTTTTGTCCACAATTCCAGGCTGGATTTTGCAAACAGTGTAGACTTCTTGTTTAAGTGGTGCTAATTCAGATGATGAATATTTTAACTCTTGAGAGTGTAAGGGTCCATTTGGTTTTATTTTTACGTTCTCAAGAGTTAAGTTGAATTGAGCAATGAAATGTTGCCAATATTTGTTCTAATGATGCACAAATACTTATTTCATGAACCAGTCAAGATTAGATTGAACTACCTGCTGTTGCATGTGGAAAAGTAAATCTAAAGTGGTGGTCTTTAATCGGAGTGTTGTTGTTGTGCTCTCTCTGTGTACTAACCAGCATGGAGGAATGTATTGAAATAGGAGCACCGCTCACTGTCACAGCACACTCTTGTGGGCAAAATAAATCATTGCACATGCACGTGGCCATTACGGGTTACTATGGGAACACTGAGGAGTCAACACGTAACAGGCACATTCACATTGAATGTGCCTGTTACGGGTTTCTATGGGAACGGGGCAGCAACGCTTTGATCACGAAAATCATGATCAAAGGTCCATCGTTTTTTCGCTGTTTTTTTTTTTTTATTCTATCGGCGAAATTTTTCACCGATACGATAGAACCACCAATAGACGGGGACCCCTTATATCGGTGCCCGATATGAAATACCGATTCTATCGGTCGGGGTCTAATGCAGTGGACACACTTGGGCAAATAAAGAGATTATAGAACCCCTTATTGCAATATGCCCAGGTCATCATAGCTATGATGACAATGCAGTGTACAGTATATGTAGCAATAGAATGGATGTGATTACAATTTTGCAGGGTGTTTGCGCTAGTAGAACAGACCTGGACAGTGACTGACGTGTGTGTGCACGCACACACACCCCCACACCCACGACGATACATGCATCACGTTCCTGACTTCCCATTGCAATATTTGCTACTCCTCAAGTCCTATAACCTTAACTATGCCGATTATATTTCACTGTGCTGTTTATGAATTGAATGCAAGGTCTCTGCCGCATTTCCAATTGCTGCCGACGACAGTGTAGTCAGTGTGAAAGCAAACCACAGCAGATTAAATACTGTACAGTATGCAAGAATCATAACTTCTCATTTCGCCCATTCGCATCAAGTCTAGCAAAGTATTAGGTGAGAGTGCAACCTAATAGTCTGCTCAAAGGTTACACTTTTACCTGTTTTTTTTTTACTAACAAATCTTTATACAGATGCCCAGGGATTAACCTTTATTTATAATGTTTATATTGGTTTTTCGAGGCCATCACGGCAGAGGCTGTAGCCACCTGCTACATGTGCATGCATGCTTGTTACCTTGGGTACAGGCAGGGGTGTGTTGTTGAGAGAGACAGACAGGCTGTTTTCCTGCTCCAGTGCATGTCTATCTGAGAAGGCCTGTCTGTGTGCCTCAGTCCCTTCCACCTAGACAGACAGACAGACAGACAGACAGACAGACATTTTGTAGATCTATATACACATAAGTTCTGACTCTGAGAAATGTGTTTAAAACAGAATCTAACTCCATCTCATCTCCACTCTATTGGCTGATTGGCTAAAACGCTGCCTCACCCCACACAGCGTCATCTAGAGACAGAGTTCTGACACTCCATAAGGCCAGTCTAATGGCGGCCTCTACGGCATCTCGCGCTACTGGGAAAGGCAGAGTGAGTCAAACACTTTACCACGAATGGGAATTTATTTTAGTTTGTTTTTTAATAATAGCACATCGTACACATTACAGAGATGATAGTTGTCACTGAACTATAGTTTAAAACACTTGTCAAGTAATAACTCAACTCTTCCTACTATAAGGTTCTGACCCCACACAACCCCCCTCCCCTCACACATAGAGGGAGGGGAGGGAGGTTGTGTAGCTCCGCCTGTCCTGAGCCCGACAAATGTTTTGTTTTCATGGTTTGTTGTAATGGCGCCAGCCAGTACTTAGGTCAACAACTAATCTGGAGCCCTTGGGACCCCCATACTGACCACCAGTGGCTTGCGGACGCCCAGAGTAACGGTCCCGGGTGGGGCAGCCTTCAGGACCTCCACGGCCTGCTCCAGGGTCAGCCGGTCCAGCTGATGCTCGTTGACACTCGTTAGCTGGTCGCCGGGCAACAGGCCGCCATGACGCTCCGCTGCCCCGCCCCCAACCAGAGAGCGAATCACCATCACACACCGTGAGGGATCCAGTGGATCCTAGAGGGAGAGAGAGAAATGGACTATGACTTTGGTCGTAGACTAGGCTGTTGAAAAACACTGACAGTCTGGACCATGAGTTTGGCCAGAGATTAGAGTGACCTTAGACTGCGGCCCCAAAGTTAATCCAGCGAAGTGATTCATTGAGGCACGGAGGGCAGAAGGTTTATTATACAATTCCCCTTATCCCCCTCAATCAGAAATTTATGTTCCTTTAAATCACCAGTCTCTCCATGTCAACTACCCTCACTCTCATTGGCTGTCCGCTAAGTCACTCACGCCCACATTAAGGGTGCGATTTTCGTTCCACCCGTTGTCCCGAACGTTACCCGATACCCGCAGCGAATTCCCTTATTGCTATTTTGGTCACCTTTTCTCTTCCCTTAGCCACTATTCTTTATGCCGACACCGTTATTTGTGGCTGGAGGTGTGGTCATGGGCGTGTTTGTTGAGCAGTCCCTTAAGTTGCTAATTTCGTCAAATAGATTTGGGAACTAGATAACGCCATCTGAGACCACCCCTTAACCGATAGAGAAGGCAGAGCCACGTGCGCACGGTGCGGGCGTCTGTGTGCTTTGGAGATGTCCACGACTCCACGTGGAAAGGCGCCAGTTCAATTCATCTCCTTATTTATGGATTGTCCTATAAACAGCTGTAGATTGCCTGCTGTCGGTCACTTCCTTGTGTTTAGGTAATGTACAGTATGTAATATAATTAAATACATTAATTAACTTGTGACGCAATTCTGTAAATTGCAAAAAACTCAGGAATTCGCGGCAAAAAAAAAAAGACGTTTTTTTTGATCATTCATTTCTCTGTCAATTCCGGACCATTTTTTACATTTCAAAATACAGCGTGGCGGGAAAAACCTTCTCTCTCAGATGCTGTATAGAATATGTGGGTAGGTCTTCTCTACGATCCCGCATCAAGCAAAATGTAAGCGTCGGGGATTCGGTGGACCATTTCCACCGAAATCCCGACACTTACATTTTGCTAGATCCCACATGGGGGGTCCTCGCACGAAATATATTCGATTCCGTGTTCTCTTACGTGGGCCATTGAAACACAGCACTACGATCCCTTTTCTCCGACATGCTAATGCTACCGGCCAAAACCTTAGAGTACATATGCTAGTAGAGAGAACACCCTGAACCTTGAGGCGAGTGAGCAACTCAATGCAAGTGGATGAGAGGGGAGCTCGGGTGTTCTCTCTATTTAACTCTTTAAGAGCTGAGTGGGTATATATACGTCGTTGTAGAACAGCGCCACCTGGAGGCTAAGCTCATACATATACGTCGTTCAGACATTTATCATTCAATCATATTTTTTTCAATTAAAACCCAAGCTGTATGCATTAAATCCCTAATGGAGCTGTAGTATACTGTTGCTTTAAGGCCCTGATGACATCACAACCAATACTCCGCCCCCCTACCCATTTTTTCCCCTGCTTTGAGGAAGTAAACACAAGGAGAGACAGCTGGACGTAGCAGAGCCTTAGCACTCGTCAGTCCCCTGCACTCTCTCTCTCTCTCTCTGCTCTTAGCAAAACAGCATTGTGAAGCGATCGCTTGTTTTTTTTTTCATCAAATGCAAGAGGCTATTTTACTTTAGTCATCTGGACACAGTGTGACTGCACTCGCATGGGGATTGCATTCTTTCTTTCTCTATTTCTCTCTCTCTCTCTCTCTCTCTGTCGGAGGCAGAGGAGCGTTATGGAAGAGCAGTCAGGCAGGCACCTGCAGCTCGCTAATGATCGTTAGGAAAATCTGGGTCGTTCGCGCGTGTGTGTTGGGTGTGTGTGTGTGTGTGTGTGTGTGTGTGTGTGTGTGTGTGTGTGTGTGTGTGTGTGTGCGTGTGCGTGTGTGTGGTCTTCAAGTTATGCTACGCTAAACGTCTTTGCAAAGAAAGCACAACAGCCCCCCCCCCTCCCACACACACACACACACACACACACACACACACACACGCGCGCGCACACACACACGTGCGCACACACACGTGCGCACACGCAACAGATCTGAGGCATTTCTCTGACTATTGCAGGGATTCTGACATAAAATCCCCAATAATTGGTGAACTATAGATGGCATATTTTTTTTTCTTTTTTCTTATTGGAGCAGAGGGTGTGCCCTTTCATATGGTATATGGTTTTTTATATATTACTGTCAACATAATTATATTATATAGACCTGAAAAATATTATTCCATAAATGATATGGTGTTGGCCCACAACGCAAGTTGAATTCAAATGACAATTACAGACGAACGGAAGATGGGAGGAATGTAATTTTTTTTTTCCCTAAAAATGGACAAATAGGGCTGTCAATCGGTGTATAGCATGTACAATATCTTTATTTGGTTCATATATATATTTGTCTGTCAATGTCTCTATACAATGTATTTTTACAAGACTGCTCATGTCTCTATAGCATTCAAATGGCAATAAGTCCTGAACGATAGGTGGTATAAATGATTTTTTTTTTTCTTGTGAAAGCAGCGAGTGTGCTCTTTCAGACGGTATATGGCATGTAAATGTCGCTATAGGACTTTGTTTTTTATTGGCCTTGTTTTAAATTAGTGACATCCCTAGTGACATCACTCAAAATGCTTAGCACAGTACTTCCACCTGTTTTCCCAGAATGGTTAGCTCTCAAAGAGTTAATATATACTCTAAAACAAGCAATGAAAAAATCCGGAAATGCATTTGCGATACCCAGGAAGCCATACGTCATCGATTTATGGTGCATTTGATTGGCTATCGGCCCTGAAACGGCTGAAAAACAGCAGAAACACGTATTGGGGTTCCCGCCCACTAAGGTCTATTTACAGCACAGCGCACCCGTTCACTAAGGGAGAAGTGCGCCCGCGGTAACCCGCCCCCTATGGGTTAAGGGAGATGCCGAGGTAACGAAATTAGCGACTTTAGTGTGGGAACGCCACTTCCCCAATGCTATGTGCGTTAATTGCGCATAAGGGCTGATGTAACCAAAATCGTGCCCTAAGTGTTCTTTTATAAGCAGTCTTCCAGCTAGCTGACTCTGTGTCCCTGCTGTTGTTCAGATGTCAGTGTTCACATTCCTCCCTGTGGCACTAGTCCTGAGTGGATGATTCTGTGATTAATCATGATTTATGG
Source organism: Benthosema pterotum (assembly GCA_039105355.1). Classification (NCBI taxonomy): domain Eukaryota; kingdom Metazoa; phylum Chordata; class Actinopteri; order Myctophiformes; family Myctophidae; genus Benthosema; species Benthosema pterotum. The sequence goes on from CM076978.1 coordinate 27,879,333, forward strand.
GTTGTACCAAATTGTGGTATCTAGTTCTGTTATGGTATCTGTGTTGTGTATGGATTGTAATAAGTTCAGTATAAGTATGTTGTAATGTCTTATGTTAGGCTCTGCTCTGGATATGATGCTCATGTGTTATTGTCTTGTATTGTTGCTCGGTTATTGTACCTTGGCTCTGCTTGGGGTGTGTATCAAATGTGATATCAGACCTGTAACTCTGTTCACAGATCATGCGATATCACATGAGCAGAGCCATGCCGCCTTACTAAGATACAAAAGCTTTGAAATAATTGGTCTGCTGTCCCCCAGGTGCATGCACGCCCCCGACCACGCCTAGCACTACTAGAATTATTATTAATAATAATAATAATAACCTGGTAGTCCAGGATGCTGAAACCCATTCCTCGGTCTGAGTCTTTCTGTAGCTCCACAGTCTGGACATCTGGACTCCACAGTGCCAGCTCTCCCCCATCCGAAGACTCATCTTCATCATCCTTATCTTCAACATCCTCCTCCTCCTCCTCATCTTCTTCCTCCTCCTGCTGGCTGAGACCTGATGGCACTGCCTCTTCCTCCTGACAGACAGACAGATTTTATTTGTCACGTTTCTTCTCTAAATCGCTACAGTAATATGCTGCACTTCTTACTTGTACCTCCTGCTGACGATCAGGGACACGGGTGTCTGTCTGACGTGTCTGATTGGAGAGCAAGGAGGACAGCTTCAGCTCAATCTGACACACACGCACACACGTGCACGCACACACACACACACACACGATAAAATGATGCCATGAATAAAGTACTCTGTCTCCACTGTTGTGGCGTGGCTGTTAATAGAAACGTGTGTGTGTGTGCTGTGTGCTTACCTCGTCCACACTGGGGCCAGTCCAGGACTCCAACACAGGCTGGGGGTCAAGGTCACAGTGGGGGTCACAGTCAGGCCGGTAGTCGCCCGTCCCTGAGTGGTCATCAATAGTTTCTGGTAGGGGTGAGTTCCATTAAAACCATTTTACTCCAAATGATCTAATTCTGCTGTTGACATTAATTGCTTTATTCCCTGTAATCGGGGCATTGATTTGGCTGATTAGCCTGTATGGTTAAAGGAGAATTCCACAGCATTAAAAAAAATTGCAGTTATTTTTTCTTTAAAAAGTGCTCCAGTTATTTTATTTTGTGAAAACGCTCCTTAATAGCTGTTTCCTCTATCCCAAAATAAGCTTTGAATGGGGCTAAGGGGTGCTGTTCAAGATCACCTACGTATATAATCGATCCAAAATGCAATGTTTTGCTATATATTGTCTCTTCACCATGTCAGTAGTGTGTTGACACTCACACTTTCACTTCGTTTCAGCAGTGGTTCAGCCATAAACCATGTGCCATGCCCCCACCTTTTGAGACAGCTAAATCACTGTCATTTATTTCATATTCACATACCTGTATACATTTCAGCTCTCAATGTGAAGAGTCTACCTGTGATATTAACTATCACAAAGTTACAGCCGATACTCACCACTGGTTACTGGAGGGTCATTGCTGGTTTCTGGCTGGTCGTCGCCGTTTGCTGGGTGTCTACAACAAACCAGGGTGAAAGGGGGCGGGACCTCCCTCAGAAAGCCTACCGCCTCCCTGCGAGACTTCCCGTACAACTGGACGCCATTCACCTACGAGCACACGCGCGCGCGCACACACGCACACACACACACAGCACAGTATGAATGGAATCATAGCCACGGTGAAACGCAAACTAAAAAACAAACCAACAAGTTCAGAGCGTGAGACCAAAAAGGGATGCAAGTTGTGTTGTGTTAATTTGCACAGGTCGTCCTGCTGAAATCAAGGGCTTGTTCTGTTGGTCATCATCATGTTGCTTATGAAATGGGGAGTTTGTTGTGTGTAAAGACAGACACGCACACGCTTTAGAATTTACATGGCTTTATTCAGCCTCTTGTCTCAGTACAGAACCAGAACCTCCGTGTTTATCGACACCCTCCTACATCAACATCCCATGAACCCACAGTCTCTTAAAAGGCATAACCATAATCTGCAAGACCCATAACTCACTGTCCATTATCCGTTATTATAGAACATAACAGGGTTAGTCTCTGCCTTTTTGACCAAAGTGTCCTCTGCTCACAACGCATCGCAGGCAAAGCTTGTAGACTTTCATTATTTTGTGACCAGATGTCATTTCCTGTTTTTTTTAGGACTGTAGTAGATAATAAACAAACAAATTTGTATTTAGCACCACGTTCGAATGCCCCATCCCATAGCTAAAATCCCTATAACTAAAGAAAGCAAGAAAGAATTAGCGCGCGTGCACATACCTCCAGCACCTCATCTTCAGGCCTCAGGACTCCGTGGCGGTCGGCGGGACCCCCGGGGGCCACAGAGGAAACGTAGTGATGACCGTCAAATGAGTCCAGTTCCACCCCCAGGCGCATGGCGTGGATGGGCAGCAGCTGGGTGGAACCATCCATTAAGAAAACAAGGTTCAAGGTTCTTTATTTGTCACTCCAGTGTATGTCAGGACATATACTGGGATGAAATATTTTTTTCCATTCTTCCACAGTGCAATAAGACAATAGACAGTGCAATAAGAATAGGGATGGGTACCTTTCACCTTTGAACCGATACGATACGATACTCGATACCTGGGAATCGATACGATACCAGAAACGGTACCTATTTCGATACTTTTTAAATTATGTATTATATATTTTACACATCATAGCAATGGTTTGCTTGAATCATATCTTAAATTATATAATGTATGATGACTGTATCTTTATGGTGACTGATATTATCTTAAAATACAGTATCTCAGTTTGAACATTTTTATTTATTATGAATAATAAATATCTAATTAGCCTTTTAATCTGATGGTTGGTAAACTGTTTTACAAGGACAAATTAGTTACCCTTTGCTATGGCCACTGTTGCCAACTTGGTGCATTTGTCGCTATATTTACATTTTTTCCAGACCTGCGATGGTCCTCCATGGCTAAACTGCAGAATAAACAGTGGGCCCTGCTATGAAAATGATTGAAAACCACTGCTCTAGCGCATTCTAGTGCTTTTTGCAAGTGCCACTAGTGCATTTTGGATTTTGGAAGTTGGCAACACTGGCTATGGCACGCAGCAGGGAAGATAGAGGGGGGAGGGGCCATACACTGTTTGTTTGCGCAGTGACAAAGTGAAAAAAAAAATCACTTTGTCACAATGATGGCATTTAATCGTTGCATGAGGATTTAATTGGACTTCCTGCCTACATCCATGGAGAATATGTTAGGATTTGTCACTTTTTTGAGGAAATTACTTTTAAAAGACACAATTGGACAAGAGAGGACTAGACATTACGACATCAGGTAGGAGGCGTGGACAGAGCTAGTGTGTGTATGTGTGTGTCTGTCTCTGTCGGGCTCTCTGTCTCTCTCTCTCTCTCTCTCTCTCTCTCTCTCTCTCTCTCTCTCTCTCTCTCTCTCTAGTACAGCAGATTAACTCATTTTTTTCATATGATACTTCACTTTGGTATAGAAGCGTGAAAATTGGCACAGATACTCTCCAAGGTCTACTCTTTAGGAAAAAGGCGCTTGCCACTCAAAATTCCAAGATGGCGGCCCCAAAATCCAAAATGTCCGCCCAAAAATGTGGTTTTTCCTTCATAACTTGAAATGCATTGATTTTACACCCCATAAATGTATTGAACATTAATACAAAGTTGGCCATTACGGACGGTTTGGCACCAAGAACGTGCCTGTATCACTTACGGCTCTTGAGATACAGCATATAGGTACTTTCACAGATTGAGGAGAGCAAGACATTTGTAACATTGATTCTTAAGTGAATCAAATGGTGATACAGGCATGAAAATTGGTACACACACTCTTCAAACCCCACTATTTCTAAAAGTACTGCGTGCCCTGCAAAATTCCAAGATGGCAGCCCCCAAAATCCAAGATGTCCGTCCAAAAATGTGTTTTTTCCCTCATAACTCGAAATACAAAGCTTTTAAGCCCCATAAATGTATTGAGCGTTAATATAAAGTTAGGCATTACGGACATTTTGATACCAAGTACATGTCTCTATGTGCTACGGTTCTTGAGTTACAACATATACGTAGTGATGAGGCACCATAAGTGTAACATTTTGGCACATTTCCCTCTTTAACTCAAAGATCCCTTTATCACCATATCTTCTATTTTCAGGAAATGGACCTACATGTATCTGCTATCATAAACCACTTCAGGTTTTTCAATTGATGAAACAGGTCGGGAGTTATTAAGCCGATCGCGAAGGGCTGTTTCAGTGCTAAATTTGCTGCGTACATTCTGCGAATATAAGCCACCCAAAAATGTCTGTCTGTGCATCTGTCCTTCACAATAAGTGTATATGTGAAGTGGACGCACCAAGTGCACCATGTGTCATACTATAATTGTATAATGTGCTAAAATGCGTAATAGTGTAATATATGCAATAGTGTAATAGAGCTAATAGTGTAATATATGCAGTATATACCGGTATACTGTAATAGGGTAATGTATGTAATAAGTGTCACAGTGTAACATGTGTAATAGTGTAATAGGTTAATATGTGTAATAGTGTCAGTGTAATATGTGTAATAGTGTAATAGGGTAATATGTGTAATAGTGTCATAGTGTAACATGTGTAATAGTGTAATAGGGTAATATGTGTAATAGTGTCATAGTGTAACATGTGCAATAGGGTAATATGTTCAATAGTGTCATAGTGTAACATGTGTAATAGGGTAATAAGTGTAATAGTGTAATATTTTGCATTAGGGTAATAGTGTAATAGGAAATATGTGTAATAGTGTCAAAGTGTAATATGTGTAATAGGGTGTCATGTGTAATAGTGGCATAGTGTAACATGTGTAATAGCATAATAGGGTAATATGTGTAATAGTGTCATAGTGTAACATGTGTAAGAGGGTAATAGTGTAATATATGCAATAGTGTAATAGGGCTAATAGTGTAATGTTTGTGCATTATGGTAATAGTGTAAGAGTGTAATATATTACTGTGATATTGGTATAGCATAATAGCGTAATATGTGTAATTGTGACATGTGTAATAGGCAAATATGTGTATCATGTGTAATGGTGTAATAGGACAATTACACTAGACCACTATTCCATATATTACACTATTACCCTAATGTACACAGATTACACTATTACACATATTAGCCTATTGCACTAGTAGCCTATTGTACATACATTATGCTATTGCAGGTATTAGCCTGTTACACTATTACACAAATTACCCTATTACAGTATTACACGTTACACTATGACACTATTACACATATTACCCTATTACCCTATTACACATGTTACACTATGACACTATTACACATATTACCCTATTACACATGTTACCCTATGACACTATTACACATATTACCCTATTACACTATTACACATATTACCCTATTACAGTATTACACGTTACACTACGACACTATTACACATATTACCCTATTACCCTATTACACATGTTACACTATGACACTATTACACATATTACCCTATTACCCTATTACACATGTTACACTATGACACTATTACACATATTACCCTATTACCCTATTACACATGTTACACTATGACACTATTACACATATTACCCTATTGCCCTATTACACATGTTACACTATGGCACTATTACACATATTACCCTATTACACTATTACACATATTACCCTATTACAGTATTACACGTTACACTACGACACTATTACACATATTACCCTATTACCCTATTACATATGTTACACTATGACACTATTACACATATTACCCTATTACACTATTACACATTTTACCCTATTACAGTATTACACGTTACACTACGACACTATTACATATATTCCCTATTACAGTATACCGCTATATACTGCATATCTTACACTATTGGCTCTATTACACTATTAAACTATTGCATATATTACACTATTACGCCTTTTAGCACAATATACCATTATACTATGACACATGCTACACTTGGTGCGTCCGCTTCACATATACACTTATTGTGAAGGACAGATGCACAGACAGACATTTCTGGGTGGCTTATATTCGCAAAATGTACGCAGCAATTTTAGCACTGAAACAGCCCTTCACAATTGGCTTAATAACTCCCGACCCGTTTCATCAATTGAAAAACTTGAAGTGGTTTATGATAGCAGATACATGTAGGTCCATTTCCTGAAAATAGAAGAAATGCTGATAAAGGAATCTTTGAGTTAAAGAGTGAAACATGCCAAAATGTTACACTTATGGTGCCACATCACTACGTATATGTTGTAACTCAAGAACCGTACTACATACAGACATGTACTTGGTATCAAAATGTCCGTAATGCCTGACTTTATATTAACGCTCAATACATTTATGGGGCTTAAAAGCTTTGTATTTCGACTTATGAAGGAAAAACCACATTTTTGGACGGACATCTTGGATTTTGGGGGCTGCCATCTTGGAATTTTGCAGGGCACGCAGTACTCTTGGAAATAATGGGGTTTGAAGAGTGTGTGTACCAATTTTCATGCCTGTATCACCATTTGATTCACTTAAGAATCAATGTTACAAATGTCTTGCTCTCCTCAATCTGTGAAAGTACCTATATGCTGTATCTCAAGAGCTGTAAGTGATACAGACACGTTCTTGGTGCCAAACCGTCCGTAATGGCCAACTTTGTATTAATGTTCAATACATTTATGGGGTGTAAAATCAATGCATTTCAAGTTATGAAGGAAAAACCACATTTTTGGGCGGACATTTTGGATTTTGGGGCCGCCATCTTGGAATTTTGAGTGGCACGCACCTTTTTCCTAAAGAGTAGACCTTGGAGAGTATCTGTGCCAATTTTCATGCTTCTATACCAAAGTGAAGTATCGTTTCACTAATCTGCTCTACTACTCTCTCTGCACGCGGCTGTGCGCGCGCGCACACACATACATACACACACATACATACATACGGAGGGGACAATGCGCAGAGTGTAACTTTTTGCAAAGCACTAAATGTTTGGCTAGTTTAGTCAACAAAAACCATGCGGTCTTTGTAATTAGTCAACCAGGACAGCTGTTTTATCTCGTCAGCGTCAGTCCTTCTGCTCGCTCTTTGCTGTGCGTCGGCACAGAATGACAGTACAAAGTATCGAAACGAGGCACCGTTCATTTTGAAGTGAATCGATCCCACTAGGTACCGCTATGTCCCAATCGATACCAGTATCGGTACCGCTCACGGTACCCAAGCCTAAATAAGAATAAGGGAAAAAACAAACAATACAAGAAACAATAAGTGACGTAGTGCTACAGACTAGAGCAGTAAAGTGCAACTGTAACAGCATAAAGTGAGGTGAAGGTGCTAAGCTACAACCAGGTAGTTACACATCATCAGATCACATCACTGGTGACCTTGTCATTGACACACCAATTTGGCCACAAACCCCCATTTGGGAACATATTCCAGGGACCACCATTGGCATCTCTTGCAGTGATTAATTAATTAATTAATTTCAAGGACCCTCAGTTTGACATGCATTCATAATCTACAGACTCATTTGAAGGCATTTCTATCACTTGAGAGGGTCCTCCTACTTCTACTGACCACAGGTCCTGTAAGCTCACTGTCCTGTTCTACTGACCACAGGTCCTGTAAGCTCACTGTTCTGTTCTACTGACCACAGGTCCTGTAAGCTCACTGTTCTGTTCTGTTCTACTGACCACAGGTCAGTTCTTACCTTAGAATACGTCTGAAGCTCTGCATCATCTTCTATCACTGCATCCAACACAACCACCTACGTACGCAGACACACACACACACACACACACACACACACACACACACACACACACACACACACACACACACACACACACACACACACACACACACACACACACACACACACACACACACACACACACACACACACACACACACACACACACACACACACACACACACACACTCCATATCTAAGTCAAATCAAGCGAGAAATAAAACACTAGAGTGTGTGTGTGTGTGTGTGTGTGTGTGTGTGTGTGTGTGTGTGTGTGTGTGTCTCACCAGGACTTGGTACTGTGGTCCTAAAGCCTGTTCCCATTTAGATCTCAACTCCTGCTCCTCTATAGACAAAGTCTCTGCTGCACACGATCACACAGACGGTTGCACACACGCACGCACACACGCGCACACACACGCACAATTATAATAGCCTATTCTCATTATTATGGACAATCTTTAAAATAATCAAAAGTTTTTTAGGGGGGGATCATTGTTAATCCTTTATCCACATTGATAAATGTCCATGGTGTGTGTGTGTGTGTGTGTGTGTGTGTGTGTGTGTGTGTGTGTGTGTGTGTTACCTCTAGAGGTATGTGTTGGGTTGGACACCTCCAAGGATCTAGCCTTGACCTCCAGTGACGTTGTCAGTGACATACGAGATGACTCTCTGTTCACTGCACACACGCACACGCGCACACGCACACACACACACACACACACACACACACACACACACACACACACACACACACACACACACACACACAGAAGTGACACATTGCCTAGCAGTTGCACAGGAGTTGTAACTCTTTTAACTCATTTCAACTCAATTCATGTCCAGTCATTAATTTATGTCCACTGAGTATTACCAGTAAGATGCCCTGAAGGCAACGTCCCATGGAGGTGACAACAGACTGAGTGCTGGTACTTTGGCATGATCAGATCAACATATAAATGAATTTTGACCATATATGTGGTGTGTCTTGAGTGGACAGGGTTTCATGAAGTCAGATCAACATATGGAAGTTAGGGTGAGCCATAGGTGATCTAAGGGTGGCAGCAGGGCATTCTGCGACATACTGTCACAAAGAAGTGTTAAGACGACTGGTAAATTCTTTTTTTTTTTTCTTCCTCTTCGATTTTCACCAAAGGCCGTCAATGTTGTGATCGGTTGAACCGATCACAACAGACGCCCGGGAGTAGTTTGACTTGTAGGCAATTATTATCATATAAGTCAAATCAAGCTATAATCAAATGCCAAATATTGCTTTTGATCAACTATGCACGTAAAGGGTGTACAACAAACAAATCCCGATCTCTCGAATTAGTACTTTAATCTTGTCATCCCGGGAGCTGTTCTAAAGGATTAAATGTCTGTGCAAATAACCCAAACTAAAACTTAACAACTAGAGCAGGGGTTTTCAACCGGTGGTCCACCAGTGGCCCTTGTGAACGTTCCAGGTAGTCCCTGGCTAAGTTGGTTAACCAGATGTAACTCTTGAGAACATTTTAACCCTGTCACAAATAAGTGTTAACCAAGTCGACTGAATATCACTAAATACTCATTAAAGAGATAGTTGGATGCACTTGGTTTCCTTGGTTTTGGTGAATATTAACACTAGCGTGTCTAAGCAGTCAATCTGACGGATTTAGAGATTTTGAAGTGGATTTTCTTTGCTTGTGTAGGTTCCCCTCCCCATCACTTCTCCTTAAATATTCTAAACTATCCAAATCATCTCGTTTTTTGTTGTTGTGTTTTTACCTCTCACTGCTTGGAGCAACATGCATGTTCATGAAACCAGGTAACCGTCTGTGAGGTATGTGGAAGTGCATTTAACATAATGCTGTAGGACAGTGGTTTTCAACCGGTGGTCCGGGGACCACCAGTGGTCCTTGAGATGGTTCCAGGTGGTCCCCAGCTAAGTTGGTTAACCAGATGTAACTCCTGAGAGTGTAAAATGAAACCAAATGGACCCTTGCAGGTCCATTTGTTTTCATGTTTACACTCTCAAGAGTTAAAATATTCATCATCTGAATTAGCCCAAGTCTACACAACTAGAGAATGTAGAAGATTGATGGTCATTTTGATCTGTATGTTTGACTGTTTAGTTTCCAAAATCCAGCCTGGTATTGTGGACAAAAGCAAAAGAAATCTTTATACTTTTGGGGTCTGTGGGCTAAAATGTCATTAAATGGTGGTCCGTGGCTCCACTGCTGAATAAATAGTGGGCCCTGGTATGAAAAAGGTTGAAAGCCCCTGCTGTAGGATTACTATTTGTGGCAGTGCTGCGTCACATGTGCATGTACCTCTGTCCAGTGATCTCTCTGTCTGTCTGATCTTCCGGACCAGCGTCAGATGGACCGTGTCTCCTGTCCGTCTCATCACCTCCAACACCTCCTGATTGGTGAAACCCTGGACACTCACCCCGTCCAACTAGAGAGAGACAGACAGACAAAGGCTGCATTCTCACCTTATACTTGAGTAGACTTGATGCGAATGGTCAGAGAAGTTATGATTCTTGCATATTTAATCGTCTGCAGTGTGCGCGCGCGCGCGTGCGTGTGTGTGTGTGCGCGTGCATGCGCACATCAGTCATTGCCAGGATTCCCAGCCCGGGTCTGTTCTACAAGCTCAAACACTTCCAAAACCTACAACATAGTGCAAACGTGCAATATGGAACCTAATGACGTCCATTCTGTTGCTACATACACATATCATCATAGCTATGAGCCTATGATGATCTGGGAATATTGCAATAAGCTCATGTGTGTCCACTTCCCTGAGCATCTTTACACATCACTGCATAGTGTGTATTGATGCCTTCTCCTCCTTTATCATGTGCCAAAAAACAACTACTTCATCCCACAATACTATATTCACACCCTGTGTTTATTGTGACTGCATTCACACCTACAATGATCCGCACCCTGCTGCATTTTGAAGAGAAGTTAAAACGCTGTTTTTGGGAGGAGTAGATTGTGGTTAATTGATGCGCATTGGGATCAGGACACCACTCAGAGAACTGCACACTTAATGCATCGTATCGCATGCGGGTATTCCACTGTACAGAGCCATTGGCGGCTAATTTGTATCTAATTTGCTTCATAACGCATCAAGGTATTTTGAAGTTGTCCTAGCCAATTGCAATCCAGGATTTGAACACGTGACTCAAAAAAGTGGTAGGAAGTTTAGTTTATGGTTTTAGTAATATTTGCTAGAAATGTAATACTTACAGCGATCAGTCGGTCATGAACTTTGATGTTTCCACTCTGCTCTGCTGCACTGCCTGGAACCACATGCTTCACAAACACCCCCACTGCATCTGCAGATAGACAGGTAGACAGACAGACATTACCCCACTGCATCTGCAGATAGACAGGTAGACAGACAGACATTACCCCACTGCATCTGCAGATAGACAGGTAGACAGACATTTTAACAAACACCCCCACTGCGTCTACAGATAGACAGGTAGACAGACATTTTAACAAACATCCCCACTGCGTCTACAGATAGACAGGTAGACAGACAGACATTTTAACAAACGCCCCCACTGCGTCTACAGATAGACAGGTAGACAGACATTTTAACAAACATCCCCACTGCGTCTACAGATAGACAGGTAGACAGACAGACATTTTAACAAACGCCCCCACTGCATCTACAGATAGACAGGTAGACAGACAGACATTTTAACAAACACCCCCACTGCTTCTAGAAAGTAGAGACAGACAGGTACACTGTACCCCATGATTACAAACACTCTCACTGCATGTGAGAGACAGACGTGTCTCTCTCAACTACCCAGGATGATCAGAGTGTTGTCAGTAGTATTATATAACCACTGACTACTGACAACTATTATCCAGCAGATAATACAGCCAGTCAGTAGGATATTAATTGTATCGGTGGGATATGAATTTACTTTGTATCAGTAGGATAGTATTACCGTGGCTGGTCAGAGCATTGTATCCGATGATAGAGATTCCCAGACTCTGTCCTTCCTTCTTGGTCAGAGCAACTTCATGGATCTCATATCCATCCAGGTTGAGCTGGAAGCGCGCACACACACACACACACGGTTGGGGTCTTTAGTATTTTAGTGCTGTATTTAAGTGTGTGTGTGTGTGTAGCCTTTGCATATAATAACTCACAGTCTTGCTGACTCTGCGTTGCGGTCTCCGGGCCGTCTCTGGGCCAGGCGGCGGGGCCAGATGGGCGGGGCTACCAGGAGGAGGGGGAGGAGGGGGGCTGAGGGTGGAGACGGGGGCGGAGCTCGGAGGCGGAGGGGGCATGGGCCTCCCTCCGGCCGCAGGGTGGGAGGGGGTGGGGCCTCCTCCTGTCTGGGGGCGTGGCTGGCGGGCCACCAGCATGGTGACCCGCGGGCCGCATGCCTGAAGCACCTTCACCACCTAGGTGGAAAAACCAGACCATCCGGAGACTCGGTTCAAAAATGAGGAAAGACTTTATTAAATGAAATAGCCTAGGCAGCTGCTAACATGATTCGACCATTAAAGATGCTGTGAACCGTAAATGGAAGGCATTTTACTTTGAAGTTTCAGCCTGAAACACTGATGTGAAGGTTAATTTTAAACAATCAGAGCTCACATCCCTTCAGGCTATGGGGGCAAAGAGCGAGGGACAGCTGTACGATGAGGTATGCTCTGCAGCTGTACTGATATGTGGCTTATTTCTACCACTATGTATTCAGGCATATATTCTAACGTGATGTGTGAGTTTAAACCCAGTAATACACTGTCTGGACGCCAGAATGAGATTATTACTATTTCTGACTGTAATCAAGACACCTGTGTTTGCAGAGGAATGGAATAAAAACAGGTCAGCTTCTATTGGCTTTTATTGATGTGATAATGGATACGTCATCACACAGCACGTTTTTGTTTTCATGAAGTAATTAAAGAAAACTACCTTTATGAAGTTTTTATTCAAAAATATACAAAAATAAAAATGTTCCCATTTTTTGGCATGTATTGTTGGGTATGGCTATATAATGACCACGGATGTTGTCTAAAAGTGTGGAAAATTTATTTTTCAAATCCTCAGCCTTATAAGGTTTTCATCGGGGCAAGAATGAAAAGCAACACAATGAGTTGATTAGTCAATACAACAACTTGTCATTAAGTAACCAATCACCTGCTCACTGGCCAGCCCTGTAGTGGGTGTGTCCCCGATGCACAGGATGTGGTCACCTGTCCTCAGCCGGCCGTCCTGATTGGATGGGGTGGGGGAGGGGAGGTGGGGGAGAGGAGATGGGTCGTGTCAACATCAACTGTATGTGTATCTACAGTCGTCCTTTACCGGAAACCCATGGATCCTAAAGCTGGGTCCAGGAATACCAGGGGGTACCCGGGTAAATCACAGTTTGGAATCAAATGAAGGCGTATGGGTCTTTAATTCACAGAGTTAAATTAACATTAACTTTACAATTTCTTTATCTAAATTGGGAGTCTCGTAGATGAAAAGGATCATAAAACAGGGATTGGTAGACTAATGCATGTCAAACTTGGGGTCCTTGAAAGTAAACAACCTGAGAATCACTGCTAGAAACAAAAAAAAATCAGGGGGGGTCCCCATTGCTCTCTTCAGAAGGGGCCACCATTCAAATTCAATTTCAAGTTGTTGGTGCTTGTGAGTAACAATATGTTAGGCACCAGAGGTCTATCATCACCCGTTGCTTAAATAAACATGTTGTAATCGATGCTGTAAGATGATTTTGTAATCGCTTTTTAACCTTGTGGGCCACACTGTTAGGGGCCCCAGCGCATAAGGGATATTTTTACCTTGTGGGGCACACTGATAGGCACCAGCGCATAGGGGATATTTTTACCTTGTGGGCCACACTGTTAGGCACCAGCGTGCGGACCACTACTCCTGTGGTTTTCCCTCCAACGATCCCGAAGCCCAGACCAGAACCATCGTTCACCAGATCTATCTGCTCCACCTCACCCCAATCCTCCTGGCAGACAGACAGGCAAACAGACAGTTTCAACAAAGAGAGAGATAGGAATGGAGAGAGAAGACATTTTGTGTGGAGTGCAGCAGGGCTGAAAGACCAGGGACTTTAAACTATTTTAAAAAACATTTTTCAATCGTTAAAATAGCCAGTCTACAAGCTCGCAACATGTTAACAGATTGGCACGTTAAACTATTCCAAAAGTTTTTCAAAGTGGTAAAAAACAAAAAGTGACCTTCTGGGCACAGGTCTCCACCACTGTGGCCTCCTGGTGGCACTATAATAGGCCTTCGGCAGAAACATTTTTGTTGACTAAATCAACTGTAGATTAAGTCGACTATAAACTAAATTTTCTGCCAACCCTGACTATTACCGTGTTGATGAGAGGCGTGGCCTGAGGTGGCGGCAGAGCTGGAGGTGCTGTGTCATTGGTTTGGGCGGGGCCAGGGCGGGCTCTGGCTACCACTAGCTCCACCCACTGGTCACTGGAGGCCTTCTGGAGCAGAGCGACGGCAGAGGGCTGGTCCACGATGGGACGTCCGTTCACCACCAAGACCTGATCACCCACACGAAGACCCCCTTGTCTGGTTGTGTGTGTGTGTGTGGGGGGGGGGGGGGGGGGGGGTGGTAGAGAGAGTGAGAGAGGTGTTAATGAAAAAAGCTAAATGTTGACTTTTTGGCAGACCCCCCACACAAAGTCACGATTTGACTTTCGATAGTCAAGTCAAGACTTTCTGAAGCGTGTGCCGTTTCACATCTTAAATATCATGAGAATTTAGTCAACTAAATCCTGTACAGTATGTACAGTATTCAAACATTCAATTTGATGTTTTTCAACAAAATGGGTTAAACTAGTCGCACAAAAATTGTCACTACTCTTAGTTTTTATTATTAGGTTTTGTTACGTTAAGTCAACAAAATCAACACTGTTGTGCATGTGTGCATGTGTGCATGTGTGCGTGTACACACCTGTGTGCAACTCCTCCAGGCTGGATGTGTTTGACGAAAACTCCCGGCTGAGGGGAGGAGCTTGCCTCAGGACTCAGACCTACCACACTGAAGCCCAGACCGCCATGTGACGCCCTGCACAGTCTGACGGTGTCTGTGTCCCGCCCCTAAAACGCACGCACGCACGCACACACGCACACGCACACACACACACTCACTAAAACAACCTGGAAAAAACAGTCCTCATGCCCCAGACTGTGTCTGTGTCGATGTGGTGGCATACGATTTGTTGCGCATTCACGTGCGTCAACGTGCAACCACTTATCCGACTTTGGATGAGTGCTTGATTACGTGCATTACCTTGGCGACAGCACTGAGCCACTCAGGGGAGATGGGGGCAGGACTCCCAGAGCCAAGGGACGCCCCATTGGCCAGGGGCGGCAAGGAGGATGCAGAGACAGGAGGGTTGACAGGGGTAGTAGAGAGGCTGCTGGCCGGATGACTGGCGCTCACTATGAGCTGCCCCCTGGAGGAGAAACTGATGTCACTGCAGGCGTCCGCTGGTATGGTGCTCAACTAGAGGAGAGGAGAGGAGAGGAGAGGAGAGGAGAGGAGAGGAGAGGAGAGGAGAGGAGAGGAGAGGAGAGGAGAGGAGAGGAGAGGAGAGGAGAGGAGAGGAGAGGAGAGGAGTTGATCTAGTACGTTTGTTACCCGTTTAACCCTTTGTATCCCAAGGATGTACTTGTCGTGGTATCAATTGCAATTTTTTTTATTTATCACATTATTTCCGTTCAAATAGTGTCTATAATTCCAAATAGGTCCTACGTTACTCTATCCATTATGGTCTATATCACCATAACCAGTAGGTGTCAGTATGTGGCCCATCGCCGGACGTGGCAGTGGGAACACCATTGAAGAGCTTCTTCTTCTGGTGTACCGGGGTCATCTACAGTAAACATCATCATGGTGATGTGCCGGATTGGTCTCAATCGCTGCGATTATGTTTATTATCATAAATAAGTCAAATCAAGCCATATTGCCATGGCGATTGTTGGATTATGATCAGCAATGGACATACAGACCACACATGTGCACGTACGAATGTGAACCTGGTGATTTTGGTAATTTCTAGGTGAGTAGGACCTGACGTTAGCTGATGATCATGCTAAAAAAATGAATGAATAGCCTAAAATTAATTTAGACAAATGAACCTTACACGTCTAGCAGTCAGGGTTAAGGAGCCCATCGTGCGAGGATTATATTTTCTCACCTGGTTCCGGAGCTGTTTTAAGGAGCTCTGCAGCGTTAGGATATTGGCCAGCAGGGGGCTCTGCAGAGCCTCTTTCAGGCTACCCAGTGATTGGCTGAGAGCTAGCTCCTCCCTCTGGGTCAGCTTGACCTGAAGACGCTCCAACGCCCCGACCACCTCTGCCATAGACGCTACAGGATGAAAAAGCAGTATGAATACACACTCTGATAATACGCTCTATCAGGTCGCTCTGCTCACGCACAAGTAGGCCATTACCTACATACCAACCCATAGTACTTGCAGTGCCCTTCTAGGTAGTTTAGATAGCACCTCGTTAGACAGAGAAAGCAGTCTAATGTATAACAATGTTTGTATATTGTAAATGCTGCCTAAAAATGTCATTTGTGATTTCAACTAATCTGTATGCACATGATGTATTGCAATATTTTTACTTGTAAATAGATATAGGTTTATGTGTCTCACATACCTGTTGAGACATTCTCAAACATGGCCGTTGGGTCACTCTGTCCGTCCGTTTGCAATTACCTGGAGAAAGAACACAAAACACAAATCATCACTAAATGTGTGACCAAACTCGTTTAACAGCTGTTTATTTCATCTCATGTGAAAGCAGTAAGTCATTTCAAAATAATAACAGCTTATAGAACTGAAGTCAAGATTCCCCGCTTGCGCGCGCGTGCACACACACACACACACAGCTCTATGGAGTTGTCTTGGAAAGCCTGGACAGATTTGTCATTACAGCTTGGTTCGGTAATGTCTCCAAAATGGTCCAGATTGGGGCAGAGTACTGCAGGGAAGACCATAGGGGTAACCCCCCCCCCCCTCCCCTCTCTGCAGTCAATTTACGAGAAGGCTACACTAAAACAGTCTAAAACATTGTCAATGATATTGCCCATGTTTTAAATGGAGAGTTTGTGCTTTCTCTATGTATTTTGTTACTGATGTTGTATCTGTGGGGCTGCAGTGCAGGTGAGAGCCCAAGACAAATTCCCCTTGTGGACAATAAAGTTTACCTTGACCTTAAAGAGTTTCTTCTTACAACGCCCAAAGACAAACAGTGTAGCAATGATAAAGCATAAAATATAGAATGCTGTATTTGTGCCAAAGGATCACTCTGTAGAATGTTGTGAACTATGTCATTTTTGACACGTATGGTTTGTAGAATACCAACTCTTTTTGCATGTCTAACCAAATATATAATAATTTCTGAATTACACAACTTTCAAGCAGCCATAGCAGACATTACAATGACCACAAACTTGTTTGAAAGGTGAAATGTCTCTTTAAGAGCTTGTTGCTAAAACACACTGTTACTGACCATGGGAACTGTACTAAACTAGGTCACACTGGCTCCCAGCAGGGTTGCCAGACTGTGCAAGAGAAATGAGCAACCAGTCTATGAAAACAACTACTACTACTACTACTTCATGAAAAATAACATGTCTACAACCTTGCATTGTGTCATCATGTGACGCATTGTGAGTTAGCTTGTAGATCTGCTGTGTGGCCAATTACATATTAACAGCATTTAAAAACGACATAAGGAAATAACCCCAAATACTACATTTCATACAAACAAACCAATAAACAACTCCATAATTCAGGAAATGTCCATTTCCACCATGGCATTTTCCTCGACTTTCGACACCACAAAATGTAATATAACGATATAATCCATGATGATAAGGGAGGGGAACACAGCTGGCTCTCACATGGAAACGAGTGAGCAAGGACAAGGATACATGCCGACAACAGCCCATATAACTTTTCGCATTTCTCTGGGCAACTCACATTGCCTCTCAGCACTGTGGATACAGCATCATCTCATCTACAAGCTTACAACTGGAAACATAATACACAATACATCTTCCGCTTTGAATGCATCTTCCATTGCCCACTGATGTTGACTTCCACAGCAGCAGGGACGTGCAACTTTTGCGATGTGTGTGTGAGTCTGCCAACATATTGAAAAAAGTACACAAGGATTTCCTCCACATTATTAGCTACAGCTTAACCCTCCCTTGCGACCAGTGGTGCATTACACTTGATATACTGTACACAGAAACCGTTAGATTGTGTCCTCACACACACACACACACACACACACACACACACACAAACCACGCCCCACTATACTAAAGTAATCAGCTAATCACGTGATTATTGGTATAATCTATTAATTCACCTTACACTTACATAATTTGGTGTTCAAATATTCACAATGGGTAAGGTCCTACTGAACAATTATTCTACACTTTAGAAACAAGCCAAATAAACAACTGCACTTTAGGAGCAATATCAAATAAACAACTACATTTCAGAAACAAGGCCAAAACAAGTCCAATATCCACAAGCAACTTTGGGGTGAAATATGAGACCCAAGCCTCTTATAATAAACAGACCTGGCAACACTGGTTCCACAGCAAACAACTATCTTTGTTCAGCCAAACATTGGCATGTCTTCATTATGTTGACATGACTGCAAACTGTTAAATGAAGCTCATTAAAGCAGTTGTTTTCAACGTTTTTCATATCCAGTTCCATCAGCACTTAGATGCCATTTAACATCTCAGACACAAAACGAATTAATATATTTGCTGTTACTGATTTTGGGGAGATTTTCATCCGCAACCCTTGCTATATTGTATTTATGTGATGTGATGTTAAGATGTTACCATTAAGAGAGATAACAAGCAAACATTATTAGATTATTCTACTTCATGAAAACTTACTGTAAATTGATTAGCGCAGACTCTTTATTCAAAATTGAAATACGGAACACCATTTGATGACATTTTAGCCCCACAGAGCCTAAAATTAAAGATTTCTTTTGCTTTTGTCCACAATACCAGGCTGAATTTCGTAGAAAACAAAACAGTCAAACATACAGATCAAAATGACCATTAATCTTCTACATTCTGTAATTGTGTAGACTGTGTAGGCTAATTCACATGATGAATATTTTAACTCTTGAGAGTATTTTTAACACTTTCAAAGAGTTACATCTGGTTAACCAACTTTCAATCATTTAGCCTGGGCACCACCAGGAACCCTCTCAAGGAGCACTGGTGGTCCCCAGACCACTGGTTGAAAACCACTGTCCTTAAGGACCACAGGTGGTCCCCGGGTTCTTGACACGAAAAGGTTTGGGAACCACTTAGGCCTATATATAAAGTGTTGAAAAGCACTGATGATTCAGTTTAGCTACAGGATAACGTTAGCATGATGACAGACAGCACAGCAGCACCCTGGTGTGTTCTGACAACTCACATGAATACACTTTACAATCACATCAAAACAACATTATAAGCACCGTTTTTAAATAGTATTAAACGGTAGAACAGAAAACCAACGCCGCCGCGGACGGTTTAATAATACTTTAGAGAGATTTATCAACTTTTTAACTCATTGTTTTGATTTATTTCAGACTCACCTTCGCTTCCTGCTGCTGTTTCACCTGCGATGGAAAAAACACCTGACGAGGAAGTGGAGGGGGAGGGGCGGGGCCTATACCAAATATGGACATGTTCCCATACGTTCAAACTCAGAGAGTGAGGGGAGCAGATCTACAAGCTCATGGCGGTCGGTGAGCTTGGAGCTTGTGGGCTTGTAGATCTGCATATTATCTCTCTCTCTCTCTCTCTATATATATATATATATAAAGAGAGAATAAATGTATATCACATCTGTATCTGTGGCTTTCAACCATTTTGACACCAGGGCCCACTATTTATTCATCATTTGAGCCACGGGCCACCATTTGATAGCCCCACAGACTCCTAAAGATTTATTTTGTACAGGCTAGATTTGGGAAATAAAACAGTCAAACCTACAGATCAAAATGACAATTAATGTACTATGCATCCTCTGGTTGTGTTGGGCTAATTCAGATGGTGGAAATTTTAACTCTTGAGAGTGTAAACATGAAACCAAACGGACCACCTGCAAGGGTACCGCCTGGAACCCTCTCAAGGACCACTGGTGGTCCCCGCACCACTGGTTGAAAACCACTGTATTACATGAAGTAATGTCCAGCCTACTAACCATCCACATGTTCTATCATGTGGAAGTCTACCATACAGGCAGATACAGAATATCATGTTTGTTACAAAATATAATCCTGATGCAACAACAGGTGCATCCATCATCCAACTCCATCCATGATCCAGCTGTTTGGAAATCAATGCTTTATTACAGTTCCTCTGTGGTTTAATGGGATTTAATTACTGAAATCAATAAATATCCACTTTGATCTAATTAATGGATACTTTTATTTATGCTTTATAATCTGTACTCAATTAAATCATCACTAATAAAGCAACAGAGACAGAGTCAGCTAACAGAGGGGTTAGCATGCTGAGGCTAACTGTAGTTTAAACACTATTTTATGACATTTTTTTTATTTAATATACAAATGTCTTTATTTTGTTTTTTATTGCTGCAGCAGGTGTGAAGCCACTCCCGCTCGTTGTTAAACGCATTAATTATAAATAGCAATGAATAAAAGTTTAGAAACTCACATTTAAAGTGTTCCAGACGCTCTGCTGCTCTGTCCCTTTAAACACCCTGAGGTAATCTGTTTTACCTTGAATAATGAGTGTAAGGCAAACCACACACACGCACGCACACAGACACACAAACACTAGACAGGGAGGGAGACGTAGCTCCTGAAGTGTTATTCATGGTAAAACATAACCCTATGTCTGCACTAGTATGCTGTCCCGAGTTCCGACACCTCCGTTCACTTCCTGGGGCCCGTCCATGAAGCGATGTTCTACAATACATACAGGTAGACTTCTGAGAATGGGGACAACAAATAGGGAGAAGTGCTGTACTGGCAGAAATCAAGCAACAGCTTAACTTTAACGAGCTACCCCTTGAATGAATGAGTGAATGGATAGTAGCCTACTACACAAACACTACCGTAGTCGTTATTGTACAATACTTTAAAACAGTTATATATTTCACACATTTTCCAAATAGCCCCCCCTTGTTGGGCTGTATGATTGAACTTTCTGACCCCTCAATGTCCCAACTCTTCTAACTAGATGGCTCTGTGCAGTCCTGCTGGAATCACGTGACCGCCGTTGTCAGTGTGGATCCAACATGGCGGCGGTCAGACGGAGCTCCGTGGTGTTTATAACACTCTGCTTACATCTGTATCATTATGTTTACTGCAAGTAAGAAAAATGCTTCTTTACTTGTTTTACCAATATATTAGAAGATGTATTTGTATTGCTCTAAATGTTATGATTGAATTGGAAATATGAATCTTTGTATTGAGTTGTGCTTGAAATGTACTGTAAGTCTGCAATATGTACTGTATGTATGTATGTGTTTACATCCTTCCTCAGTTTGTCTAAGATTGTGATTACATGTTTAAAAACGTTGTTTTACTGCAGGTGTGTGTGTGTGTGTGTGTGTGTGTGTGTGTGTGTGTGTGTGTGTGTGTGTGTGTGTGTGTGTGCGTGCGTGCGTGCGTGCGTGCGTGCGTGTTTGTAACCTGTGTACATCTTTATAATAAATATCATGTTTATTGTCTACATCACAGCATGATGGACATCGAGCCCTGCGACCAGCTCAGGCTAGGACAATATCCTTTATTATTATTCTTGTTATTATCATCATCAATAATATAACTAATCAATTGTTCTTCTTACACTTGGCCAATATGCTTTTACTATCAATAATATAGCCTGGTCTAGCCCTCAATGATTTTGGCCTTGGGGGGCGGGGGTGTCGTGGGATTCACACGGCGGAAGTGCTGCGCTCTGATTTGAACTCACTAACGTGTCGTCATCTCCGGCCCCTCCCACGCCCGTCCACTGCTGTTCTACGTCACATCATTTAGAGCAACGCCCACCCCGGAAGGTTGACACCCCCCTCAAGGCCACTTTCCAACGCGCGTTAGTCCAGGCTTTCCGTTTTCGCGCAAGGCGGACGAAAATGAAAGCCTGGGTGTCGAGGCCAATATGCTTTTACTATCAATAATATAACTCACCTCACGATTTTTTATGGGTTGTGAAAATACCTTTCTGCCTTTTTTTTAATTTTATTTATTTATTTTTTTCATTTCTCGTTCATTGATAGGTATGCCCAAATGATGAGTTGGAAGAGTGGGCATCATGTGTTTTAGCCTTCTCAGTGATGCATCTGTGTAAAGACCCAAAGATGAATTAAATGAATTCAATAATCTTTAACATCGTATCACATATATCTGTAACGACCCCAAAATTGACGAATCAACACAAGAACCGGAGAACTGCAAGGACATGATAGCATGGGGTATGTACACACCTGTCAATCATGCATGATGACAGCTTTCAATCATGCATGATGACAGCTCACAGCTGTCAATCAATTTTACTTTTTTTTTGTTTAGTGCATTATCCTTAACCTCCACCATGTGCCTTTGCTGCAGGAATATGTTTCATATACTTTTCATGTACGAGTATAGAATATAGTAGTATAATACTAGAATTAATGTATCATTCTATATGTTTCAGTGGAGTGTTTACCTGCTCCCAACATCAGCTGTCGCCTGGCCAACGGTTCAGAGTTCAAGTTCACAGGAGAAGAGGTGGGATTCAACAAGACCACACCCTGCAGGAATGTGTAAGTTATTTATTGAATATGAACAAGATCAACCCCAGTGTTGAAGGTGGGCATCTACAGTGGCTGACAATCAGCTTCGGTTCAAACTGGAAGTTGTTTCTCTACTTTTGTAATTTCTCTGTCAAAATGGGTAATATGTAACATGTTGATCCACCAAAACACGCCTCATCAGTCATTACAAAGGAGCTTGTTTTTGCACGTGGAAATAGAAGATTTACAAGCTAACAACAGAGATGCACAGTAGTCTGTAGATCCTAATCCAGCACAGCAATCTGTGGTGTGTTGTACATCTCTATTATTTTGTGGGTGGGACTTAGGTAAGTAATGTGTAACATATTACTCTTTGATTTGAGTAATAGTAATAGTAAGTGTTATAATGTTATTTCCTTTTATAAGGGGTCATAAGTAAAGTAAAAATGTTACTCTCCTAAGCCACAGACCACCATTTCATGACATTTAGCCTCTCACCCAAAACTAGAGTACACGTTGTTGCTGTTAGATTTTGTCCACAATTCTGTGATGTATTGATGTTGGTACCGTTAGGAGAGATAACAGGCCAACATTATAATGTTTATTTTAACAGGAGTGGATATTCTTATAAAGTGGCCGTAGCATTGTCTCTGTTCCTTGGTTGGTTGGGAGCGGATCGCTTCTATCTGGGATATCCTGCTTTAGGTAATATACTATTACTACTACCTAATAATAATAATAATAATAATAATCTCTGTTCTGTACTGTGAAGTTCTGATCGTTCTCTCTCCCTGTGAATCTCTCTCTCTCCCTCAGGCTTGTTAAAGTTTTGCACTGTGGGGTTCTGTGGTATCGGCAGTCTGGTGGACTTCATGCTTATTGCCATGCAGGTTGGTTTGTCACTTAAAGATCCGAACCAGTATTTAACACCCCATAATATTTACGTTGAAGTGAGTGAACCTGGGTGGAAGGTCTTAGCTAAAGATTATTGAAATGAAACAGAAACATGGACAACATCCATCACACTGCTCTGAAGTCTGATAAACTGAAAAGTGCTGAAGCTACAGTCAGTCATAAATTAAATGTGTACAGGGGTACAACTTGATCAGCAATCATAAATTCTCAGGAATCTACTGTACAATATATAGCTGTTTATAAGCCTAAAAATAGCTGTCTCATGTAGTAGTAGTGTATAGTAACAGCACGCGTGTGTGCGTGCGTGTATGCCGTGTGCGTGTGTGGTACAGATCGTGGGTCCCTCAGATGGATCAGATTATATTGTGGATTACTACGGAGCCAGACTGACCAGGCTGTCAATCAACAACGAGACCTTCAGACGGACACAGTACTCACCCTGAAGGTACAAACTGTACTTTTACACACACATGCACACACACACACACACACACACACACACACACACACACACACCACAGTTCTCACCCTGAAGGTACAAACTGTACCTTTATCTATGCATGCAAATTAACACATTCTCTCTCTCTCTCTCTCTCTCTCTCTCTCTCTCTCTCTCTCTCTCTCTCTCTCTCTCTCTCTCTCTCTCTCTCTCTCTCTCTCTCTCTCTCTCTCTCTCTCTCTCTCTCTCTCTCTCGTCCAGGGATGAAGTAACGTGTCTTCCTCTGAATACTGGCCAACGAGATGCACGCATGTGCACACACAAACACACACACAGTCTAATACACATGCACGGTAGAGTGTGTGAATGAGCTGTTCCAACAAAGCAACACACATTATGATAAATTATCAATACTGCAAATACCTGGAAGTAAAAGTACAAAAGTTCGGTTGTACACAAACCTTTTGAAAATAGCAGATCTACAAGCTCGCAATATGATACGACTGACGCGCTATGAGCTTGTGGATCTGCTATTTTCAAGTGGTTGAAATGTGCATAGTGCTTAAATGGTTAGTGTACCTTATGTTTACACATGCATGCATGCACACACACACACACACATGTACAGTAGCACCTATGCACACACTCCCGCAGACACAGAGCACTATTTATTGTTTATTGATGTAAATTAAGGTTGTGTTATTTTGTAAATAAAGTCTTTTCTTTTCCTGGAGAATGTAGTCAAATGATTGTTTATGGAGATTGTAGTTACATGACTCTTTATGGCAAACATGACATCAGTATTACTTTAAAGTAAAGTAAAAAGGTCAAATGCCTCCTGTCTCTTACCGTATGGGTTCTGTTCAGTATTGATTGCCTTCTGTCTTTTCACTAAAGAATAATAAAACGTGGGTTGTTGTGGGCTACCTTCTCTTCAGACAGAGTTATGTGGGTTTCATTCTGTCTAGTTAGTACACTTGTAGCTGAGCAGATAGTCAAAAGGGATCGTTCAAATTGTTATACAGGTGTGAAAATTGGTACATATATTCTTCAAACCACACTAGTACTGTCATGAAGAATTCCCAGATGTCTGTCCAAAAATGACAGTTTAACAAACACTACACTTTTTAGGGGAAAAAATACTTTTCATGTTTTAGGGTAGAAAAAATGAATGGCACTCCATCTTTAGGGTCAACATAGAGTTGGGCATCAAGGACATTTTGTACCAAGTACATGACAATATGTACTACATTTCTTGAGTTACAATACGTGATGAGGCAACATTGTTGTAACATTTTGGCAGTTTCACTCTTACTCAAAGATCCTTTTATCACCGTCTTATTTTCAGGAAACGGACCTACACATTTGCTGTGTATATTTTGCTCCTGGTGTGCAACCGTGTGTGTTGTCCTAAAAAAAAGGCTTCAGAGACACCAAGCTGCTCTTTGGAAACAATTAACTTAGGGTTTTGGTAAACTAGCCTCGCTAACCATAATGGAAATACAGTATCTGTAAAAATCCCTCATTAAAAAGTGACAGTATCTGTCAGTTTTTAATGAGGGACTGGACTATTTGTCATTCAATGTTCTGTTACCTCTCTCTCCATCCCTTCCTCTCTCTCTGAAAAAAATCCCTCCAGTCCATGCTCCACCCCTTCTCTGAGAGAGAAAGAGAGTTTCCACAAGTGAAACAGATTTGCTTCATGTTGTTTTTTATGCTGTTCACTCAGTTGTTTCTGTGAAGGATGAAGTTCAGACTGTACTGAGAGACAGACACACAGAGAGATGGACAAACAGAAAGGTAGGGTTACTTTACCACCTAAACATGGATTGATTGATTGATTGATTGATTGATTGATTGATTGATTGATTGATTGATTGATTGATTGATTGATTGATTGATTGATTGTACTTTGCCAGTGTTGGACTGCAGCAGTATTCATTTACAGTAGTGGAAATGGACTAAGACTGATTAAAGGGTGTCTTATTAATAAATTAGAAGTGTAATGATACAGTAACTGTATCAGAATATTGTTTTTATTTAAAAGAAATCAAATTTATGTAAACAGAAAATATCGTATCGCTTGATTTTTTATTATATCGATTTGCAATGTAAAGAATCGGTATTGAATTGGTATCAAATCACCACCAATACTACTACTAAGTACTAATTGCATTGTATTTAGCAAATCATACAGTAGGCCTTCAATGTCCACCTATTGTATCTGCCGGTCTGTGGGATCACTGATTTTACTTATTTATAGCCATCATAATACATTTTCCCTTAAAATACCTGCAGTAGCCTATTTACATGTTTCAAACTTATTTAATCTATTTGCCAACTACTACTATCGTATTGTAATGCCAGAATGAACCGACATTGTCCATCTAAACAAAATCTAAAACAAAATCTGGAAACAAATTAACAGCTTTTAGAGTGGTTTTGAATCTCAGCCACCTGTGAGATGGTGTTCATTGAAGGACTCCAGGGATTCACGTTTCTTCGCGACTGTCGATAGGGCGTTCCACAGTTTCTGTTAGGTATAGTAGCGGAATCAACCATGGTTTGCAAAACTCCATATACTGTTGTGATTCATTCATTGGTATTTTGGCAGGCTCCTTCAGTGACCAGACAGGTAGTATTTTGGCAGGCTCCTTCAGTGACCACTAGATAGGTAGTATTTTGGCAGGCTCCTTCAGTGACCACTAGATAGGTAGTATTTTGGCAGGCTCCTTCAGTGACCACTAGATAGGTAGTATTTTGGCAGGCTCCTTCAGTGACCAGACAGGTGGTCAAGAGCACATTTGAGTGAAAATTCTCGGTTGGTGGACTTCTTTTTTGTATTATTATATACTGTATATACCGTACAGTATATACATATATTATTCTCTGGTATCGTAAGATTGCATGGTGAAAACATGCAATACTGTATGGGATCATAAGCTTTCGTAAGCATATGATGCCTGTACTCTTGTTAACACTGTTTAATGCACTGTTTAGGGTATCAACGCTCCGTTCTACCAATGTGATATCCATTCCATTCCTGACACAGAACCTCTCAGAGATAAAGAGTTCCCAAACAGAGATAATTGACTCAGACATGAACAAGTTAGTTTTTCATCATGTTGATGGAATGTAAGTTAAACATCAACGGAAATCCTCTCTCTCTCTCTCTCTCTCTCTCCTCTCTCTCTCTCTCTCTCTCTCTCTCCCCTCTCTCTCTCTCTCTCTCTCTCTCTCTCTCTCCCCTCCCCTCCCCTGCTCTCTCTCCCCTCCCCTGCTCTCTCTCTCTCCCCTCCCCTCCCCTGCTCTCTCCTCCTTTTCTTTTCATCTCCTCTCAGCCACTCCCCAACATCCCCCAGAGATGAACTAGTAGGCTGTTTACTCTCTGCACTTTTCCACTCTATGCCAAATATACCTTCAGAGAATAATAGCCAATCTATAGGCTGCCACGGTCCTGCAGTGCTTTCCCATCCGGCAGACTTGTCTGATGGCTGATGGGACAGAATCACTGACTACATGATTCTTTCTTTAGTTGTCCTGTTTACTATAAACTAGTAAAACAAAATGAAACTGGGCAGTCTGCTTTTTGAACTAATGACAGGCAGGCAGGCAGACAGACAGACGGACAGATAAAGCTGGGTGGTCAACGGTGACAGGAAGTGGCATGTGGAACAGGAAATGATGCGAGCACCCAGAGTGACCTCCAGGGAACAGTGGTTCTCACACACACACACACACACACACACACACACACACACACACACACACACACACACACACACACACACACACACACACACACACACACACACACACACACACAGACCTTTTCCTGCTGTTTTTTTTAAGTTGTTTTGGGGGTTTTAGGTTATTGATTGTCAGCTGCTTGCTGCTGCTA
>CM076978.1:27912171-27942171 GCA_039105355.1 Benthosema pterotum
TTCTCTAGTCGTGTAGACTTGAGCTAATTCACATCATGAATATTTTAACGCTTGAAAGTGTAAAAATAAAACCAAATGGACGTGCAAGGGTTCATTTGGCTCTGCCCACCCCTGCCCCTTCTAGACGGCCACTACGGCCCTGCCATAGTTTTTGGGCCAGAAAGGAGTTTGGGGCGTGTAGAGTGTTGTGTTGTTAGGGTACTTCCAACTTGCCTACAGCTCCATGGAGCCCAAAAGAAATGGAACCATCAGAACATTTATTCATGTTTTGTGCGCAAAAATACACGTTGAAACTTTAAGTTGAGTTCATACAAAAAAGGATTATGTTCTTGAAAGAATGAATACAAAGAGGGTTTATATAAAGAGGCGACACTTTGCAATTATTGAAGTCACCACTAGATGGCGCAGCGGTAGCACAGCTCTATTGCGCCGACGTCATCACTCCAAGATGGCGGTAACTGCCGCTCCTGCCATCTAGTGGCAATTCCAAGAGCCGTAGTCAGAACAGTAGTCTTTTAGTCATCACTCCAATATGGCAAAGGCACCAAGGGCTGGTTGTTTCTATGGGACTTAATGGACGTGTCGCCTCTTTATATACTGTACAGTAGAATCTCTTTGATGAATATACAGCTAGGTGCTGTTTGAACTCACTCCAAACTTCCTGCTTCCTGTGATGTCATCAGAGCCAGGGTCCCACAGTGCCCCCCCACCCCCCCGGGGGTCTGGGTGAGGAAGAGGAGGAGGATGAAGACGATGTTGAGGACGATGAGGATGACTGCGATGAAGATACCTATGAAGAAGCACAACCCTACATATCTGATGCACCCATAACTGGTAGGCGTGCAGTGCAGTGCAGTCCACGCACACGCACACACACGCACACACACACACACACACACACACACACCCACACACACACACACACACACACACACACACACACACACGTGCACACACATGCACACACGCGTGTGAGTCTGTACATAATAATCAATATAATAATCTTTATAATCTATGGAAAGATGTCACTTACATGTATGTGTTTTGTTTCTTACATTATGGTCGTTATTGAGCTGAGAAGTCCCATTCCCCTCGCGATGTCGTCCTGGTTCCAGAAATGGATTCATATTCAACATTCATATTCCTCATAGACTTTTCAAAAATGATCTACAGTATATCACACCACGGACAAAGCCAACTCGGGTCTCAACAAATCATGACAACACACACAATATTATCATACAATATCTAATAAGCAAGAAGATTAAAAAAAATTACACTTTTTGTTTCGTTTTCCTACTTCTTAGGAATCATTTGATTGTCTCAAAACGTGATTTGTCATGACCAGAGTTGGCTTTATCTGCAGCGTAATCGTCTTTATATAGATCGTTTTCGAAAAGTCTATAAGGAAAATGAATGGGGAATCCATTTCTGGAACCGTAGCGATGTCACAAGGGGGCCGGGACTGCTCAGCTCTATGACCCCCCCCCCCCCCCCCCCCCCCCCCCCTAGTGAACACAGACAGTCTCTAATGAACCCTTAAAGGGGAATTCCACCCATTTTCAACATTTTTTCTGAGCGTGTACAGAATGATGCAACCAAATGACCCCTAACGGGTTCATTTGGTTCCATTTGTACGCTCTCAGAAAAGAGAAGCGTCTAAAGAAAACCATTAACATGGTGAAATGTTAATGATTTTCTTCAGACCTCCATTTCCAGGAAACACAGAATGGGGAAACGTTTTTTTATCGTGTCCACCCAGCACCTCTAGTCTAGGGTATACTAATGACATATTAGAAAATGGGTGGAGTTCCCCTTTAACAACCTTATCCGGCCCCCTAGTGACAACAGACCAATTAGAGCACGCTGACAGCGACAGCAGTCTGTACGAGTCGTACGGTGAGGAGGACGAGACGAAGGATGACGGACAGGAGGAGGAGGAGGAGTCAGGGCCGGACCCGGACGACCAGGCCAAGGACAGCGCCCGCTACATCGTCCAATGGGGCGGCTCGCAGCCCTGCATACGGTCCGCCCCCAGCGGGGCGGAGTCGCGCCTCTGCGGTTACCTGTGGAGGAAGAAGTGGCTGGGAAACTGGACCAAACAGCTGTGTGTTATCAGGAAGCAGACCCTACTGGTATGCTGTTTATTAGCACTACCCTGACCATACTGCTATGCTGTTTATTTGGACCAAACAGCTGTGTGTTCTTCTCAGTGCTATAGTGAGTTAACTATTTGTTCTCCACGGTGCTATAGACCTGCGCAGTGACGTCACCGCCCCGGTTCCGGAAGTGTTTTCCCCATTCATTTTTCTCATAGACTTTTAGAAAATAATTTATATAAAGACGATTTCACCGCGGACAAAGCCAACTCGGGTCGTGACAAATCGTAACCCTAAGCCTACGCCTAAATCCCCGACACTCAACCACCTAAATGCCACCTAAATGCTCAACCCTCAACCTAACCTCACAGTGAGGTGGTTGAGCATCGGGGATTTAGGCTTAGGGTTACGGTTGGAGGGGGCTAGGGATTTGCGTCACGGAACAATGGGAGTCTGCAGAGCATGGCCATTCTGAGACGAAAAAGTCCTGCTGATGACAACGTGATAACTGCGATCTTATCTACTGATAACGGTAGAATCCGCTGAGTTAACTCTCTGTTCTCCACAGTGCTACAAGTGTGCCGCAGACCTCCACCCTCAGGTTGAACTTGACCTTCGGGGGGGTCGGGTGCTGGTGGTCCGCCCGGGGGGGAAGGGGAGGGGCAAAGGACGGGAGGTGGAGGCGGAGCTGAAAGTGGTGGTGGGCTCTGATTCGCTGACACTGGGCTTCAGCGACCAATCACATGCGTTGGAGTGGAGACAGGTAATCTGGTCCATTTCTGCAATCTGAAGGCACAAGCACAACTGATTTATGTACATTACCAACATAAGCAGTAAGCACTAAGTTACATTTGTGTGTGTGTGTGTGTGTGTGTGTGTGTGTGTGTGTGTGTGTGTGTGTGTGTGTGTGTGTGTGTGTGTGTGTGCGTGTGCGTGTGTGTGTGTGTGTGTGTGTG
Organism: Benthosema pterotum; assembly: GCA_039105355.1. NCBI lineage: Eukaryota > Metazoa > Chordata > Actinopteri > Myctophiformes > Myctophidae > Benthosema > Benthosema pterotum. The sequence continues at coordinate 27,915,227 of CM076978.1, forward strand.
TTTAGGTGATAGAAGAAGTGAGTGTGTCAACCTCGTATAGTCTCACCCAGAGAGTGTCTTCTATGTTCTTCTCAGAACTACCGCTGTCCTGCAGGGTAACACACACACACACACACACACACACACACACACACACACACACACACACACACACACACACACACACACACACACACACACACACACACACACACACACACACACACACACACATACAGTAATAATATCTGTGGTTGTGTTTAGTCCAGTGCAGTGTTACTGTGTGAAGAGTCTTCAGCTCTGAACTGTCACAACGACAACGACAACAGCAACAGCAACAACAACAACAAAGGTAATGTATTACAATTTATCTATAGATGCATAATTTATGAAGATAAACTGTTTTTAACGGGATATTCCACTTTCCAAAAAACTTTTGATCATTTTATGATCTATTCAGTCTCATGTGAACACACCAGACAGTTTATAAGTTACTCCATTCAGTATTTAGATACTATACAAACTCATTATAACTTAAAACTCCATTTTAACCATGACAAAAGATTCGAAAACAACCCATCTTTTATTTTAGTTATTACAATCCGTTCACGTTACGTTATAGGGTAATGCTGGTTTTAAAGACCTTTCCTGACTGGCTGACAGGCTTCCTGAACGTGCTGATGAACTGCCAATGGCAGAGCCTCCTGTGTCAGGTGGAGGCGGGGCTTCTGAAGATGTTTGGGGAGGAGGAAGACCTTGAGCGGTTTCCCCATGCGGAGCGGACTCCCCAGTACACGCTTCATCTCAGAGGGTGTGAAGTAAAAGCAGGAGCGGACACCCTGGCATCGTACCGGATCACACTGCTGCAGCACGGAGACACGGTGGCTGTACTGGAGGTATGTGGAACATGTTTTTTAACATGCCAGACACATAGTCCACTCCGGGTTTTTTTAAACGCTCCAGTCACAAACATTGTTGTAGGCCAGACAGACATTAAACATTCTCTCAGGACCCTAACCCATGAAAAATAGTAGATCTAAAAGCTCTCACAACATGTTTTCTTATCATTTATGGAAATTTAACGGGGCTCAGCAGAGGTATAGGTACAGATTGTCCGCTGTTGCCTTTAACCCCCATGTGGGACCATCCCTCCCATAGCCTGGAGGGATGTGATTGATTCTGATTGGCTCAGGAACAGGAACTTCATTACCTGGAAGGACATCCTAATAAAGCCAAAGCTTCCTTCCTGTCAGGCTGGTTGCCAGGACGACAAGGATCGATGGCTTCAGCTGCTGCAGGACGGAGCTGTCAATCATCATCACCATGACAACAACATCCAGGGGAAAACAGGAACACTGAGGTTGGTTGACACATGCACAAAATCTGGTCTGTGCATGTTTTTAGTTTTTCAAACAAACTTCTGTGTCAGTGTTAACCGTGTTAGTCTTTACTGACACAGACAGAGCACTTCATCTAAGGCGATCGGTCTGCGGGGTTGTTCAGTATAACCGTCGCGACTGTTATGAAATACGGTCGACTGTTATGCAAAAACTGACACAACCGGCGCAACGACTGTCACGGTCGCGAATGGATTTTGCTCTATCTCTAACTACTACTACCTCTACTGATATACTAACTAATAGATATGTGTAAACCATACCGAACAGCTGAAATTGTGTGCTTTGAACAAATAAACTCCTCTTTCTCAGTGGGCTGACCACCCGACGCTTCCCCACCTCCAACAACTACATAGACGACCCCTTCCCTCAGAGTGGTACGGTCCAGAATGACCCCCTCCATCAGAGTGGTACGGCCCAACCTCAACCCATCTACTCCAACGCCTCCATACTGGAACACATGGTACGATCCTGTATGGGTGTTTATATTGGAACACATGGTACGATCCTGTATGGGTGTTTATACTGGAACACATGGTACAATCCTGTATGGGTGTTTATACTGGAACACATGGTACGATCCTGTATGGGTGTTTTAAACTGGGACTTACGGTATGTGTTCAATCTGTAGGTACATATTAAGTTCTCTCTACCTCATGTCCTCTTCCTTCCTGTCTTCTCTCCACCAGTTCCAGACCAAACAGGATGAAGTTCAAGGAGACTCCGTTACCTACAGCAACACCATCTTCACCAATCACAGTGCGTTATACTATACCATTACCATCCAATCACAGTGAGTTATACTGTGTATACTGCGTATGGAACCAAACAAGATTTTCTGACTACATTTTACAGTATTTGTACTTGTACAGAGCTGAGCAGTCTGTGGTGTTATCGTCTTTATATTAACCATTTTCGAAAAGTCTATGAGGAAAATTAATGAGGATTCCATTTCTGGAATATGGGCGACGTCATGAAAGGGGCGGACTGCTCAGCGGCCTCCTCATGCATAAAAGCATGGTTTACAGTATCTGACATACAGAAATGGACACAAATACATTGTCCACATAAATATATATTTGTGTGTGTGTGTGTGTGTGTGTGTGTGTGTGTGTGTGTGTGTGTGTGTGTGTGTGTGTGTGTGTGTGTGTGTGTGTGTGTGTGTGTGTGTGTGTGTGTGTGTGTATATGTGCACCTGTACTCCAGACATCAAGGTACAGCGAGGCGTTCAGAAGTTGGAGCTGGCGGGGGGGCGGGGCAGGGAGGCGGTGCAGCTCCGAGCAGCCGGGTCAGAGGCCAACCTGACTGCTGGGTCTGCCGCGAAGCAAAACAAACGCTCCTCCTTTAGACAGAGCCTGGCATTCTGCAGCGAAAAGGTTAATACAAACAAACATACACCTGACTTTGCTAATGCTACTAATACTACTAATTATAATAATAATAATAATAATAATAACAATAATAATAATAATAATAATAATGGTGTGCACGTGCGCGTGCATGTGCGTGCGTGTGCGTGTGTGTGTGTGTGTGTGCATTTCAGGCTGGTTTCCTGAATCCTCTTCGTAGAACAGCTTCAGCTAAAACGTCTCTGAAGAGAGTTCCGTCATCACTGTTCACTGACCATGGAAATGTTTTCAATAGGAAGAAGGTATAGTATATTATTAATGGCTTATTGTTGGTATCAGCCAGTAATATGTGGCAGTCTAACTTAATTTAGTTGATTAATCTGATTAAAATGTTTAATGCAATTAACTCAAGTGCTCATTATTTAAGTTTTTTTTTTCAAGATTCTTTTTTAAATGTTCAAAGAAGGAAAACAGGCATATTTTGGACATAGTTCGAGTGGTGATTAATCATGGTGAAATTAATTTGATTATGATGGTATGGTGGTATGGGTGAATGCTTAGAGGTGAAGTGATACTGTGTGTTTTATGTTTTTTTACAGGAATGGGAAGCCAAGGCTACAGCTTGATCCCTGAAGGCAGAAACATTGTATCATTGTCTGCTTTGTTTTTCCAGAATACAAGTTTAGCCAAACGCAGGAAATCATAGTGGAGGTAAAAGGGAAAAGAAAAATAAACAAAGAGGGGAAAGGGTGTGGATGGAGCTCTTGACAAGCTTTTAGCATCTAACCTGAAATGATTTTGGCCTTGAGGGGTGGGTAGATCTGGTTCGATCTCACCGTGTCGTCATCCCCACCCCTCCCCCCTTCCGCCCCTCCACTGCTGTGCTACGTCACATCATCTGGAGCCACGCCCACTACTGAAAGGTTGATTCTCACTTCTAGGCCACCGTGGCTAATGATTTAGTCCAGGCTTTCACGCAATGCAGAGGAAAATGAAAGCCTAACAAGCTCTAAATGCATTGCAAAGCACCTTTTCCGGAGCAACATTAGTGACTTCCTTGTGGGGTGCCACACCCCTGTCTCAGGTGAGGGTATTATGTGGCCTTTTTAATAAAGTTATTTACCGGTATATATAGATTATAACACCAAAAGATCATGATCATAATACAAAATACATTGCAATCATGGTTAAAATAGGAATCAAACATCACCTCCTCAGAGACTGACAACTCGACCACCACCAGACAGCAGCTGACAGCAAACTACCTGAAAGGTACAACTTTCTGAGCTACTGTATACCCAATGGCTTTGCCCACAAGACAGGACCAATGGAAAAGGGGTCAACATAATCCACAATGGTCACAACAACTCAAAACCGGCACACAATCACATTTTACATACATTTCACTCCATAGAGCTTATAGACCTGTCCTTTCTTTTTAAAGTTTTATAGCCGAGTGTCCCTCTGTGACACAAACTATCCCTGACCCAATTAGTGTTCAACTATGCATCTCTGTACTTTAAAGACACAACCAAAGAAGACCATTAAAGATTATAGTTATTTTGTTTGACCATACCCTAAGTAGTACATACCCAGTGCATGTTGCTGAACAAACAGTGACAGGGTTGGGTCACACTGTCACATGGGGGATCCCAGTGGGACATGACAACACAAAAATTAAAAGCCATCGACAGTGAATGAAAAATGCAGTATCAAAACAGTTTACCTTCATTGGAACAACATCGAATGAGAAACAACAGCGCTATGCAACAAGTGACGTCAGGGAAATTTGAGTCAAGCAGCCCCTATCCAGGCTCAGTTGCCCGTAACATTCATAAGTTGAATGTTGGAACGGCAAATGAGGTCCTGCCAGGCTAGAATTACGCCACAAGATCTTATAAATAATAAGTCTAAGCAGCGAAATTTACTGAAGTGTAAATTACTAGTAAGGGCTAATTATGATGTCTGTTTTGTTCAACAATGGCTCTCCCATTCTAGGACCCCTAAATGAATATGTATTTCACTGTGTACGATATGTACAAGTTTGTCCTAACAAACGTTTAAGATTTGTATGAACGTTATTGGGGATTCTGTAATTAAATTTTATTGGTGTAAGGCTATTTCTGTTTTTGTACCATCTCAAATAAATAAGCCACTTTTGACAGGATGTATTTATTTCTTCATAAAAGCATTTTGTACTTTTTACTTGTACTTTATACTTTTATACTTAAGTACATTGTAACAGCACATATGTTTGATAATTAAGTACATTCTAATTTGAGGAACTTTAAATTATAGGCTTACTTTCACTTGTAATTTTAGCAATGGGTACTTTTTACTTTTAACACAAAATGATCATAGATAAAGTAAAAAAAAAAATGCATTAGGGTAAACACACACACACACACACACACACACACACACACACACACACACACACACACACACACACACACACACACACACACACACACACACACACACACGCAAGACATGACAGTAAAGACAAGTTGTACGAGTTTATTTTTTTAACTGACATTTTATTCAATTTATTTTTTAAATGTTCAAGAAGTGTTCGATCATTTAGCTTACAAATGGAAATTCAATAAAAAGAACAGAATAGAAGAGATGGAACAGAAACAGACTGGACTACATGTGGAAAATTATACCTTTATAAATATAAAATAGGAGCCCTGATGTTGTTATTATAATAACCATGTCTTCAAAATTATATCCTTTGTGTCATTTTAACAAGAGAGCAACAAATAAAAAAAACAGAAAACAAAGAATAAAACTTCTCTGTTACAATAACCAATACAGTGGTTTCACAGGACGGGTTCCAATCATCAGCCTTGTTTGACAGAACGGGTTGGTCTGGACCAATCATCAGTCTAGTTTCACAGGGTGGGTTGGGCTGGACCAATCCCCTGTCCAGTTTCACAGAACGGGTTGGTCTGGACCAATCATCAGTCTAGTTTCACAGGGTGGCTTGGGCTGGACCAGTCATCAGCAGTTCGTCCATTTCTTCCTGAAGAGCTGCAGCTTTCTCACTGAGCAGCATCTACAACAGAGAGAAGTCAGCTTTAACACAATGAGTGCCATACCACTACGATTCACGTCCGATTTAGGCTTCCATCTAGGATGCCAAAGCACCAAGCTCAAGAAGTATTTAGGGAACTAAGGACATTAATTGTTGAAGCTTTGTAGGTTTTTTTTTGTAGGTTTGTAGGGTTTTTTTCTATTTTTTTCCATGGCTAATGTGTATATGAATATATTTATATTTTGTCAGAATTCTTATTCATAACTTAACTACAAATAGTAGTTGCCAATAGGACCATACCTTGAGATAGGGCGCCATCTCCTGGTATGCGTTTCTGTTGTCTGCTTATGTTCCTCGGTCTTCCCTCATTTCTTAACCAGCTAGAGGGAGGCTGGTGTATCTATCGGGGCTGGATCACCCCTGGTTGGTCTACTGGTTGTTTGGGCGTTGCTGATGCCCTCTCCCAACTCTACTTAGATCAGTCTGTGCCTCAGCTCTGGTGGGAAAACATCCTTCTGATCTTTCCCCCAAGCCGTTTGCCTACCTTACGTGTTCTGTTTAGTTAACATTCTGTTCTCTGTTATTACTGTGACAATTAAGATTTTGGATTAAGTTAAACCCCCTTCAGAGAGGGTCGGATTATAGTTTTCAGTTTGGTGATTTATAAAACTATTGTCTTTCTTTTTTATTTTCATTAATTGTTGTAAATATTCCCCTATTATCTACTTCTAATTGTAATAAAACAACCTGGTTTACATTGCCTCCTGGTTTACATTGCCTCCATTCAGGTTAAACTCTTTTACCCCTAGACAATAGAGTCCATAAAAATTATGCTTCATTATGCAACAGGTCTGGACTGTAGGCAGGTCAGTCTAGTACCCGTCTATTTACTATGAAGCCATGCTGGTGTAACATGCAAAATGTGTCTTGGCATTGTCTTGCTGAAATAAGCGGTGCGTCCCCTGTTGCAGGCATCACATTCAAAACGAGCAAATATTTGCACAAAAACAGGAACAGTGTTCCGGGTTGAAATAAAGGTCATCTGTTGGAACATTCCACCTATACCGGTTGAATTTTGTCATGAGCAGTTAATTTGTTAATTCAGCTTAGCACATGATGTACAGATTAGGACAGGTATACTCGACAAGTTAATTACGTGCGGCGCCAATAATGATCAGGCTCTTAAAAGTACACTAAAGCAACACACACATATATTTGGGTATCCTTCAACCAAATATGGAGAACTGAATAGATGGGAAACAAACAGCATCTTACTTGTAAGCAGAAATCTGCTCCACTCACTTTAGCAGAAGGTTTATAAGCAGAAAGCCGGTCCACTTACTTTCGCAGAGGCTACGATCTGTATGGCCTGTTTGTGGTAGAGGTTCTCCATGTTAGCGGTCAGAACGGCAGGGTCAGCGCTGGCCAGGAGAGACAGCGTCTTAAAGCCAGCGTTGTAGAGCTGCTTGGCTCTGGACTGTGATGGAGAAGACAAGAACAAGACACACCAGAAATGTCACAACAAAATGAATCAGAATCCAAAATGAATACATCACAAAAAAACATCACACAACACACTGAATAAATCACGAAATAAGCATCACAAAACACACCAAATACACCACACAAAGAAAAACACTGTATAGAACACACCAAATCCATTACTAAACCCACCAAATACATCATTAAAAAAAACGAAATCAGTAAACACACCGAACACAAAAAATACATCACAAAACACACTGGAAACATCACTAAACACACTAAATTAATCACTAAAACATCACAAAACACACCAAAAAAACTTGTGCAAATTGTCAGATTGATTGTTTTGCTGTGTTTTAGACATAATCCTCACAAAATGTTAATAAACTGAACTTTGGGCCAGTATTTCTCCACTTTATTTCATATCATTGTAATCATTGATTACCGGTGACCTTTACAACAAGGTATAGATAGATCGATCGGGTGTAAGGTTTGTGTAGGTAGCACCGCCAAACCATTCGCCAAAATGTGACCATCTCCATCAGGGGGATCACAGCATCTCACCTGCATGACTCCAGCAACCTCCATGAGGAGGATCACAGCATCTCACCTGCATGACTCCAGCAACCTCCATGAGGAGGATCACAGCATCTCACCTGCATGACTCCGGCAACCTCCATGAGGAGGATCACAGCATCTCACCTGCATGACTCCAGCAACCTCCATGAGGAGGATCACAGCATCTCACCTGCATGACTCCGGCCACCTCCATGAGGAGGATCACAGCATCTCACCTGCATGACTCCGGCCACCTCCATGAGGAGGATCACAGCATCTCACCTGCATGACTCCGGCGACCTCCATGAGGAGGATCACAGCATCTCACCTGCATGACTCCGGCCACCTCCATGAGGGGGATCACAGCATCTCACCTGCATGACTCCGGCCACCTCCATGAGGGGGATCAGCTCAGCCTGGACGCAGTAGGTCAGACGGCGGGTCAGTTCGCTGAGGAGAGCTTTGTACGGCCATAACTCCTCCAACTCCTGATGACACAGACGCACACACAGGCGGTAATTATGAGTTTGTCAATCAATCAGTCATCAGTCGCAACAACGTGATAACCCTCTTCTTCATTAACATGACGGTTGTTTATGTACCTACCTGCCTAACCGAAGTCTCTGTCCTGTCAAATAGTTATGCTAGTGCCCAGGAGAGAGATTCATCGAAATACGGAACATTACTCGTTTGATAACATATCGCACCAGTCTATAACCTGGGAGAGACATTCAATGTGATTTCAGAGGAATTTTAATAGATGGGATCAACCATCTTACAAGGTGCACTGAAATACCCAGGATTTAATCACCTGGTCTGAATCAAAACAGTTTGATGCACGAGACAGAGTGGTGGTGTATGGAAGTCTGAATGTCATAAAAATACCACAAGCTGTGCTGGAGGTATTCTTGTCCCATCCAGACTTCCATACAACAGCACTGATGCAAGCTGTAGTTTTACCAGTGGCTGAGTGTCCTGTCAGTGGGGAAACAGACAAAAGGAGGCCACTGCATGGGACTCACATCCGAAATACCAATTATGCAACAGTCACTGTGAACAAAAACACCTCAACCCAATGCCATTGAAACTAAGATATTAAAGTGAAAATAATGATTTTCAAGTGGATATTGGGCCCAGTATGAAGCCAAATGTAATGCCAAAACGACTAGCATGTTGCTGTGTTAGCACTGCCATCCAAGCCTGGAAGACAACAGGGAAAGTTACGCGATCATTCCAGGGGGTCCTTTTGCTACATATTAATGACCAATGGTCATTAATATGTAGCAAAAGGACATGGTCATTGACCATGTAGCAGTGGGTCACCTTGAAATACGCTCTGAAACAGCAAATAAGCTGCAAGCTCACAACACGGCACATCTACCACACACTGTGAGCTTGCAGATCAATATGTTTCAATAAGATAGAAAACACTATGCAATGAGTATAAATGAATGCCAATAGGAAGGAGTTAACTCATTGAACAGGAAACAAGAATCAGTTACCAACGAACAGAAAACGGTTTACCTCAGCAGGAATCAGTTACCTTCAAAGAACAGTAAGCAACAAGAGGTTACCTCTGTGAAGTGCAGCACACAGGAGCAGAATGCCGAAGCCGAGCTGAGCAGGTTCTGGAGGAAACCTCGGGTGAGCTGGAAGCGCTCCGCCACGCTCCACAGGTCCGGGGGGTCCCTGAGCAGAGCGAACAGGACCATGGCCAGGTAGAGACGCTGGACCACCTCCATGTTCACACTCTGAGAAAACACAGAGGACACCTCAAGAACTGACACGAAGGGTCGCCCAATAAAATACTAAGGGACACCCACCTGCCCCTGGCAGCTAAATAAAACACTAAAGGCTCATTTAGAGATTAGATTTTTGGTGATCACTGCGACCACTGTTCTGAGCACTGTGACCACTGCTATTCATAGACCACTACCACCACCTCATCCCTCCTCCTCCCCTCTCCCCCATCTCTGGTTCTCCTCGCATCCATGTTATTTTTTCCCCCTCGGTTTTCTCGCTCTACTTCCTACTTGCCTCAATTATAATCCTTTATGCTCCTTTTATGTTTATTTTTCTATTCTATTTATCTCATTAAATTCCTTCCTTTCTTCATTCTCCTCCAGCCTGTCGTGTTGTGGTGTGTTGTGTCTTCTTTTGCTTTTCTTTCTTTTTACGTCGGCGGCTCCCGGCCAATGTGATTGGTTTAGCTCTGTTCGGTGGGCGTTCCTGGAGACCACCGCTGTAGTGGTTAGTAAAATCAGAGAGGAGGGTTGGAAAGAGCGGTGTTTGCGGTGGTATGACATCATATTGTAGGCAACAGTGGTCGCGGTGCTCACGGTGATCACCGAAAATCAAACTCTGAATAGGCCTTATGGGTTGCCCACCTGCCCCTGGCAGAGTTGTATGTGTGTGTCTGTGTGTGTGCGTGTGCGTGTGCGTGTGTGTGTGTGTGTTACGGTGGCGGGGCGTAACAGTGTGTGCGTGCGTGTGTGTGTGTGCATGAACACTTGCGTGCGTACCTTCTTGGTGCTCTGTCCAGCAGCTTTCCTGGTGATCAAACTCTCTGGAACTCCAACAGCAGCACACATCTTCTGCTCTGCTACAGACAGCATGGTGTACTGGAAATATTTATACACACACTGTTAACGGGCTATTATAGGCACTAGATTTGCCACTTACTTCAACATGATTTATTTCATGTGAGTATTAACACTTCAGTTATGCGCATCGAATCGATGTTGTGTCAATAATCACATTAATCCACACACTCTCGTGTAATATTGCTTAAATATACAGGTGTGATGATATATTACGGGAGTTTATTGGAAGCTGCTAGTGGCCAAAAGAATGTGTTTTTCTTGTGCCTTGTCAGAATGCAAAAACAGAGACCAAAACACACGCATGGAGCATTTTGTTTTCTATTAAAGCTTTTTAAACACATTTGTACATCATCCATGCAGTCAGTGAGACAGCTACCTGTCTGAGGTACACCATCCAGTCAGGCTTGCAGTGAGACAGCTCATACGGCGTCACCAGGTAGAGCAGATGGAGGAAACTCTCCAGCAACAAACCCTCCAGACCCACAGACAGGTCTCTGTAGAGCAGGTCGCAGACAGACAGGTCTACAGAGCCTACAGACAGACAGACAGGTCTTTAGACAGTGACAGTCGGAATGATCTGTGACCGCCAACGCCCGTAAGAAGCCCCCCGAAGCAAAGATAATTATGAGTTAAAAGCATTCAATCTGAAAGAATATATTATATTATATACCCTATTTGCCTGAATATAAGACTATGTTTTTTTCCTAATGGAAATATCCCAAAAATGGAGTCGTCTTATATTCAGGGGCTATACTATTTGATATTCAATGTTTTTTTTCTATAAATGGGTCTGGTATATATTATTTTATTCAAAGAATATAATCATTTCTGCCACATTTTCACAATTTTTAAAAAGTATATCTAACAAGCTTGTCGCACAGCACTCGATTTGAGCTTGCAGATATGCTATTTTTCAATAGCGGTATAACGGGTCAGCATATCCAACATTTACACTTATATAGACAAAGCACAAGATAGTGTATACATTGTTTCATTATATAATTATTACTGTAGATATTCCAATATTAGACAGATGACACTGTAGGATCTGATGACCCTACATGATTATTTCTATTGTATGTATAGGATGTGTTACCACGTGTTGTTGTTAGTGTTACCTTTAAAGGTGGCTCGTCCCAGCTTGGTGACCTGCAGGGAGCCGCTCTGGGGGCAGGCGCTGACCAGTCCTTTGGCCTTCAGTATCTCCACGGCGCGATCACACACCTCCTGCAGACTGCTGTCTGGACTCAGCTGCTTGTGCTGGACGCTCAGCAGGGTGGCGCTGGTCAGGAACGTCCTGAGATCCTCCACTGAGCTGCTGATCTGAAGGGAGATAATCCTGCGTTACCTGTTGACTCTGGTTCGTAAATACGGTCTAATACGGTCTATGCCCCCGTCTCAGTCGTGTTTCCAAAGTTACTACAGTTAAACCAGGGGTTTTCAACAGGTGGTCCGGGGACCACCAGTGGTCCTTGAGAGGATTCCAGGTGGTCCCCAGCTAAACGATGGAAAGTTGTTTAACCAGGTGGACCCTTGCGGGTCCATTTGGTTTCATTTTTATACTCTCAAAGAGTTACACCTTCATTTTTACGCTCAAGAGTTAAAATATTCTTCATCTGAATAAGTCAAAGTCTACACAACTAGAGAATGTAGAAGTTAATAGTCATTTTGATCTCTATGTTTGACTGTTTTCCCAAATCCAGTCTGGAATTGTGGACAAAAATAAATCTTTAGTTTTGGCGTCTGTGAGGTTAAAAAAGGCATCAAATGGTGGTCTGTGGCTCAAATTCTGAATAAATAGTGGGCCTTAGTATTAAAAAGGTTGACAACCACTGAGTTAAACAAGCACTATGTTGTGATTGGTTTAATGTATTATGCAGCGACAGTTAATTAATTAAAGTGATGTCATCTTTAAACCAATCAGGGACAGGGAGGTCTCACCTTTAAACCAATCAGGGACAGGATCAGACTGAGTAGGGCTTTGCCATCCTCATTCATCAGGTTACTGTAACAGTTCTCCATTGGGGCAGACAACAGTTTCTTTGCCTGAAAATAAATAAATAAAATCAAAATAAATCAGAACAAACAAAATGTAGACACAAGACAGAGGGTAATGGGTTAGGGTTAGGGTTAGGGTTATTCGAACATGGGGCTGAATATGTTTTTTTTTTTTTTGTTGATGTTTTTTTTTTTTAAGTGATTTCTTTTTTTTATTATCCACTAGTCATGATAAACCCCAGGAAATTACTTCTGGCCACAAAAGATAACAGGATCTACTGAATGTGAAGTAGGCTGTCCACTGGTCTGACTGGCTGCAAACTGATTGTAAACCAGTCTAGCTGTGCTCACTGCTCACCATAGGGCGGTCTCTCTCCTGCAGGATCAGAATGCTCTCTCCCATGGAGTCTATTCCAGCGCGTCCAGCTCTGCCAACCATCTGTTTGTACTGGCTTCTCTTCAGGAAGTCTGTGGCCACGTAGGGAGAGCGCAGGATCACCCTGAGAAAGACCATAAAACACATTGCAACCCGTCAAACACATCACAACACGCTCAACACATCACAACACACTGAAAACATCACGCCTTATCACTGAGAAACATGTTAGACACATCACAACACGCTGACCACATCACAACACACATTCTCACTCTGATAAACACGTCACAACACGTAGGATCACCCTGAGGACACGTTACCACTCTTACTCTTATTTATTCTTACTTGTTGCAACTCTCTTATTACAGATACTTCAATGATGGCACCGTAAGTAAGTAGCCTTGCCAGGCCATGATGTCAGGAGGCCCAGCTGAGCCATTGAGGCCCATATAGGTCAGGAGCCTATCTCCTGTTTCTGTAGCGTGAGGCAGCTTGATGTACAAGTACACCCCCTGGACATGACGCTAGTATATCGCAGGGACTTACCCCCAATCCATCCCTTGATGCTGAGTGCCAAGCAGGGAGGCATTGGGTCCCATTTTTAGAGTCTTTGGTATGACCCGGCCGGGAATCGAACCCCGACCTCCCAGTCTCAGGGCGGACACTCTAACCACAAGGCCACTGAGCTGGTTCAATGATGGCACCGTGCCACACTGAAATAGGCCCTGAAGCAACAAATCGCCCGGTGCGCTGATTTAATGATCACCATTCAGTGGATTTTCTGTGGTGAGGAGTTTTCTCTGAGGGTTGGAAGCCTTTTGAACTCCAATGGAAACAGGCAAAACAACCCCAGCCAGACCACAGAACATTACTGAATGCTAAAAGGCGTTTTTGTTTGTATGCTCTCAGAATTACAGTCCAATAAGGGGCCCATTGAAACCATCATTTAGCTTGGAACATCCCCAAAAACTCTCTCCAAGGACCCCTGGAATGGCTGCACTAACCTCCGGGCGGGCAGGTTGACCCCCGCCGCCAGGGTGGAGGTGCAGGCCAGGAGACACAGGACCCCCTGGCTGTACGCCTCCTCTATGAGCTTCCTCTCATCCGAGGTCAGGCCACTGTGGTGGTAGGCCAGGCCGTAGGGGACGGTCCGTCTCAGGACGGGGCACACAGAGCCACTGCCACTGTCCTTTAGTGCCTGGAGGAGAACCTCCTTCTCCTGCTTCTTATGCTGGATGAACACCCTGCCAGTAGGACAGAGGAGAAAAAAAACAAGCACCAATTGGATAAACAAAACAACAACAAAAAAAACATGTTTAGGACTAATAGTGTGAGTAAAACTGTAACTAAAACTGAGACAAAAAATTAGGAACTACAAAAGCGGCAGACTCTTCACATACTAGAGCAGGTCTGGAGTAAATGTCAGGGCTGAAATTGACTTGAAATAAATACTTAAACATGTAGCTAGGTGTAAAGTTAAGAGTCAGAAGTAATCCTTTAATCCTTTTTAAGGTTGTTTTCTCAACTTGCTGTACAATATAGTACATACTCTGTCTATAACCAATATCTCTGGTGGGTCAAGCTGAAGCCAGAATTTCCTGCTATTACACTTTTTTTTTGGCCAAATGTGGCCAAAAAGTGTTAATGTTGTCATCACAGTTCCTCTTGGTATCACAGAATAATAGGTAACCCAGTATTCAGTGATCAATGAGCATTAATCAGTAACATACTCTGTGAGGTACTTGCAGATCATCACAGCTACATTCTCACAGTTCTTCTTGGTAGGACAGAATACCAGGCAGGAGTGAGCTGGAGAATGGATTTGGACTGGATTAGGAATGTTTAGGTGTGTGCGTGTGCATCATACATACATAATGTACAGTATATACATACAGTACATACATATATCATATATATGTTTGTTTGTTTTTTTACACAAAATACGATATTTCTCATACCTGGGATTACCTCCGTCACCAATGCTACAATATGGTCTGGATCAGCCTTCTGCATGTTACTGGAGTACTGGGGAGTACACAGAGTAATAAATTACTGAGAGAGTGATACAAACATCAATACTGTTACCTCTAATGGTACCGACATCAATACAGTATGGAACTGTTATCTCTAATGGTACCGACATCAATACAGTATGGAACTGTTATCTCTAATGGTACCGACATCAATACAGTATGGAACTGTTATCTCTAATGGTACCGACATCAATACAGTATGGAACTGTTATCACTAATGGTACCGACATCAATACAGTATGGAACTGTTATCTCTAATGGTACCGACATCAATACAGTATGGAACTGTTATCACTAATGGTACCGACATCAATACAGTATGGAACTGTTATCACTAATGGTACTGACATCAATACAGTATGGAACTGTTATCTCTAATGGTACCGACATCAATACAGTATGGAACTGTTATCACTAATGCTGCAAACATCAATACAGCATCTGTATTGAACAAAATCTGATTGAAAGTAAAACTCTGAGATCTCATCTGAAAAGATTTGTGAGCAACATTGCCATCTTGTGGACAAGGGCATGGAATTACTCCTTTAGGTCTGACTTGCCTAAGCATGCAGTGCAGCCATTAGATTGCTTTTTTCTGAAATTGACTAAATTATTATTATTTATTGTAATACTGAATGAGATCATATTATCCCCAAGGTAATATTGGTTATCGGCCATAGCAGCCGATAACGGCCATTGTATTTTTCAGAATAGAAGTAATTCACCAATACCATAATCATCTATAGCATACACTATGCTGTATAGCCTACATTACAGCTTAATAACCAATATACCGATGTTATATGGCCAGGGAGACGTTTTTACTCAGAAATAATGTTTGGAATGGATTCAGTACCCCTGAAAACTCCTAGTTAGACACCCCACAATTTTTGTTCGTATTTTTCACCCAAGAAAAATACGATTTAGGCTTCCCATAGGATTTAGGCTTGCACTAATGGAGAGGTGATTCTAGACACCTATCAGAACACATTGGTGAAGAAAGCTATTGGTAGTATTTTTTTTTTTCACAGGTGGCCCAAACATATTAACCAAACCTAATATATTTTCTAACTATATTTTCAGAGAACAACCAAAAACATAAAATAACTTGTCATTTACTGCTCTTCTCTACTAGTCCCTTCCTAAAATGTCAGTCCAGTTTTTACTTGCCAACCAAACTGTGACTTGTCAATGTGCTTAGTCTTAGTCATCACAACTTAGGTTTCATTCATTGAGTCTTTGTAAAAAAGGACTGACCTTGAAATTGAGACTTCGTGAAAGGCGAATCCCGTCGTCCTCTTTGGGATCAACCTCATAGATACTGTCCTTCAACTTCACAAACTCCTGAAGTTGGACCTGAGCACAGGAAATACTGAAATAAATATACTTAAATACTTCAATAAATGTACTGGACCTGAGTTTTTCAAAATAGACGCCCATTCTGTCCCAAATGAAAGGCAACAACACACAAACGTCAGAAGATACACTGTCATGCTCAGCAGGTAGGCGGGAGTGGGTTAAGATAGTGTAAAAATGTGTTAATTAGAATGAACATACTGTGAATTAATTAAACATGAAAATGCATGGCTGAAACTGGTAATGTAAATGTGTTATTCATAAAGTAATGATTAATAATTGAGTACAGTACATATTCATTACAAATGAACATACAGTACATAATCATATATGAACGTACAGTAAATATTATTAAATGTAAACATACAGGCCTGAAGTCGTTGTCAAAGTTCTCTGCTCTCAGAAATGTCTGGAGGTCTTTGACGTTTCCCAGTGTGGCGCTCATCCCTATGATCTGAGTGGAATCTGTAATTTAATATAAATTTACATTTATATAGTCATCCCCAACATAAAATCAGCAATCTTGCCATTTCTAAGATTATTCATGTTTCTGGAACAGGATTATAAACTATCGCTAGTTTGTCCAAACTTTATTCAATCACTAGTTTTGATCACTTCGAATAGACGTCTTTAACACTGTTGTGTTCCATCACTAGTTTTAATCACTCCAAATACTCATCTTTAAAATAACAAGTAACATAAAGTAGCCAATCTACAAGCTCACTCTATGAGCTTGTAGATCAGCTATTTTTTCAGCGTGCAGCGATTCTTTCACGGAAAGACAGCTTCTGGCATCTACAGTAGGGCAGTGATTCCCAAACTTTATATAAAAAAAATCAAGGACCCCCAAATCGGCCTTTATTATTATCGAAACATACAGTATTAATTTCAAGGATCCCAAGATTCACCTGCATTAGGCTACGGACCCCCATTTAATGGTATTTCTATGTCTGAGACCCCCGATTCATATGGACAATATGAATTGGGGGTCTCAGAGATAGCCCATGTTATGTTAACCCATCTAAATTTAACTTTGAGAGTACACATGGAACCAAATGGACAGATTAGAGTCCATTTGGTTCAATTTGTCCACTCTCAGGGTTACAGACCCATGGCACAAGGGTCCATTTTGTTAGGCTCTAATTTACTTACCCTCTGGAACTCTCTAAAGTACCCCTAGGGGTGTCCGAACCCTACTTTGGGAACCCATGATCTATGGAATCCAACATCACTGAAGGAAAACATCAGCAGGGCTGTGTGCATGCGGGTGAGGTGTGTGCGTACTCGCCTGCGGCGTGCATGACCTTGGCCAGGGTCATCTCGATGATTGCTCCTCTGCTGCCGTCGCCTAACATGTGAAGCTGAACCAAGTAGAGAAATGTGTTCAACTTTAGCCTTTTCATGTCGCAGTTTATTTTTACTTTGATTTGCAAACGATATATACCGCAGTATATACTGTATATTGACGCATTGAAAGAGCAGTATACTAGTGTCTCCAATAGCACGTCATTCACAAACTGTTAATAACTGTCATTCTCATGATGTAGGACTAGGAGTAGGAGTCTGGTAGGAGTAGGCAGAAATGCATTGGACTCAGGTAATACCCCAGCTTTAATGACTTTAAATCCCGGTATTTTAGTCATTCTTTAACGAGAGTACCATATAAACATCACAAAGACTGTAGTCGTGACTGAACAATACTTTAAAACAGTTGTAGTTTTGCATAGTTAGCTAAAATAGCTATTATTTGCACCGGTCTCGTTGAAAACACTGTGTTTCCAACTCCAGTTAGTCAGCGTACAGGCTCTGCACGAACCACGTGATCAGATCACGTGGGGTACATGAATATCAGAACTATCCCACTAAAAGGCTCTGCACCTAAGCTGTCTCCTTTCCAGGTGAAAAAGCAGCGGCTCTGACCCACACTTCATTAGTCACAACCACATACCTATTGTCTCTATAGACCTACTGTACCTCATCCACCACTACCAGTCCCACGTCATCCAGTCTTTGGGTCTCTATCAGGGAGTTGACCAGGCTGTGTCCTTTCTCGATGGTGCAGATGTACAGACACCTGCCCTTTCTGTGTTTGACCGGAGGGAAGCGTCCCTTACTGCCCGCATACTCCTCTACCATGAAGCCCAGCTCCAGACCCAGAGAGGCCAGACCACGCACCTGTCAACACACATAGACATGTTCAGTATCCATCTGTTTCTGTGGGAAAGTACTGAGAGCTCCATGTGTGTCTGCTTTACTTCCTTCAGCCAGTCTTGCCATATTTGCTTATTATTAGCAACCTTTAAAGTCGCTTGTGAAAAAATATTCATAGTCGCTGCTTGTGTACTCACTGCACAGTAGTTGGGTTTCTTCCTATTGTTGTCATGTTAACATGAGTGAGTTTAAACCCAGTAATACTGTCTGGATGCCAGTATGAAGTGTGAAAAATGTATTTTTCAATTCACCGGCCCTTTAAACCAGTGATTCCCACATTTCTTCACGTCAAGAAACACAGGGTAGTATTTAATACCTTCTCTGTAACAGCGACATAAAACTGTAACAGAGACATAGTCTCAGTTACAGTTTTAATACATTCTTATGGCTCAGAGACACATAGGGTAGTTTTAATACCTTCTCCTGGACCAGAGACACATAGGGTAGGATGAACATGCAGTCTTTCTTGCGACACAGCAGCTCTTTCAGGATGAGGATTTCAGCCACCAGGGTCTTCCCTCCGCTGGTGGGCAGAGAGTAGATCAGGTTCCTACGCTCTGTGACGCACTGCAGGCTGAGACAGGTCTTCTGCCACTCTGGAAGGGTTGCGCGCACGCACGCACACACACACACACACACACACACACACACACACACACACACACACACACACACACACACACACACACACACACACACACACACACACACACACCATGTTCCTCACCCTAGTCTAGTAGTACTACTATGTAAACCAGCCAGAAATGTATGTGCGTCTGTCCGTCTGTCTCCATAATGTCTGGTAATAATAATAATAATAATAAGGGTAATAATAGTTATTCTGTACCATATAAGTCTTGTATTCCCTTGAGTGAGAACACCAGGTTCTTCACGGTGATGGGTAGACCAAAGAACGGGCCGCGCTCGGCCGTGTCCTCCTCCACGGCCCGCAGGGCCACGCCCATCTCTTCGCTAAGCACCGCCTCCTGTAGGGCGGAGCTCTTTGACGGGTGGGCGGGGCCAGCTGCCATAGCATTTCCCAGCATGGTTCTCTTCAGCAGGTCGGCCATGCTCCGCCTGGCCACAGGGTGGCGCTGGCGCTCACAGCGCCTCCTAGCAGCATCTGGGGCAGAAAAAAAATATCTTGAAGACAACTGGAAAAAAAAAAAAATAAACGAAACAATATGGACAATTTCATCAACACATGAAAACAAGACTAAAAATGTCAGGGAGGAACTAGTAGACAAGGAATCCTGTATTATATACAAAATGCCCTTATTTTTTTTTCTCATTACCAACAGTGACTGAATATATAAAGCAGTATATTTATTTTTTTAAATTAAATCTTTTGTTGAGTTTTCAGGTCAGAGGAAAGAAAGTAGTAGGACTACTTTCTTTCCTCTGACCTTTTGGGATCCTGCAACTGACAAAGACCCCAAAGTACTAAATAATTTATTTAGTTAGTACTAAATAGTAATAAACAGTTCAGTACTAAATAGTAATAATAATAGTAATAGTAATAATAGTAATAAATAAATAAACAAACAAAGAAACAGGCAAACCAGCTCTAAAAACAAAAACAAAAATTAAAGTATAATATTGTAAAATCCAAAACCAACCTTGGTCTGAAGACGTCTCCACCTCAGGCCCTCGGCACGGAGTGGAGGTTCTGTCTCCTGGAAAAGTTTAATAGGTTTAATCATGCAACAGTTAGTCCAGGGAAGAAGAGAGTGACGCGCTTGGATCTCACACCTCACGCCTACTGGAGCTCTGCAAGTTTAAAACATAGGCCTACATACCTAACCACTGCATCACAGCTTATTTTGTTACAATATACATACAGTATATATATTATATATATTAACTAAAGCGAGTTATATAACAAATTACAGTGAGAGGTCTGTTAATGCATTAAAATGTCCTAAAATGCCATAGTTTCGCCAATTTAACTGCAAATGCGTGATCTGCTGTTAATGGAGCTGGATGGCCAGAGTGGTTTGTTTGGAACTTGAATCCCTCCTTACTAGGTGTCATGTGCGTTTTTCAGCCAATAGCAGTCTCTTTTCAGCCGTAGCATTGGAGTCAACGGGGAGTGTCGCTACACCCTCCTATTGCAGATACTACAGCTAGAAGTAGTCAAATTCAAAACATCAAACAAACCATCAACAACTAGAGTTGTGCCCCTACGGGGCACAGGTCTCCACTGTCCGGCTCAGCTATGAGATTTATGACGTCATCATGACATCATCCTATGCACGGACATGATGGCGGACAGACACGGGCGGAATGACGGGGTACGATCCATAGTCACCACCTTACGGTGGAGACAACAATGGGAGGTAAGATTGCTCCTAATGTGACCTTTTTCCCTTTGACCAGAATTGGAAGCATTTATTTTAGAACAGAAGTTATTCATGTTTAAAGAGTTTAGCCCTTATGGTAAAGTGGAAGAGGAGCGCTTTGGATGACGGACTAGCCGTAAATCACATCCTGTCGCAGGTGGTGTGGCGCTACAATACCTGCTGTGCTGTGTCTGTCCCCCTCCACATGTCTGACCATCTCCTCCTGGAAGTCTTTCTGATTGGCCGGGACCACAGCCTCTCTGAACGAGTCCCTCTGATTGGCCGGGACCGGAGCTTCTCTGAAAGAGTCTCTGTGATTGGCCGGGCCCGCAGCCTCTCTGAACGAGTCCCTCTGATTGGCCGGGGCTGGAGCTTCTCTGAACGAGTCCATGAACCCAGCCAATAGGGACTCTGAAAGCTCCTCTTCATCGAAGTCCTGAGGAGTCCGTGGGGGGCTGGTGTCAGGGTCTGGGGGGCCCGAGGGGGTGGTGCTCCTGGATGGGTCCGGTTGCCGCAATGCTGTGAAGACAGGGGGCTGGTAGGTGGTCCCAGGCGCAGCACCTCCTCTGTCTGGGTGGTCTGTCTGCCTGGCAGTCTGCTCCACTTGGTCCAGCTTGGCCAGGAGGGAGCGGTCCCCGAGGATGCTGTCATCATCATCCTCTTCATCATCATCATCATTATAGTTCCCAAAGAGGTCCTCGCTGTCACTGCAATACTGACAACACACACGCACAAACACACACACATTACACGCACACATACACATACACGCACACATCATGCACGCACACACACAAACGTTACACATACGCAAACAGGTCTGTTGGTGAGCGGAGAGGTCCGTTGTTGTGGCATATGTGCCCGCTCACGTGACCAGAATGCTGGCTTGTAATTGGAACATTTACTCAAGCCATGTAATAATAAACTAAATCAATATAGGCCCCTACTGTAACCTATATAAGCTTACTGTAATATACCTCACCGCGCAACAGTTGTCATTGGCTATTTTTGACTGTCAGTCATTTAGTGCGTGTTATAATTAATTAATTCCGTAACAGGCAATACTGTGCCTGTTACACATACTGTACACTGCCATGTTTAAATTTATCCTGTATGAGTTTAAAAACATCTGAAGGGACAAACTCCAACACTTAGAAAAAGAATCACCTGCCCAGAATGTATTGACAATTAAGTCAGGAATGCAAGTTCTGAACTGTACTACAGTATTGGCAGCATTAAATGAGATCAAATGAACCTATATGTCCACTTCATTTGATTTCACTTTACACTCTCAAGAGAGTCCAATTCTTCTCATCTAAACATCTGCAGTCTAATCAATTAGAGAATGTAGAATTGTTATCTCATTTTAAATATCCAACAATGGCTAAATTGATCAAATGGTGGCTCAAAAGTGGAAAAAGAAGAAAGAAGAAAGAAAAGACTAATTGGTCAGACAGTCAAACTACAGAACCTCCAACATGAACGTACCTCAGTCAATGTTGTGGTCTGTTCCTCCTTCGTCGGGGGTCCCTGGCCCTTCCCTGTCTCCTCTGGGGGTCCCTGGGGTCCAGGGCCCCTCTTCCTGGCCGGGGTCAGGTGACTTCTCAGAGCATCTCGTGAGCGCTTGTTGGAAGAGCCTCTCTTGATGTTGATTGTCTGCTTCTCTGTGTTGATCATCGTCCAATCTAACATGTCCGTCTAAATTTCATTCGACCAAGTGTCATCAGTCCAACATGTTTACACATCATGCACACAGCGTTGCCAAGGTTGTGACGTCACTCGCTCATCTCCTGGGTCACGCAGGTTTGTCTCTGGGGAGAGAACATTGAATTTGAGCTGACAGGCAGGAGAGAACATTGAATTTGAGCTGACAGACAGACGGGCTGCCTGTTTGTCTCTCTGCTAGACTGTCTGTCTGTCTGCTGCACTGTCTGTCTGCCCCAGAGCCTGTCTATCTGCTACAACTCCTGTCACACTAACTGCTTGCTACCTATACACGCTAGCTGTGCACGCTATTATTCAAACATCATGTTAGATTCACATCATCATCATTAACAGCAAAGACTGTAAATAGTTTAATGCCACTCCAGAAGAGAGATGTTGCGATGAAAACAAATGGACTGTTGTGGTTGCAGATTGTAACCATTTGTCAAGCTTGACTCTAACTGAAATGAAATTTATTATGAATATACTGTAATGTAAACATGCTCTAAATTGTATTGCGTGTGTGTGTGTGTGTGTGTGTGTGTGTGTGTGTGTGTGTGTGTGTGTGTGTGTGTGTGTGTGTGTGTGTGTGTGTGTGTGTGTGTGTGTTATGCACTGTGTGTAGGATAACGAAACAAATCAATCAATCAATCAATATACATTCGGCAACGGAGTTAGATGATCATTGAGGTGGACACTCCTGTCCTGGCTCTAAAGACTCACAACAGAGCAGACACATTAAATTCTCATTTCTAGCACCCTCTAAAGCAGTGCTAACCAAAGTCGGTTGTTTACTTCATATTTAGTTCCAATTACCACACACGTTAATAATCCAATTCTATAATCCACTAGTCGTTCAAAATCACTCTAAAGACCCCAAAGCAGACAGTTTAAGACTTTACCTCATCATCCATCAATAGTTCCACAGCCACAAATAATGAATGCCATGAATAAAAGAAGCGTCTGAACGCATTTAGTTCCAAAACGTAAAAAGCATTAATGTAAACTTTAAATCCTACTTTAGTTCCAAAACAAACAGATAAACAATACATGTGTTTTCACCAGGTTTTCACACAGATCACACATCCACTTCAAAACGTCAACCCGGAAGCATTGTGATCCTGCCGCGTACTGATTGGTCAATGGTCACGCGGCGTGCCTCAGA
The DNA here is from genome assembly GCA_039105355.1 of Benthosema pterotum. Classification (NCBI taxonomy): domain Eukaryota; kingdom Metazoa; phylum Chordata; class Actinopteri; order Myctophiformes; family Myctophidae; genus Benthosema; species Benthosema pterotum. Next base: position 27,938,826 of record CM076978.1, read on the forward strand.
GCCATCTAGCAGAAGAGTTGGGACATTGAGGGATTGAGGGTCAGAAACTGAGCGCTGTTCATGCAGCCTGAATAGGGACAAGCTGGAGTACCTTTTTCAGCGAGGGCGACGCATGTGTGCAACATGTCAACTGTTTTATACCTTTTATTATATATATATATATATACATATATATATATACATATATATATATATATATATATATATATATATATATATATATATATATATATATATATATATATATATATATATATATATATATATATATATATATATATATATATATATATATATATATATATATATATATATATATATATATATATATATTCTCATTGTGTGTTGTATATCTGTATGTAGGCCTGCGTATTGGCCTTTTTTTCTTCTTTTTATTCGTTTTTCACTCTTTTTTATTATAGTGTGCTTCTGATTTATACCTTTGATGTTAACCCTGAAAATCAATAAAATATTATTATGAAAAAAATATTGTACAGTAACAAATAAAGTCTCTTTAATTAACTATTGATTAAAAAGTATTGATTTTCTACTTGGAAATGACTTAAGCAAAAGTACCCATTTTACTTAGTTATGACTTAGTTATTAATTAATTAGTAAAAGTAGAAAATAAAAATATATAAGAGAGACTGTAATGATTCCTTAATCTTTCCTGAGTGAACGCCTACTACCAGCAACATTATAAGGCATGGTTAACTTTCTGTCCTAAGTTTAGACTGGAATTTATTTCCAAATTCTGTTGTCTTGTAGGCCTAGCTCTTGCAACGTTGAATGAGTTTGCATTGCCATCTGGTGGACATATTGTATGGCTTGCTGGGCCTTGTCTAGCTTGATTTCTCACCAAAACACAATTTCTTTTCATTTTTGTTAAAACTTAAAGAGGAAATCCACACATTTTCAACATTTCACTATGTTATTAATATACCTTAGATATGTTGTGTGGGACATGATAGAAATGTTCCCCATTCTGTGTTTCCTGGAAATGGAGGTCTGGGGGAAAAAAATCATTAAAACATGGTGAAATACAACTTGATGGCGTCACCATAGACCTTTTTTCTGAGAGTACAAATGGAACCAACTGGCCCAGTTAGGGTCCATTTGGTTCACTCTCAGGGAAAAAAAATGAAAATGGTTGGAATTCCCCTTTAAGCCTTTTGTCATTAGGCTAATCGTCTCTTAATGTTAAATGCTTGCATGTAATTGACAACTGCAGGACACTAGCTCAAGTATCAAAAGGTACAAATTTATTGAAATAATTTACAAGTTGTAATTGTGTTCAATAATTACATGAATATCCCACATAGTCTTGATGCAGAAGCTAACAATAAACATATAAACACCATGAAGGGAACTATTCTGCACTGTATATTTCTAAAAGTAGGATATGCATGACCTGAAAGTGAAAGATGAAAATAGCACCACTTTTAACCACATCCCGTTTTGAGCCTCAGTATCTCATCAGTATGTTGTGAACTATGGGTTTCAGCATCCTATGTTGACTGTGACAAATGGCACACAGTACTGTCAACAGAAGTTAAATGATGGAAGATTCATATAATATATCATCATTCACCACTGACTTACAGGAATACAGGAAAGCTTCAGGACAAAAGTTAGATCACATTCACATTCTCGTTGTCGCCCGCATGCACATTGGATCTAAAACCTAGACAATAATGCTTATCACTTGTGGTTATTATGGCAAAGCAGAGACTCTTTCAGTATTTTTAGTTAAAGGCTACATTCACAATCAATCTTATTTTCTACATTTTATACATAGGCTCTAAACTAGACTGAATCAAAGGTTTGTTCAAAGGAGTGCAATTTTCAAGGAGTGGTAATTTTCATAATGCTTTTCCACCCAAACAGGTGTCTATCTCTGAACCATGCAATGAACTAACTGCAATGAACTAACTGCAATGAACATTTCTTGAATGTGTTTATTTCCTTTGAATGAATAAGCACTTACCCCCCTAATTTTTATCCCATGATTTCTTAACACATTTTTTTCACCCAGTGCCAACTCCTAGTGTGATGCTGGGCTCTACACACCCTCCACCAACCTAGGGAGGCAGCGGGCTTGCCTCATGCTTCCTTCAATGCATGGGGAGACACGCCACCTGCACCAACAGTGGCATCAGCCTAGTGGTAATCAAACCCAGGACCTTCTATCTGTGAGGCGACAGCACTAACCACTGTGCCACCGTGTCCCTCTTAAAATGAGCTGGAGAATACTCATGATGCGACCCAGGAGGCACAGCAAATTAATTCAATAACACTCACAAATAAGTAACCTCTAGTGCATTTCAGAGGAAACATGTAGCTGGTGCATGTCAAGTAAAAACAGCTATGTGATATACTGTCCTCGAGGATGCCCGATGGCCTAGTGGTCCAGGAGCATGCCATTATAGGCTCTGGTCTGATCACATCACAAGTTTGAGTCCTGTTAATGGCTAACTTTGCTACATTTCTCTCCTAACTATCTTCACTTGTACCTATCTATTGTATCTATTGTGTGCTACATCATGTATCAATACAAATCTTTATTGAAAGGTAGTATAGGCACCTTTAGTGTCTACAAACACTGTGTTTGCAAACAGATTTGTTTAAAAACTCCACCTCACCTCCACTCTATCGGCTCATTATGAATCTGCTGGAGACTGCTGTGCTGTGGTTGGCTAACAAGTTGCCTCTATTACCTTTAATTCTCCTATTTGTTCTTGTGTGTGTGTGTGTGTTTTAATGCTGATACACAGAGGGGATCTGTCATTTGAATTCCATCTCATTTCCTCTCAGTTCTTCCTCCTCCACTGACCGGTTGAATCCAGGTATTAACTTCAGAATGTGTTTGCGGACGGCGCCTCGGCTGTTCTTCCTGGGAAGTGTGCCGAATAACGTGGAGGCCCTGGTCTCATCCCAGGTAGGGGAGGAGAGGGAGCCGCTGCTGCCGGTCAGACTGGAGCCACATGTGCGGCTGCGGCGATGGTGGGAGCCAACGGGACTAAATAGGATCTGACCGCCACCAGGGCTCTCCTGGCTGGGGAAATCGGTAGAGAAGAATAAACTGTCGTCTGCAGCGCCAACGGTGCTGTAGGAGCCGGGAGACGGAGAGCTCAGGTCCCCGAACACGCTGCCGGCCTGGTCACTGTCCTCGGTCATCATGCTCCTGTAGCTGCTGCTGCTGGAAAAACGCTGGCCGTGGCTGGTCAGCGAGTCCAAAGACGCCTGGGACTCCAAGGACGGATGAAGAGAGCTTCCATTCAAGTTACCTGGATGGATGGAATTACAAAATATATTCATCTTAGATTGAGACTGCTGTGATTATATT
>CM076978.1:27947171-28387171 GCA_039105355.1 Benthosema pterotum
CATCATGATATGGCATGATTACTGCAAGTGTTTAAACAGTTTGTGTTTATTTGGCTTAGTTATTTTGTCTGTTTATTATTTTTTAGCAATCTCTTGCTGAAATGCAGGTGAATATTGTAAGTCTACCGTATGTCATGAGATATGCGTGTGTGCAGACACTATGCACTGCGTCAGGAAGACAAATGCTCTGGTGTATGGGGGCCCTTTGGCTGTCAGTGGCCCAGGGGCCCATCATTTCTAGATCCGTCTCTGCTTGGGGGCCAGTGACATGCTCTCTAAACAGACTGCACGGATCATTGGGCTGAAGGCATCAGACGTGATCGGATCAAAAGCCTGCGCACGCACAGACACACGTGCAAAAGCGTGTGCGCGAGCACACGCACGCACGCACGCACGCACGCACGCACGCACGCACGCACGCACGCACGCACGCACACACACACACACACACACACACACACACACACACACAGACAAGTTAGACAAAACTCAACTACAGAAGGCCAAAGTCTATAATATTATCAAGTGGCATCGATTAAATGTCTGTAAAACCATCTTTCCACATTGTTGTCTGTGAATTAGCATGTCATGCATGCCATCTGCTCCTAACATTGCGTTCCAATACATCCCAAACACAAACAACATCATTGTTTCCCATTGGGATAATTGAACATCATACTAGACTAGCCATCCTATTCACTGCCTGTAATAGTCTCCTAAACCGTTGCATGACTCTGCAATTGGCAGAATGCCTCACACAGTTCCCCTATGCCCCACTGAACGTGCTTGACACCAGGCAGGCACTCATGGGAACGTCTGGTACACAAGTCCTCCTCAAAGAAAAGACAGTCCGTATGACAGTTAAAGCCATCTGTGGTCTCTGAAATCTTTGTTTGCGACCATTTGGTATATTTTACTGCATCTGCATCATTTCCCTCACTGCAATAGTTTGTATTGTACTGTAGGTCCTATTGGCAGTTGGTACGTAGCTACTGTATGTACTACGTACACTGGGAACATTTTGAACCCATTAAGACATTAAAAAGAATTGTGCAAAGTTCTGTACAATCCAAAGGCTTTCATAAAACTATCCCTCATGTTACCTCACTGAACAATACTTAATGACACTGCAAGGTTGAGTGACTGAGACCAGAATCCGTTAAAGCTGACTCATCTCTGACAGCCAAAGTTACACACTTTACTTAACCTTATCTTACAGACACAACCAGCCACAGAGTGAGGGAAATGACACATATATTCCAGATGAGTCACAGACAATTAGTCAAGTGTAGATATGCAATTTCCCTAAAGAGACAAGAGATTTCATGTAAATGATAAAGAAAGGATTGTATCTTGCAGTGGTTCATTTGTACAGTTCTAGATAATACTCAGATCATAATTCTTTTTTTCCCCCTTTTTTTTCCTTAAAATTTTGTAACCGATTTTTCCAATTGCCAATTCCTAATGTGATACTGGGCTCTACACACGCTCCACCAACCTGGGGAGGCAGCAGACTGGCCTCATGTTTCCTTCAATGCATGAGGAGTCCAGTCCTCTCCATCTGGTGCACCGGCTGGCCAGGGGGAGGCAGTTTAGACTTTAGAGCCCAGGATTACTGCATGTTTCTACCCTAGGGGACACGGGGAGAACATTCAAACTCCACACAGAAAGGCCCTTTCACCGTATGTGCTGTATGTGTAGGTACAGTAGGTACATGTCTGAGCACGGACCACTGTAATACCTAAAGTGGCCAGTAGAGTAGGCCTATAGAGCTGAGCAGTCCCGCCCCTTTCATGATGCCGCCGCTTAGCTGTGATTGGACCATAGAAGTTCGGGGAGGAGCTTACTGAACGCTCTATAGACCTGCGCAGTGATGTCACCACCCCCGATTCCAGTGTTTTCCCCATTCATTTTTCTCTTAGACTTTTCAAAAATAATTTATATAAAGGCGATTACAACACGGCAAAGCCAACTCGGGTCGTGACAAATCATGATGACAGACACAGTCTTTTGGGACGATCAAATAATTTCTAAGATGAAAAAATGAAACAAAAAAAAAAAGTTATATCCTGCCGTTTTCTACTTCTTGCTTCTTGCTTGCTTAGATACTATATGATGATATTGTGTGTGTCATCATGATTTGTCACAACCCGAGTTGGCTTTATCAAACGTCTTTATATAAATTATTTTCAAAAAGTCTATGAGAAAAATGAATGGGGAAAGCAATTCCGTAACCGGGCGGTGACGTCAGTGCACAGGTCTATAGGTACATTTCAAAGGAGAAACCTGTATGTTCATGAAAAGTTGTTTATTGACGACCTGTACATCATTTTTTATATTCAATAATAGCTCTGCAAGACAAAGCAATGACAGGTACTGTTACAGGAGACCTACATGAGAGAAATAAAAGGTAGATGGCAATACAAAAAAGGAAATGTCCTCAATCCTAAATTGTACATGGTAATCATCTCTCTTTGGAATGACTGAGGAGACGCTAAGCAAAGCTACTGTAAGTAACTCATCCACTTTCAGTGTTTACATTTCTCTGTCGCCTGTCATCTGGTCCTTTTAGTAAAACACTCAGTGATAGGCCTTATGGCACAACACAGATATGGCTCAGCATATGCAACCTGACAAAGAACAAAAACATCTACATCTTTATAGGCAGAGCATTATCTAACCACAATACAATGCATTTGCAATCTTCATCATCTGCAATGGTGTACATGAATTGAACATTCATTTGACACAACCCATGATTTGGCATGAACAAAAAAGTGCTTTCTAACAGAGGTTACAGTATATGTTAGCTTACTTTCACCTGCAATTAGTGCTGATTACTATGCAGTAATGTTTGTATGATTTATTCATTTAGAAAGAAATCAAATACAACATGGAAAAACAATGGACCAACACTGATGTAACCCTCCTAATGTAAATACTGCATGCTATAAACATAGTGTTTGAGTAAGTGATACAACATAAACAAGTCAAGTAAAGTTAAACTAGACACATAGTAAAGCTGTAGTCTGTAGATTGATTTTAAACCTGTATGTAGTATGACAATATAACTAGCACATTCATCTGAGATATATTGAGAGGAATAACAACACAGAAGCTCCCACTCTGGGACAGGCTGAACCATAGTGGAGAGCTGCACTGTCGCTGTTGACAAAGTCTCTGTCTCGCCTATTGCCCTACTTGCCCCACATCAGGGACCAGGGCTAGAAGCGAAAATGTTTACACCCATTAGGGGCATTTTTGTTCCTCTTAAGTCTTAATATACCCTGGCTGTGGTCAAGTGTTAAAGTCATATCTGTCCTGGCGAAGGAAACTTTCCACCTTAGTTCAGTAACACAAAATGTGTCTAGTCGAACTAGAGAATAGTAGGATTACAGCTTTAAATTCCATGGTGGATAGAAAAGTAAGAAAAGATGTTCTGCACATGGCAAATGGAAAGAAACAACAAATACCCAAGACTAACACAAAGCTCACAAACACAGATACACTGGGTGTGCACAGAATTCCATTGTGCTCCCTTCACTTAAACATGTTATGACAAGAATTTTTAAATCCATGTTTGTCAGAGGCATTAGTACACCGTTTCGGTTCAAACTAAAGACTCTCTGAGTGAAATCCCTCATCACAGGCATCCAGGAAATGTACTAAATACAGATGCTACTAGAGTCCATTAGACTGATTCTAAAACGCCTCCTAAATCCAGTTTTCTGTATTTAGAAGCTGTTTCAAAGGAGAAACCTGTATGTTCATGAAAAACCTTCTCTCTTTGGAATGACTGAGGACTCTGAGGAGACTCTTCGAAGTTTACTGGAAATTGATTCTTTTGGTCTTATTCCTATTGTGCAACTGGCAATATTGATATAAACTTTTTAATCAATAACATGCTTACAGCATGAAATATATAATGTACAAATATAATGTAGTCCATGTAGTCATAGATAAATAAATAATTGGCTGTTTCATTTGATCGCCATTCAGCGGTCAGTCGATAAGGTGCTTACATTATTTTTTGTTCTACAATGTTTCTAGTAGGAAATTGTGCTCATTGCTGGGTATATCTATCTATGTAAATAACTTGCAAAACATAAAAAGGTGATTAATTGGGAACTTTGACTTTCACTAAAAAGGCATATTTTTCCCACACAGCCTCCCTCCCTTCTGAATGATAACATCACTACATTTAGATAGTAGTGTCTTATCTAAAATCTTTCATGACAGTGAATTAGCAGCATGTTGCGTGCAGCACTATACAATATGGCACGCAAAAAGACTCCTCAATGTGCAACTTCACGCTCTGGGCACTTACATAATATGTGAGGTAGAATAAGGATTTATAATATACTGTAAATATTATTATTCTTAGAGATTACTGCCCAAAGAATAGAGATTACTGCCCAAAGCCATGGATGTACAGTAGAGGTGTAACAATATAGTAACTGTATATCATTTTTTAATTTAAAAAATCTTAGTATATCCTTATGTAAACAGAAAATATCGAATTGTATCGTTTGACTTTGTATTATATCGATTTGCAATGTAAAAAATGGGTATCAAATCGGTACCACTAAATCGGGTAACACTAAACACATCTTCACTGTTTTTACTTATTTATATCCATTATAACACATTTTCCCTTAAAAAAACTGCACTATCCACATGTTTCACACATGTCTAACGTATTTGCTAAATAGTTATTGTATTCATTTTAGATCCTTGAATCGAATCAAATCGTATCGTATCTCCAGAATTAATCAATACCGTGCATGTATCATATCGTCAACAATGTATAGGAATGACAATTGACAACAATGATTTGATACATGTATTGTATTGTAAACGTATCAAATCGCTGTAAAGATGCATCATTACACCCCAAATGTACAGCCATAGTTACATGGGCAGTTTGGTCATATTATCATAGGCAAGGCTGCCCTAAATACATCAAATCGTTTGGCACTGTGGACAACAAGCCCATCATGGTCTCTGAGCATGTACAGTTTGGTTTTGGCCTGACGGGGGCGACCTCAGACAGACAGACAAGCTGGCTGGCTTCTTTAGGCAGTCATAGGGCATGGCTAACCAGGGCCGGATCTAGAGGGGGGCAGGGGTGGGCGCAGAGCCCGCCCAAACGTGCATCCTGCCCACCCAATGAAAGGTAATATCAGTGGTTTTCAACCAGCGGTCCTTGAGAGAGCTCCAGGTGGTCCCCGGGCTAAATGGTGGAAAGTTAGTTAACCAGATGTAAAAATGAAAGCAAATGGCCCTTACACTCTCAAGAGTTAAAATATTCATCATCTGAATTAGCCTACATCTACACAACTACAGAATGTAGAAGATTAAGAAATCTTCTTAAGAAATCTCGAGTTTTTGGGGTCTGTCAAATGCCGAATAAATACTAGGCCCTGATGTCAAAAAGTTTGAAAACCACTGCTTCATATAAAAACATTGGAGTTGCCCACCCTGCCATTCCTCCAGCCCACCCTAGTAGGGGTGGCTAGATCCGACCCTGTGGTTATCTTTGGCACTTGCGGCAGCACCAGTACCAGTCTGTGGGGCGTGGCGGGTCAAACTAATCCTTGATGTCCTTGATGACGGTCACCTGAGAGATGGTTTTCTTGACACGCAACGCAGTGAGGCGCGCTGCAGCGTTGGCATACCAGCACTCTCGCATCAGCTTGCCCATCACACGCAAAGCCTGACAAACGTTAACACAGCGTGTGTTATTTAACTAAACATTGTGGTCACTCAATTTTGAGAGCAACAACTATAATGCCCTCTGTGGGTCTCATTTTCATGTCAATTCACAGGTAATAAGCCATGGATCTCCATTTGAGCCAAGGGATGTTGTGACTAACTGTACAGAGTGAACCCTATAATAAGATAACAATAGGAGCGATACAAATGCAAAGTGTGCTTGCCCTCGATGATGTAGGCCCTGGGCCTATTCAAAGGACAATGTTGTTATATAGCAATGATTACTGGTTTCATGCAATATTATTATGCATCTGTCGTTGCAGCTCTAGTTTACGCAATGGTGTAATGGCGATGTTGCACCACTGGTTTAGGTATAATGGTAATCTAGACCAAGAAGTGACATACAACAAACTATTGGGTTACTCTAGACCAATAACAAACTCCCAGGATTACAATAGTCTGGTTGCCTACAGCAACCACAACACCAATATGCTAAACACTAAGCAATACTTACTATAGAACTCTAACATTAATTCAAAACAATACACATGGATGGATGCATGGATGGATGGATGGATGGATGGATGGATGGATGGATGGATGGATGGATGGATGGATGGATGGATGGATGGATGGATCATTTGTTCGGTCGGTTGGTCAATTAATGAATTTGCTTCCATCTCCTCACCTCACAGCTCTGCCACTGGTTAGGAATGTTGGGTCTCAGTTTCTGGTCACAAACCACTTTTCTCATATCCTCAATGGATGGATCTGAAGGCACCAGGTCATAATAAGGCAGTTGGAAATCCTCGTGGAGTCCTGCAAAAAGCAGGACATTCCTGCTAGTACAAGTGCATGACGCAGAACTGCAATCATCTGTAAGCTTGAATTGTAAAATACACAGGTCAATCTGACATGACACAATAGTACCTGTATGACCTTGTGCGTTGTGTTGTGCTGTTTTCTAATTATCTGTACCCTAACAACCTTAAATAGATATTGTAAAATACAAGAGTCAATCTGACATGACACAATGACTAGAAAAAGTGCCCTTCCGGGCACAGGTCTCCACCAGGTCAGGCTGTGGCCTCCTGGTGGCGCTATAGGCCAATGTGAAAAGGGTGCCATTCCCTCTTATGGCTTTGATGGCAATTGGATGATTTGAGGCATTGTGTTTTGCTAGAATCCACCTGTTGATGGCGCCATAACAGGCCAATGTGGAAAGGGTGTGGTTAAATTTGTCCACCTAATAGGAAAGTGTGTTAAATATCACGTAAAATGTGCATTGTATTTATGATTAGAACTGGCAACAGTCAAAACCTGCAAACCTTGAAAGCCAATTATAGACAATGGAGTATGGAATATGGATGGAATATGAAATATCGGACAGATATTCCATATTCCAGGTTCATTCATGTCCTCTACAAAGTATGCATGCAACATGTCATGCAGATTGATGCAGTTATAGGTAAAAGATTAAAACTGCATCCTGGTGGTGCTATAACAGTCCGTTCTGGAAAATGTGGGGCAGAGGTTCATTGTTGGCATCTAAGGAGGGTGTGTGTGCATGGACACACACACACGGACGGAGGGTAAAACCTAGTCTTCACCATGACTTCGGCCTGGTGGAGACAATAACTGCATGACCTTATGTGTTGCGTTGTGCTAGATACCTCTGACGGAACATCTCCGGGCCAGTTCCCAGAACACCAGGCCCATGGCGTATATGTCAGCCCTCTTGAATGTCTCAAAGCTCCTCATGTTGATTGTTTCGTCGAGTATTTCTGGGGCCATGTACCTGCAGAGGACAGTGTGATTCATGGGCAATGAGTGTCCTCTACTCTATGAGTAACACTAAACGGCACAGAGGCTCATCATGACGTTCATCTTGAATCATATCCACTGTTGTTTAAATGACTTGAAGGACCAGTGAATTGAAAAATACTTTTTTCACACTATTAGACCACATCTGTGCTGATTATACTGTATGGCCATATGCGACAATGCATGCCAAAGAAATGTGGGGGAAAAACATTTTTATATCAGTCTTGATTTATATAAAAACGTTGTATTTTTATCACATCAATAAACTCATTTCTGAATCATCCTCCACAAGCACAGATGCCTCTGATTACAGTCAGAAATACTCAGTTTTTAACCCCATTCTGGTATCCAGACAGTGTATTACATATAACTATTAGGTGCACAGGTGGCCTACTTTGGTATAAGGCCCACCCCCTTCTCTTTTTGTCTACATGTACATATTAAAGCTGGCCTTGACAACTGGAGTCTCAGTTCATGTTCATGTTAACAACCACAGCATATGTTGTGCTAAGAATAGAACAGTGGAAATGATGGGGCAGGTGAAAACAGACACCTGTAGTGTTCATCCTCAGTTCCATAAACAGAGGTGGATAGGTCACTGTGGGCGCCTGTTGCTTACAAATACACTCTCTCTAGAAAATGGTGTTTTGATCTATGCACAGTGCAGTAGTTGGATGCAAAGCATAAAGCTAGCACACTGGTTCTCAAACATTTCATTCCAGGTCACCCGTGCAAATATCTTTTTCAAGTAAGGCACATCTGAACGACACAGCTTTATAGGAATACTTAATACACATACAACATAATATTTGTTTTCATTACAACAGTTGGAAAATAACAAATGACTTATCATTTACCACTTGCCCCTAGCATCCGTATTCTTGGGGAATATTGGTTGTAACTTGTGAGTTGTTTGTTTTTCCCTACCCAAATAGGACCATAATAGAGCTGAGCAGTACCGTCCCTCTCGTGACGTTGCCCCGGCTCCAGAAATGGATTCCCCATTCATTTTACTCATAGACTTTTCGAAAATGATCTATATAAAGACGATTAAGTCGCAGACAACTCGAGTCGTGACAAATCATGACAACAAGCACAATATTACCATACAAGATCTAATTAGCAAGAAGTAAAAAATGGCAGTATGCTACATTTTTGTTCTTTTTTTTTTGTTCATTATTTGATTGTCCCAAAACATTGTGTGTGTTACCATGATTTGTCACAACCAGAGTTGGCTTTGTCTGTGGCATAATCATCTTTATATAGATCATTTTCGAAACATCTATGGAAAATGAATGGGGAATCAATTTCTGGAGCCAGGATGACGTCTCAGGTCTATAGCAATCAGATAACAGAGCAACAACTTGTGTAGTGTGTGTGTGGGATTCTAGGTATATACATTTTAATGCAAAAATGTATTATGCATTAATTTAATAAATTATTTGTATAATATGCAGTACAACTAGCCAGTGCATAAACAAAAAATAATGAGCTATTATCATTACATCCGCCAACAAAGTCAAATACATAGGCCTAGATTTTTGTCACCGCTAAACCCATTATGGAGCCTATAATGTTTGAATGGAAAAACATTCACCTCTTAGTTCCAACTCTGTGGTTGGATGGTATATCTACGGTGTTGGTGTTGGAGTCGTGTTTCACAGCCAGCCCCAAGTCTGCAATGACCGCCGTGCCATTCTTCTTCACCAGGACGTTCTTGGACTTGATGTCCCTGTGAGCAATCGCAGGCTTTCCTGAAAGGCAACTCTTTTAGTTTTAGTTCATTACAGATCCAAACTGTGTATAATTTACACATGCAGCTAGCACGAGTCCCATGATTCCTCCAACACTGCTGTAGGACCTTACCCTGAGTGCCAATGATCTCCATGTGCAGGTGGGCCAGACCACTGGCGATGGACACAGCAAGGATGATCATGGCCTCCACAGAGACGGTGTATCTGCTCAGGTAATCAAACAGTGAACCATGTTCATGGTACTCTGATACCAGCCACAGTTGAGTCCATGAGCCATTATCTGCAACAAACAGCAGAGGACGTGTTTATACTGACTGATTGATTGATTGATTGATTGATTGATTGATTGATTGATTGATTGATTGATTGATTGATTGATTGATTGATTGATTGATTGATTGATTGATTGATTGATTGATTGATTGAGTCGTTTTTTGGCAGAAAGTAACCAGTACAAGGTACTGGTTCTGGTTTGTGATTCGCTGCAGTGACCAGGCTGCTGGCCATTCAGCTGTGCCCGTTTATATTTTTCGTTAGACCAACCCCCAACTCAGACTCTCATTGGATAATACATTTTGGTACCGAAATAAATTATAGGTTGACATTGTCAACCTATAATTTGTCAACGACACCAGACCAAGAGACGCAGTGCACTCAGAGAGCGGGCTGTGGGTGTCTGTGGGTTTGGATCCAGGCTAATATTTATACTTAAGCAGTTCGGATTAGGGGGATATCCTTCCACAGAGAAATGACTGTTTACGTTACTCGTGCAGTGGGCCTCAGCATTGAACACACCTACCTTTGTTGTCGGCAGCAATGAAGCCCAAGATGTTCTCATGTCTGAGCATGATGGTCTGATAGATCTCAGCCTCTCGAAACCACGACCTCTCATCTCTGGAGGAAAAGATCTTGACCGCCACGTCCTCTCCTCGCCACTTCCCTCGCCACACCTCACCGAACCGGCCCTTACCGATGCTCTCCTGCAGGACGATGGTCCGAGCGATGGTGCGCTGGACCAGCAGAGGCAGCCCTGCAGCAGGCAGACATGCAGCCGGGATATCATTAGAGAGGAAAACTGTGCATGAGTGGTCAAAATAAGCAACACATTGAACACAAGATCAGATGATGAAAGGAGGAGATGGGAGAGAGGGAGTGAAGACACAAATAGGATTGAGTGTGAGAGAGAGAAGGTACTTCCAATGCTTTTTCTTGTATTTTTCTTTTCCTGTGTTCACTGGTTGATCCACTCTGGCCGCCCCACAATCATTGGCGATTTTCAACAATCAACCATTTTCAAACCTGGGCCCACTATTTATTCTGCATTTTAGCCACGGGGGACCACCATTTGATGTTGAGTTTAGTCTCTGTCACCCAAAACTAAGGATTTTCACATTTCTTGTCCACAATTAGGAAAGAGAACTGGCAAAACATTCGTCAAAATAAGAATTATTCTCTATTTTCTAATTGTGTAGATCTGACGTACTCCAGATGTTTAAATATAATTTAACTCTTGAGAGTGTAAAATGTTTAATTTTAACACTCAAGAGTTACAGATCTATAAGGGTCCAAGTGCTTGAGAGCCTAAAATCGCCTATGCCCACAATAACTGTATCTGGAATAACAACCCATCAGCCTGTCCTGCGGTGCGGGACCTGTGGGCTACAGCCAGCCTGTGCATCACTAAATAAATAAATAAATAGTATGGCTATTATTATTATTATTACCCTTATAATTATGATTTCTGGTTCTACTTCTTGTGGTCCTTGAAGGCACTGTGTGTCAGGCTTAAGTTATAAGCTATGTTATGTTAGTCTGTTCCAGTGTCAAGCTGACTCAGCTGACGTCAGAAAGGCAGTACCGGTACTTAAGGAGAGGCACTGACTGAGCACAGGTTGGCAGGGGAAGATTATGGTCCTCTACCTCCCTCCCCCCACCCATCTCTCTCTCTCTCCCATCCTCCCTCCCACTTTTACTATGTTGATCAATCTTCACCTCGATTTGTTATGCAACATAATAGAGCCATGTCACTATGTGAATATTAGGGGTGTAACGATTTACATTTTAACAGCAAAATTGATATAGTGACTATTTAAAATACATCGACATTGTCTTAAACTTATGCAATCGGATATCTGCAAAGAAAACAATTTGATACTGATTATTTGCATTGCAAAGCGATATGATACGACACATAGTCAATGTTGCTGTTTTTATGTCTATAAACTTTGATTCTTTAAATTAAAAAAAAAGATTTTTCGATGCAGTTACTAGATCATTACACCCCTGGTGAATATGCATGTTTGTTTTTGTTTTGTTTCTTTTTGGTGTTTTGTTTTTTCTTACCAGAGCCAGACCCAGAGGTACTCATGTCATAGATCAGGTCATTGAGGCATTTGTCAGCTGACATCAGCAGTTGGTCGTCCAGGGCTTCCTCTGCGTCGTGTTTGTGGGCTCTGTTGTAGGCACAGCCCTGGCCAAGTAGAGCAAAAGCTCCAACCACAATGCCCACACATAGGAGACAGGAGGGCACCAGGATCACCAGAGCTAGCTCCAGTCTGCCCCAACCCGGTTCTTCCAAAGACCTCTCTGAAAAGACCAACATAAAACAACTATTAGGATAGGAGTGCCTCTAGTTAACACAGAATGGAGTCATTACATTATGCAGTCTTGCACAGTTGCACACCATAACACCAATAGCAGGATGTTGGAATTTATACAGGGCAATTACTGTATACAATGTTACTGCAGTAGCCTCTAGTGGACAGTGTCATAAATGACAAACAAAATGACAAACATTGAAGACAAAAGGAGGGACGCAAATTCTCACTGGTCAGAATGAGATGATGCAAGATGATAAGAGCGCTACTCACTTTTTTGTTGTTGTTGTACTGCTATCAAAACCTCTGTGGCCACAAATGATCTACTGAATGTGACAAACTGCGATATTGAGCCTCTGGGTCAGACATAACGAAATATGGAGTGTGTAAAGTGCATTGTGCTGCCTCCTTCACATTCAGTAGATTCCGTGAACTTCTGTGGCCAGTTATTTCCTGGGGTTTATTAGGACTGTAGTAGATAATAAAAAATAAATTGCTTTAAAATACTTTATCAAATAACAACCTAAAAGATGAACCTTGGTTGAAAAAAAAAAAGTTGTCCTTTAATGGATAGGGGAAATATTGGGACACTTCAAGTGTCCCTTATTTACCAAAAGGGACTTGCGACATCTACAAACAGTGCACGTGCACCACACACACACACGCACACACACACACACACACACACACACACACACACACACACACACACACACACACACACACACACACACACACACACACACACACACACACACACACACTTATTTTTGTACTGTGTTGTGTGATGTGAACAGTCAAGTATGTCTTAAGACATCATTTAGCCTTTTACCTAAAGGACAAGCTCCATCTCATGTCCAACTGGAGCAAAGCACATGGTGTAAAGCATGGACCCTTCCCTTCAGCCAACGAAACACACCAGCAAAACAAGTGTGTTGGTGTGTGCAGGTCATTGTATTGCATTAAAAATATGAAAAATAAAGGTTTTGTGTGGACAATCAAAATCTGAAGGAAATTCCATTTCTTGATTTTGATTATTTATACTTGATGTAATTAACTAATGGCCACTATGTATTTGCTTATTTAATTGCTTGCTTACTTAACCCATTAAGGACGGGAATCCATACTTGGATCCTGTACAGTATGTATAGTATTCAAATATTCAATTTGTTTTTATGCTGATATATAAATATTTAAAGTTTTTCAAAAACCTTAGGTCAGGCCTAAATGGTTATATAGCCTATGTCCGTCAAGCTTATTTCTAATGGTTTGAGCCTCAATCACCATTGAGATAACCAGTCCGTGTCATTTGTTTATGGGCAGTTTAGCTGCAGTACTACAATGCCCTGAGGTGGTGGGGGCGCTGATATGCAGGATATTTTATAGTAGAGTCATAATACTGATGCTAGATAAAACCAGGCTTGATTAAATTCCATGTAAACTCGGAAAATTAACTATGGCGGACATTGTAAACAAATGGAAATGCAAATTTGGAACTGAAGACTGAAGGAGAGAAGGAATTATACAAAGCAGGGTGCATTGATGACATCATTATGTTATGAGGGCAAAATCAAATGAGCCGTCAATTTACATTACAGCTATATGTTATGAAAGCCTGATAGTTTAAAGTAGATACTTTGTGGGGATGGAAAACACACATGGGAGCACTGAAAACACCGGAAATTAAAAAGTTGAATTTCACGTTATTTCCCCTTTAAAAAACAAGACAAGATGGAATAAGCTACTGTCAAAAATGTATTCATTCCTACAAAGAGCTGGCAATGTCCAGAAAGACCTGAAACTCTCAATGGACCCTACCAGTACCATCAACAGTAAAGTCTTCCTCGGTTCTAGGTGGTTCTTCTCATGTGACCTTTTTGATAGCAAATAAGAATAAGAAAGAAAAGACCGTTGCAGCATCAACCATATTGAACAACCTGTGCTATAAAACTATTCAAACATTGGCCAAATCATCAAATAATATAAGAAAGAGACAAGTGTAAAAATAGACGTATGGTAGATCTATTCTAATCTATTCTAATACCAATTAAAGCAGCAGGTGTTTATTCTGGGCAGGCTCTTTGCAATGACAAGACCGACGCATGCTGTGGTGATCATCGCATTGGAAACGCTGGCAATTTGGCAGGACTTGCTTCTGTCCATGGAATCAGTGTGGTTACCAGGGAAACAATCATTATGTTCTGAGAAACAGTCACTGAAGAAGAAAGCTAGGAGGCGTCCTCCGGAGAAACAAGTAACGTATCCTCCACTAACACACCATGTTCACAGCAAAGCCCGGGGAAAGAAATGGCGACAAAACAAAAACACACCATTATGAGGGTATTATGATCGGTGCACAGTGTTCAGTGTTCAGTGTTCGGTTCTCGGTGTTCGTGTTTGTTTGACGGCAGTCCCTCGGGGTACTCCAATTGGCCGGTATAGGTGGTGACGTAATGATGATGTGAGTAAGAGACTTAATTAATGTCAGTATTATTAGCCTGCTCCGCTCACGCCCGAAAAGGCCATGGCCTACTTGTGTGCAACGCGCAAGTTTGTACTCTACCGATTGCTGATCTCATAGTGCCATATTTAACAGGTTTAATGATTCTGAAGTAATTACATTCACTGGAGTATATTAGATGTGATAAAATGTCATTTGTGTGATATAATAATATGAACAACTTGGAGAAAATAATGTCCTTATAACAAGGGTCTTACTTGCACACAGGAACACTGTTCACTTCCCATATATGTTCTCCGTATTTGGGTCAGCCATACCCAAATAATAGCCTATTAATAATAGCTCGATACATAAGCCTCGCGGCTGTCCTACCCTCTCCTACGACGGCAGAACGCGGCTTTTGGCGTCGTGTTACAACGTGGACGAGCGCTACGCTGTAGAGGAGCGTCACCATGGAAACCAGAGACGCCAGTGGAAGAGGTGGATCCAGCCGGCGTCGCCTGCTTTCTTAACTATGTTGGGCTTCTGTTGCAAGGCGACGGACCACGCCTACTGCTCTCGTCCTGTCCAAGGCCTAGACACGGAAACTTAAATTCCCTATTTATTGGGTGACGCATGCACGCATACACTGCTGCACACACAGACATTTCTGCCTGGCTTACATAGTAATCTCTCTCATTGCATTTGCAACAATACTATATACCAGGATCGATGTGCATTCCAGTGAACAACTGAATATGGACAACAACAATTGGTAAGAAAGAACTAAGGCTGTTCAAAATAACAAGTTTATGGTATTAAATTAATTTTGTTGATCTGATTTAAAAACAAAAATAAAATAACGCTTTACTGACTCAACCCACTGAGCATTTTCTCATTGAAAAAAATGGGTAGAGCACAGTTTTATGGACGCATATTGCTGTGTGTCTCCCTGTAACAAGAGCCATAGAGTATAGCTGGAGGTATCCACAAGCATTGGCGGAATTGTAGATCACCTATTTTGATAAATATTTAGAAGATAAACCGATCTAACCAGAGAAACAGATTTTACCCAGATTCTGTTTCTTTTTAATGTTCAAATCCTGTACAGTAAAACATGGCATATTTTGAACAAAGTTTGAATGGTGATTAATCATTATTAAATTAATTTTGAAGCTGTGATTAATCGGATTAATAGTTTTAATCATTCAACAGCCCTAGTAAGAACATCATATGACATCATCCAAGACCAACACAAACCAGCCACGTGCTGTCGGAGGCAACGTGTATGTAAATCAGAGGAGAAGATCAGTGACAGCCCGGCGACCTCTAACCTCTACACCAATGGTATTATGTCACAGGATCTGGCAGGATCACAGACACCTTGTCTGCCTTTGCGCGCCAGAAATAGCCGATCTACAAGCTTGTGTGTCATCACCTTGCGACATGCTTTGAGTGTGAACTTGTATATCTGATACTGCCACTGTGCTCATAACAGTGCTTATGACATACTCTATGGGTGGGAAACCCAAACCAGGATGGCAGGATTTGTTTCTCCTGCTTGTGTTTTCCCCAAAACAGAAGCTCTGTCTTTCCTTCACCCAGTGCAGTGGTTTTCAACCAGTGGTCCGGGGACCACCAGTGGTCCCTGAGAGGATTCCAGGTGCTCCCCAGGCTAAATGATGGACTGTTGCTAACCAAATGAACCCTTGAAACTGAATGGACTGTTACGGGTCCATTTGGTTTTACTTTATGCTCTCAACTGTTACATTATATTTAAACATTTGAATTACTTAATTTTCAAGAATCTACACATTTAGAAAATGTAGAAGAATTGTTATTTTGCCCAATGTTGCCAGTTTATCTCTCCTAAATTGTGGACAAAAACGTGGGACTGAAGACTGAGACTAAACTGAACATCAAATTGTGTTCCCGTGGATAGAATGCAGAATAAATAGTGGACCCTGGTATGAAAAAGGTTGAAAACCACTTACCTAGTACTTTCCCTTTACTTTCTCACTCAAATTTCCACCTTCAAATGACCACAGTCCAACAAGAACTACCGAAACAGCTGACTCAAACTCATATTATTGCAAGGAGATTTAAACACAGCAGCAACACATGGCTTTCTTACTGTTGTTGTTGTGGTTGGTGTCAGTGCTACCCGGGTGATTGTGAATGTGCAGAGTCTCGTTGTTACAGAAGTCTGTCTTGCAGCAAATCCTTTTAACGACGTTAGGCTTAGGGGAGCTGAAGCAGTAGACGTTCTCAGCCTTCATCTCCGCAGGTGACATGCAGGACCTGTCCGTCTTCTCCATCCCGTCGACCAGCATCACCGAGCTCCAGCACGCCCCGTCGGCCTCCGTATCGCACGTGTGGTTGGTGGTGGTGCACAGCTGGCAAACACACCGCAGCGCTGAAACATATTAACACAGTTATGCCATGAGGGAAGCATGTCAATGTAGCAAGCAAACAAGCAACAAATCTAGGATTCAATAGAGTCAGCGTTGTGGAGATCCACAGTGGTTATCTTGAGACCGTCACAATATGGTCATATTGACATTACGGGCAGACTGACGGGAAATGTGTTCATAGTAAATGCAACCTTTGATTTTAAAGCAGAAGTGTCCTGTTATGTTATGTCCTGTTATGTAAAGCAAATACGGTAGGAACAGGAGTAATGCCTCTTAGTTTAACACCCAGATAATCTTGTGCTCTTCTTGAAGCCACTGTCCTTCTTTATTTGATAAGGGGCATTAGGAATGAATTCAGCCCCCATAGATGCTGCCTGCAATCAACGTCTAATCTAAGATTAGACCTCTAAAAAAACTTCCACTTTTAGACCTTTTTTAGATCGTGTGCTCAGTGGAGCTCTATAAATAAAGTTGGTTTGGCTTGGATTGTGACCAATTAAGCTACTGTATGTTGTTTACAACTGTGTTGTGCTCTCTAAACAGATTGAGTCAAAGCGTACAGATGAGTACATACTACACAATCACACTACTCATTTCATGAGCATTGGCAAGGAAACGATCAAGCCTTCATCAGGGTCAGGGTTTGACGTTAAAATGTAGGTAGTTTTTTGTATATGGGCCACTAATAAAAGGCCCAAACCCTCTGTGTTGCTCCACTGTCTTCTCCTCCTTTTACAGAAAGCTTACTCCCTTTGTCCAATGTAGAGATGACAATCTATATCACACCTACCTTGTCCTAAAGGAAACATGTACAACTCCTTTGTGTAATCTCTGATTTGATAAAAAAAAAATATATTGCTATCAGTGGATAACTAGGCCCTATAATATTTTCTTCTCACACCACTCCTACTGAATAGATCTTTCGTCAAGGTCTCTAATATTGAAGTTTGCTGAGACACAGCACAGCAAACTTCAATAGAAGAGACCTTCAGCCAGTAACCATGAAAGTGTAAAGCTTCAAGTGTGTGTGTGTGTGTGTGTGTGTGTGTGTGTGTGTGTGTGTGTGTGTGTGTGTGTGTGTGTGTGTGTGTGTGTGTGTGTGTGTGTGTGTGTGTGTGTCGCTCCACGCGTCCCAAGCTCTTCTCCCTCATGGAATGCACTTCACACTGCAATTGTCAGAACCACAGGCTCACTACCCATCTTTTGCCGCAGTCTGAAACACATTTCTTCAGTCAGAATCCAACTCAGCCCATAGCACTTGTATAACACACCGACCTACAGTACTTGCAGCCGTGACTCATATAGGAGGCATTACCATGTTTTAGTGCTTACATTGTAAAGTGTAAATTCTGCTTAAATTGTTTTACTATTGTTTCACTATTGTAACTCGCTCTGGATTAAGAGTATACCTAAATTGTAAATTGTGTGTGAGAAATACGATGTAGGCACATGGGATTCCATGAAGTAGAACCATGCAAAAAGTCATCTTATAGGCTTTTATTTAGTTAACTTAAATTGCAGATATGAAGAGACAAATACAGTAAATTACACTGGCCTAAAACAACGCTCCGAAATGCTAAATTAAATAAACACTTGGGGTTAAACTTAAGAAGATAACAAACACAACTGCTACAGGCATTAAATGCCCCTGCAATAAGACCCCAGAGGTGGTCTTATTGACCACCTCTGGGTGTAAACCTCACAGTTTACACCTGTTCCTCTTCCACTAACCTCAAGTCAGACTGAACTCCCTCACCAGCAGCAATCCTGTTTATATACAGGTGGGGCAAACCATCCTCTAATCATTAAGTGGCAACCAATTAACTCAACTGCATGGCCAACTAAGGCCTACCAGTAATCTTCCACCTTACTAGGTATTAGAAAAATATAGACTCAGCTACAGTATAGTCTACCGTAGGCTATTTTACCAGCACAAATAATTACAGTTCAAACATAAACACATAATACAGACGAATAAACACCCCTCCTCTCTGCTGTACTTGGCGTCCTCCTCCAATCTAAAGAGAAGTGTCAGAACTGCAGACTAGAGAGACAGGTCAAGTGACCAACAGATAATTTCATTTCAATTACTGAACACAGACTACTGATATTAATATCAACAGTTTAAAACATTTTAGTCCTTGTGTGAAATGTCAGATCTCAACTGTACAGAAAACATGTAGGCCTAACAACTCTATAACCCATCACACTTCCCAGCCAACTTGACGGTGATTGTTATTAAGTCCTTTTTACACAATTGAGTCTTGAAAAATGATATCTTACTGTATATACCAGTGTATATAAAACCCTAACCCTGTGTGTGTGTGTGTGTGTGTGTGTGTGTGTGTGTGTGTGTGTGTGTGTGTGTGTGTGTGTGTGTGTGTGTGTGTTCAAATTAAAATACAATTATATACAGCAGGGGTTTTCAACCTTTTTCCTACCAGGGCCCACTATTTATTCCGAATTTGAGCCACGGACCACCATGTGTTGACATTTTAGCCCAACAGACCCCAAAACTAAAGATTTATTTTGCCTTGGCTTTGTCCACAATTCCGGGCTGGATTTCGGAGAAAACAAAACAGTTAAAAATACATATCAAAATGTCCATTCTGCATTCTCTAGTTGTGCAGATTTGGGATGATTCACATGATGAATATTTTAACTCTTGAGAGTGTGAAAATGGAATATTCTCAAGAGTTACACCTGGTTAACCAACTTTCCATCATTTAGCCTGGGGACCACCTGGAACCCTGAACCACCTGTTGAAAACCCTTGATATACAGTATAAAGGTAGGTACGATAGGGGGGAGTGTCTACTATATACAGGGGGGACGTAGGTAGGCTACAGTCAGGCTAACATTTGGTAAATTTACAAATCAACACAAAAAAAAGTAATAAAGTTAATTGTCCTGACAAAATGGGGTGACATTTCATATACATAGGCACACCTGCTTTCATTTACAAGAAGACTCTACGGGGCCGGATCTAGAGGGGGGCAGGGGTGGGCAGAGCCCACCCAAACGTGCGCAACCTGCCCACCCAATGAAAGGTAATATCAGTGGTTTTCAACCAGTGGTCCTTGAGAGAGGACCAAATGAACCCTTGCGGCTGCGGGTCCATTTGGTTTCATTTTTACACTCTCAAGAGTTAAAATATTCATAATCTGAATTAGCCCAAGTCTGCACAACTAGAGAATTGACTGTTTTTCCCCCAAATCCAGCCTGTTATTGTGGACAAAAGCAAAATCAATCTTTAGTTTTAGGGGTCTGTGGGGCTAAAATGTCATCACTCATCAAATGGTCGTCCGTGTCTCAAAAAAATAAATAAAAAAAACACTGCTTCATATAAAAACTTTGGTGTTGCCCACCCTGCCATTCTTCCAGCCCACCCTAGTAGGGCTGGCTGAATCCGGCCCTGAAACTCTATATTCAACCACCACCGTCCTGTCTAGGGTCCATCCATACAGTTTGCTACCTGCTGTCAGATGTGCGATGAACAGGAATATGAGCGCTGCCTCCATGGTCCTGCTCCTGGTCCGAGTCATGGCTGGAGGAGACGCATCTGGTCGCTTCCACTGGACGGACGGACGGACGCTCACACTAGACTAGTCTACGGAGAAACATGTTGGAGGTAGGCTATGTCCGCCGAACACGCCTGGACGGAGCGTCCACTCCGCACCGCTGCTTCCATTTGTAAATAAGTGAGAGGAAAGTGAATACGCAATGAGGTTTGCTCCGCCTCTGTCCTATAAGAGGATTAACACTCAAGTCAGAACAACACAGAATAGAGAGACATGTGGAGAGAGAGAGAGAGAGAGAGAGAGAGAGAGAGAGAGAGAGAGAGAGAGAGAGAGAGAGAGAGAGAGAGAGAGAGAGAGAGAGAGAGAGAGAGAGAGAGAGAGCAGGGGCGTATTTGCCATTAGGCAGACTAGGCAGTTGCCTAGGGCGCCATGAGGGGCGGGGGGCGACCACTAGACATGCTTTAAAAGGATCCCAGGCTAATAAGCCTCATAAATACATTATACATATCCTATATAACCAGAAATGAACTTTTAAAAAACATATAATAATATGTTATTTAGTTTAACAATAGTTCTGAACTATTGGAGCCTTATGGGTCCATTTGGTAAGGGGGGCTCCAGGGAAAATCTCCTGTAAAATGGCGCCCCCCAAGGGATAAAATTATGAACAGTTCATAATTTTATAAAATTATGAACAGTTCATAACTGTTCATAAAATTATGAACAGTTCATAATTTTATAAAATTATGAACAGTTCATAATTTTATCCCTTGGGGGGCGCCATTTTACAGGAGATTTTCCCTGGAGCCCCCCTTACCAAATGGACCCATAAGGCTCCAAATTGCTTCGAAAAGCCACTGAGAGAGAGAGAGAACTGGAGAAGGTGTGAGATCACTGTCCTTCGTGTATCCTTCGCTGGAGGCCAATGGTTTTCAACCTTTTTCATAATAGGGCCCACTCTTTATTCTGCATTTTAGCCACAGACCACCATTTGATGTTGAGTTTAGTCTCGCTGACCGAAAACTAAGGATTTTCAAGCTTGTCTCCACAATTTAGGAGCAATAACTGGCAAAATGTTGGTCAAAATAACAATTACACTACTTTTTCTAATTGTGTAGAAATTGTGCACTAAGACTGACTTTGAGACAGGTTGGCACCAGTGGGAGCCTTGGGAGGCACAGTTAGTGCTGTCGCCTCACAGCTAGAAAGTCCTCGGTTCGATTCCTGCTAGGGACGCTGCTGTGGGTGCTGACGGCGTGTCTCCTCCTCCACGTCATCGGTGCCCACACCCAAGGCGGGATTGGCCTTTCTATGTGAAGTTTGCATGTTCTCCCCGTGTCCCCTAGGTAGATGCCCTGACAAAAACATGCAGTAACCCTGGGCTCTAAAGTTCAGAGCCCAGGGTTACTGCATGTACTGCAGTTTAGAGTCTAAACTACCTCCCCCTGGCCAGCTGGGGTGCCTGATGGAGGGGACAGGAACTGGTTGGAATAACGTGTTCATCCACGCACTGCACTAAAACAGGGAACCTGAAGCAAAGCATGAAGCAAGTCTGCTGCCCCCCTCTACAAAATGGGATAAAAAATGATATATGTGTATATAGATTAAGATGATCATTCTTAGTGATAGGCAAAATCACACCCACAGAATGAAAAGTGCTAGTTATACAAGCAGCAGTCAATCGTCAGATCGTCAGAATGAGGAGGGCACCAGAAAATAATTATCCTAATACTAGGGGAATATTGTGAATTTGAACTAAATAGTTACTAAGAAATGTCTACACCAATGTGTTTCTAATGGTGTCTAATAACATGTACAAGAGATATTCAACTCCCATGGGAAACCTCATAAAAAAGTCAGGTTAGGACTAACTATAGAAGACAAAACATGCTAAACTTCATCCTGCTTTACGTATGTAGCATAGCATGTGATGTGTCTAACTAGGGGTTTTTCCATGATGCTGAATCCATTCCAATCCATTCCATTAGTTTTGCTCAGAAAACAGTCCTTGGCTACACATACCCATCATCACAAATGTACTTAGTCATATTTTGGGCAAGTGCTATGGCGTTTTCAGTCCAATGAGTTCCCCCTATGGAATGGATTCAGCCTCTTAAAAAAAAAATGCACCTGCAACATAAAGCATGATGACATTTTGTTTTGCCTTCAATAGGTTGGGACTAGTACCTGCATTTGGTTTGTTTTATGAGGTTTCCCATGATGTTGAATTTCAATATTTTACTATGTCATTGGTGAAGAAATTTCTTTGTAACCATTTAGTGCCCAGATTGGTCAAATGCCTGATATAAGCCCTTACTAAAAAGACAACCTTGATCAAAGCTAACAGCCGAGTTGACAAATCATGATATTAAACATTTGGGGGCTGAACAAAAGTAGTTTTTCCTTCTAATCATATTTTGTTTTGTCATCATCTGGCTTTAGCCAAGGCTTAAGTGTCTAGAAATAAATACTTTATTCATAGACACCATTATTTCCTGGACTAGACTGTAATCATCTGTAATTATTGCTGACACCCAGTTTCATTTTGTATCATCAATGTCCGCTGAACAGAATGTCAAAATGAATGTGTATACAGCAGTAGCAGAAAAGCAGATATATATATCAACACCACAAATGAGACGGATAAAAAATACATTTTTTCTATTTAATTAATAGAAATCACTAATTGATATAAAATATTAAAGAAATAAAAAAGGCTGAAGTATGACTTCAATTACTGTGACAATGCACTCATTAAGACAACAATGCACGCGTTTTGCGTATAAGACAGTATAGCTTTACAGGCTTACTCTGTGGATGGATAGAGTTCAAAGTCATCTAGCAGGTAGTTTATTTGATCTTTTAGCATTTTGTCTCTCTGTAAAGCTGAAGAAATAAAAACGGAACAGATACATAATGCAGTGTAAAAATGCACTGTGATATAGAAAATGTTTGCAACGGGTTACATTTTGTTAGACATCTCAGAAAAGGACCAGTAATAACTGCAGTTGTAACTACTAACTAAGGTATACAGCATCAATGGCATCCAAACGGTCATTGTTCTGACAATATTGTAAACACTGGTGCGGGAGATGCAGTCAAAGTAAAACATAACTTGTAATTTCCTTGCTCTGATCCTGTTTTAAGAATTGCAAGACGTGGAATAAGTTGGTGAGTCGGATTGGTGAGTGTATCCCTTTCCCAAATGCATCCACCACAACACAAAACAACAACAAATGCAGCAAATACTAGTGCAATGAAAGAGATAGTGATGTCAATAAATGAAATATGTTCATACATTTATCAAACTAAAAACAGGTCAAAATAAATCTGCAGCTCTAAACAAAAGCAAGCTTATACTCAAAAATGCCCAGGTAACAGTTGTTTTTTTCTTCCTTGAGGAACATTGCTAGTTAAGTAGCTCCTCTTCCGTTCCTATGTCTCAAGATGAATGGATAGAATCTCCTAAAATCCAAGAAATGCCCTGTAAGCCATCTTTGGATGCCAAAACATGTCCCACCAAGTGTTTTTTTAAATAAATACAATGTGCCACTATAAGGGCACTGAGCGCATCCAGTCTCTCATCTTATAAGATTGATTTCCCTCTGGAAAGGGCGTCTTTAGAACGTTCTGCCTCGTCGCTCTGTGAGGAAGACTCAAATGTCTGTTTTAATTTTGTCCAAAGAGTTGTCAATCTTTGTCAGAGTCTTTTTGATGCGTAGAGCTGTTAACCTGGCCGATGGATTCTGATACCAGCACTCCTTCATGAGTTTAGCCATGGCGGTTAAAGTCTGGAGAAAGATGAAGGGGGAAAATTACTCAATTGATCATATTTGTATGGTTATAGGTTAACTTAAGTCAAAATAAAGATAAGCAAAGTAAAAAAAAAAAAAAAAAAAAAAAAAACAACAACAACAACTTATAAGCCAATATATAATCCTTCAATAGCCATGGTCCCTAGTGGTATTCACCAGTCACTGTGTGGTTAATATGTGATTTTGATAGACGATTGCAATGCACTCAAGTAAGAAAATGTTTTTAGCATTTTAAGGGGCACTCACCGGGTCTGAGAACCATCTGTTTGGGATGTTGGGCCTTTGCTGGTCCACGCATACAACTTTCTTCATATCCTCAAAGCTAGGGTCACTGGGGACAACGTCATGGAAAGGAGGCTTGTAGTCTTCCACGATGCCTACATGAAGGGAAAGAAAGAAATGATGATATACTGTACTTCTGTTGGATTATGGAAATGTTATTATAATATGTTAACATTCTACAGAAATAGTCTAACATTTGATTTGGTAAAAATGGCAGTAGTAGCTTATAGATCAGCTAGTTTTGTAATTTGAAATACAACTAAGTATATAGTGTATAAGTGGTAAATTACTTCAATTACAGGGTATAGGGAATAATCGGTATCTCAGAATAGATATGTAGATTTTGTATGTGGCAAGGCCATTTTTGTCATAACTTGCTCTAAGATGCCATTGCGGAAGAGAAAGGGGAATGTGAGGTTTCTGTGTCCAGTGTTAGCCAATATCTTAAGTGTCGCCATCAGCGCAGTTTCCACTATAAATAGCGATAAAGCCATTTAACCGCGAGAGCAGAAAGCAGGATCCATTTCAGATAAGACGCCACTGGGCTTCCCCGCAGACCACAGATGGTGGGTGTGGGACGTGTCACTCACAGCCAAGTTATTTCATCAATGGCAGACAGGCTTTCACCAAGTCTAAGTGATTAGTTGGTTAATAATTTACAGCCATAACAACGTATTATTTTAACAGGCCCCGGAATTAAATTCTTAGGCAGCTCATCCCCAGTGTCCATATGACTGCTTGAGCAGACGGGTCATAAATCCACAGCTATACGCCATGTTGTGTTTAATAGATCAAGTTAAATACAAGCAAGAAAGTGGTGAGACTTTAGAGACCATGTAATAAAGATGTACTGACCGTTGCTTACAGTCCTCCTGGCTATCTCCCATAGGACCAGGCCCAGGGCCCAGATGTCCACTCTCTTGTAGGACTCGAAGCAGTCCATCTGGATGGAATCATCCAGCACCTCAGGGGCCATGTAACGCTTGGTCCCCACTTTAGGGTTGTTACCCACGTCCAACTCATTGGTGTCTTGGAAATGCATCACAGCCAAACCTAGAACAAAAGCAGAGGTTAGTTTTATTTTTAATACATTGATCACGCATAAACATATCTTAAAAGAATAATATTTGTTTCCAACATGAACTTATTTTTTGCTCAAATGATTTGGACTTTTGGAGTAGAAAGAAAAAAGGAGGGAACCATGTAGACTCCCGGGGAGAGGAAGCAATAATAGGATCATACAAGTTTAGCCAACAACTCACAGCATACTGACATTGCTGCAGCATGCCAACCAGGTTTGGTCTTCAACGTTAGATTCCATACATTTTGGTAGTCAATAAACAGTTAAACACATCCCCAGATTAGAACCAGTACCTGGCATTAAGGTTGTACTTAACTTACAAAATTGAATTTAGTAAACACCACACTTTCAGGTTTTATCGTCTGAGTTTAGTTTACGGCGGACAGACAATTCCACACAAGGCGGATGAATTAATCAGAAGGACGGATCATGGATGCTGCCCTT
The DNA here is from genome assembly GCA_039105355.1 of Benthosema pterotum. NCBI lineage: Eukaryota > Metazoa > Chordata > Actinopteri > Myctophiformes > Myctophidae > Benthosema > Benthosema pterotum. The sequence continues at coordinate 27,973,058 of CM076978.1, forward strand.
CCATACTGCTCCCATAAACAATAATCACAGGCACACCAACCCTTTCATGTCAGCTGAAACGGTTTGGTCGGTTCAACCGACGAAACCTGTGATGACATAATTAAACCGTGTCAAACTAGCGCTCAATCCTATCTGTTTTTTTGTGTGTGTGTGTATTTTTTTTACTTTTTCATTAGTGCAAAGAACATTGCCAGCTTGAGACAGAGAGGTCTGAGTGCTTCTTAATGTGTTTTCGTTTAAAGGCTGAGAGCTTGCCCGACCGCTTGCTATTCACAGGCTAATGTTCAACAAATAGACCAGCTGCAGATGCATTTTCATGCAATGTACAAACGAATATCATCAGGGCGCAACAGTACATTGTATGGAAACTCTGAAGGGGAGAACAGGACGCTGAACCCCATTACATCACATAAAGACAGCGGAAATGTGCAACAACGGATAAAAAGCTTCCGATCCAAGCCAATTGGCTTTGGCGTGACTCATCCTCAGCGTCCTCACCCAGGTCAGCGATGCAGCACTGTCCATTCTTGTTAACAAGTATATTTTTGCTCTTGAGGTCTCGATGGGCGATGGCCGGCTTCCCCTGGGTGCCGAAGATCTCCACGTGGAGGTGGGCCAGGCCGCTGGAGATGGAGAGCGCCATGCGCAGGCAGCTGGCGGCGTCCACGTCGCTCAGCTGCAGGTAGTCGTACAGAGAGCCCATCTCATGGTAGTGGGTGATCAGCCACAGCTGGGTGCTGGAGTTCCTGGAGGTCATGTCTGAAGCTATGAAGCCTGAGGTGAAGAGAAGACAGGCGGGAGCTTGGATGAGTGCATAGGCGATTTTATGCTCTCGCAGAAGGGACTCGGGCCCCATTTACACTGGTAGCTGAATCAGATCACTTCAAGACTGAAATCTGTTTGGTCTTACACGTCACATGACTAATTTAAACAAATCACATTCCAAACTACATATGGCTCAGGTCTGATTCAGGCTAGATTTGGCTGCCAGCATAAATTAGGCCTCATAGACCTGTAACTCTATAGACCTGTAACAGTTGAGAGCTCTCAAGAGTTAAATTATATGTAAACATCTGAATTGCGTAATTTTCAAGAATCTACACAATTAGAAAATGTTCAAGGTTATCTTCATTGTCCCTTGCGGGAAATTGGGTTGCAGCTAGGAAAAAAAAAAACATACAGTAAACAATCAACATCGTAGCAAAAATGTTATTTTTGACCAACGTTTTGCCAGTTTATCTCTCCTAAATTGTGGACAAAAACTGGAAAATCCTTAGTTTTGGTCTGAGAGACTAAACTCAACATCAAAATGGTGTGGCAAAGTGCACAATAAATATTGGGCCCTAGTATGAAAATGCTTGAAAACCACTGCTATAGAATATAAGCAACTAAATATGCTTGTTTTTCTAGACACTGTGTGATTTACTTGCACTGACACGACATTTTTTTTTATATATACAACTTTTTTCCTCAACTTTTTGGGATGGGTGCGTCACCAGAAACAAGTCCATCCACACTGCCATAGCAAAGTGTATCCATAAGGTGTGCAGCTGTTGCAGGCTACGTACCGAGGATGTTCTCATGCCTTAGCAGTACTGTGTTGTAGATCTCAGTCTCTCTGAACCAGGACTTCTCATCTCTGGAGGAGAAGATCTTCACAGCAACACTCTCCCCCTGCCACTGGCCCCTCCACACCTCTCCATAACGGCCCTTACCTGGCACAGGGGAAAGCAGTGTGGTTAACTCAATGTACAGATTGGTCAATGCTTACCCAGATTTAAAAAAAAGTATAAAATATAATCATTATTCTTAAAAATAAGAAGAAAAAAAAGTTACATGGTTCAGAATGTTAATTCACTCCGTTTTTTTTTTTTTTTTTTTTTAAAGCTGTCCGGTCGATGGCCTGGCCTTTCACATAAATGACTAAGTCAGTGAGATATTGCAGCTCAATATTTGTTGTTGAGAAAACACATTTGCGGATATATTTTAGCTCTGAAAAAGCTTAAGACCTTACAAATCCAAATGTGTGCAATGCTGGGTTTAGGGACTTGCTGCTGGGACGGTTGCGCCAGCATCCTGGCAGGCCTTCCCAGCACTCCCACAGCACATCGGCTTGTTTTGTAACCCAAATACCTCTTCAAAATGTACTGCACTTATGGATGAGTGCCGCTTGACCAGTGCTCAGAATAGAGCTGGACTATGACTCAATTAGTGTCACAAAAAAGACGCCATAACGGTGATGCTCTCCTAGCAAATGCCGTTAACAATGTTTCATCCTCCTGGCTCAGAAAATCCATCAAGGAAGCATATATCGACTGTTTTGTTTTCCCTCATGCATCAGGCAAGTGGGGCCTGGAGTTGTAGGGCAGTAGGTGGGTATACTCTACCCCATAACCAGCAATATTTTCTCTGAGCTACATGCAGGCTGCTGAGGAAGGATTGTGTCAGCTACTGCATTAGCTTTAGAGGTAATATGGGCAACTTTTTAGCCAAAAATCAATAGATATATAGCTATATTTTTTTTGTCTTTCCCACCCCTACGTTACTTTTACTTCGATGCTGCAGCTGTTTCCCTGCAGACAGACACTTGCTTCATCTTGCAGATGGTCCAGAACTTTGTTGTTGTCAACCAATCATGAAAACAAAACATTTGTCAGACACAGGAAAGGCAGTGTGAATTTGTGAAGGGGAGGAGTGGTTGTGTGGGGTGAGGCAGCGTTTTAACCAATCACAGCACAGCAGTCTCCAGCAGATTCATAATGAGCCAATAGACTGGAGGTGATGGGTAGTTAGATTCTGATTTTTTTTTCTAACAAATTTCTTTACAAACACAGTGTTTGGTCACACTAAAGTTGCCTCTATTACCTTTAAGAAAACACAGTGATTTTACGAACAAAACTGTCTCTGTAGGGTAATATTCTGCTGATGATGCACGAGTTTAACTGAAGACAGACATATCTAATGACAACGGCAATAGTTGTTGGTGTTAAAAACAAATGTGCTAGAAATGAGAATTCTTGTAGTGGGTTGTCCCGTTTCATTGTCCATTTATTGCGGTGGCTGTAATGGTTCATTTAGGTTGCTGATAGACATGAAAGTTTATATTAGTGCAGTCCTCAAACTATGTGTGTGTGACTGTGTGTGTGTGTGTGTGGGGAGGGGGGGGGGGGTGCATGCCAACTTGTACTTACCCACACACTCGTTGAGTGTGATCTGTCGAGCCACTGTTCTCTGAACCAGAAAGGGGAGTCCTGAACCACTTCCTGAAGTACAGGAATGATCCAGCAGGTCCTGTTTAAAACAATGAGAAATATATATATATTTAAAATGAAGTTGAAGTTGTCCCAATGGAGGGCCATGGAAAAGGAATCCAATGCCACAGCCTTTAGATCACTGGTTGTGGGTCCCACACCCCCCCTCACTTGCACACTTTTTAGACTATTATAGTTTTGAACCTTCTCTTTATAATTAGGATGTTCAGTTAGCTGGCACTTCATCTGTTGCACTACCGTTACTTGTTGCTCTATTGTTGTCCTTTTTGTCTTGTGGCACTGTGGAAAAGCTAGAAATGTTGTTTCATCCCTGTATTATATCTCAAAAACTTAAACATTTTCTAAATTTATGACTAAAATGACAAAGCATCTGGGATTCAGATGGAACTTAATGTAAGCAGAATGCCTTTGAAGTGGTATTGACTGGTGGCAGAGCTGCATGAGATATTCAAACAGTGTGTGTGTGTGTGTGTGTGTGTGTGTGTGTGTGTGTGTGTGTGTGTGTGTGTGTGTGTGTGTGTGTGTACAAAACTCTGGTTTTGCACAGTGCCGCCTACTGAGCATCAACGACACCCACTCTCTGGTTATTTGTTTGGGGGCTGGATACCATCTAATCCCATTGCCAGACTCCAAACAGGCTGGCTGGCTTTAAGCCATTTATTTTTATCTCCGCTTGACCACTGCATCGCCCCATTGTTGACACAAGGGGGCAGTGTACAGCAGCCCTATGTTTAGATGTTTAGTGACTGCTTACAAAAACAAACTGCCAAACTGGGAGGGCAGGACAAAAAACAACAACAAAAGAAGAAGAAAAAAATCAAGTCTCAGATAAACAAACGCATAATAGAACAGCTGAGGGACATTTTGGAACAGCAACAAAGGAAATGTGAGTAGAGGCTATGAAATAAATGGGTAATTTTGCTAGTTTTTTGGGGGGGTGGTACATCTGGGCCAGGCCAGAATCCAAGCAGACATTAGACTAGATTTAGTATCAGAGCTGGATTCTGAGCACTGGACTACACATGGACAACAAGCACACGGATCAGTCCAATTTGCTTTTTCCAATAACCTTTCTCATGGTGCTTCTCCTTTTATACCAGTACACAGCTTTCGTAAACACATGTCTAAATATTTGCCATTGACAATGAAAAGAAAAATTAGGTCAAATGACCACTAAATCTTCACATCAAATCCACACATCACTTGCTATTGACAAGAGCACTTCATACGGGTGTGATTTCTTGGACTACTTCTTGCCTGTGGCCAGTTATAATTTCCTGGGGTTTATTAACTGTAGTAACCCTAACCCAATGAAAAATAAAAAGAAATCGCTTTAAAATTTTGTAAACAAATATGTATTTAGGACCATGTTCGAATGCCCCTTCCCATAGCTAAAATCCCTAAAACTATAGAAAGCAAGTAATGTAAAACAATTAACACACATCTTTTAATTTCTCTAATAACAACCTAAAATATGAACCTTGGTTGGAATAAAAAACAAAGTTGTTCTTAAAACATGAATTGGATTGTCTGGGGTTTCAGTTGAAAAGAGCCAGACTCTTTGTAGCCCGAGCACAAAGCACCATGGGAATCAAACATGTTTATATGCGGCAGTACAAGCAACGGCTCTCAAACTCGAGGGGAACAAGGAATATGTTCTACATGTACTATATTATTCCATGATTTAAGGGATCACGAAACAGAAGTGAAGTGACGCAAACATACATTTTTGAGGGCACACACCAGATTGCGCGTTGTTTATGCTCTGCTTGATTACATAGTGCCGTCAACCAATGGCTGCGCTTGGTTGTCGTTCAGGCTCAGCACTAACCACAGAACTCCACCCAACCAGTGGAGACCTCAGAACATAAACCACTGTAGATGAAACCCACATGTTGGGGGGTTGAACTGCAGAGGAAGGCTTATACTGACACATAGTGTGGATATTTCTTTTGTTTGTGCAACATATATCGCTCATACAAACAAACATATTTATTGGAAAAAGGGGTGGTCAGCAGAGCAATGACAAGTCAAACAAAAATCCCCTAACTTACCGCCAGGGTGCTCTCTCCCACGTTGGAGGCTATGAGACCGTCGATGGTTCCGTATTCGGCGTCCCGCGCCGTCAACCTCTCCATCTGGTTGTGGTGGATGCGTCTAAAGACCAGGATGGCGATGGCAGAGAGCACGATGAGGACGATGATGGGCGCCACGATGACCACAGCCAGGGTCGTCACGCTGTAGTTGGGCAGCTCTTCTTCTGTGGAGAGAGGGGGAGCCGGTGTGGAGTTTAGTGGTTTAGAGAAAATAAAAGTGCAAGACTATCCCAGGCCGGAGTTGGGGTTGGTCTAACAACAAATCCGAACAGACACAGCTGATTGGCCGGCAGCCCCGCCACTCAACAGTGCAACAGTTACAGTGTCAAACAACAAACATGGCGGCTGCATCTGCAGTGAACGTATCTACGTATCAATCTGTCCATTAAACCGACCTATGACAAATAGTTTCTTTAAAGAAGCGTTGGGTTGTATAAACATCATCATCCAACATATTGTACTGCTTTTGTTCACATCCTAGTAGTGCTCATTGGCTTGTTTGTGTGGTTGGCTAGCTCATTAGCCACATGATTGACAACAACCTCTGGTTTGTTTGGTATGAACCAAACCCCTCCCCCTCGAAATCTCACAGACAGCGGACAATTCCAGGCTCAAGCTTCTGGAAGGTTGAACTCGAGTCTGATAATCAGGCTACTAGGTCCATGCCGTGTCACAGACCACGTCACACTAGTCCGGTGAATCAGTGCCTGAGGTCAACAGACTCTTCCAGAGGCCTGGGCTGAGTCACAAAGACAGGTGAGCATGATAATTACACATGCTGACGTGAAACACTCTTCACTGAAGTGAAACTCATCCCTGTAGCTCCTCTCACCCCCCATCTAACCCCCAGTATGGCAATCACAGGTCTACAGGCAGACAGGCGGACAAAACCACAGAAAGGGTGGGGGTCCATAGAACACACGGGAGGTAAACATGCACAAAATTTGAGGGGTGACGTCCCTCTCACTCACACGCACCCACAGATGGAGCTCATCCAGGCAGCGGAGGAGCCCAGCCTCAGGAAGTGACCACCACCGCACACAAACTCCAAACATTCCACTGCTACGGCCTCCAGCACAGACAATGCTGCCCTTTTCTCCCACCATATACTGAGGCCTTTCTCCCTCATACACAGACCTGGCAACACATTCTGGGAGCTACTATTCCCCGGACTTGAACCAAACACAGAAGCCAGAGGGGATGCATTTGAGTCACACCAATACCATAAAACAGTGGTTTTCAACCAGTGGTCCCTGAGAGGATTCCAGGTGGTCCTCAGTACCTCAGTAGAACATTTAGGTCAGATTTACAGAAATCGTCTGTTGCTGCTTGGAATGTCTGGTGGGTATAGCGTAAACATAAACGTGGGTATAGCGTAAACATGAAACCAAATGGACCCGCAAGGGTCCTTTTGGTTTCAGGTTTACACTCAAGAGTTATAATACCGGTATTTATTATTTAAATTAGCACCACTTAATAAGTCTACATGATTACAGAATGTAGAAGATTAATGGTCATTTGTATCTGTTTGCCTGTGTTGTTTCCCAAATCCACCCTGGAATTGTGAATAAAAGCAAAAGAAATCTTTAGTTTTGGCTGTGTGGGGCTTAAATGTCCTCAATTGGTGGTCCGTTGTTTAAACTCTGAATAAATAGTGGGACCTGGCATCAAAATGGTTGAAAATCACTGTTTTCTGTTTTATACTACATTTGAATTCTCCACATGTACTAATATTGTTTGATGCAGGTCTTCTACAAAAAAAATGTACACCAGGAAGAAAGACTGCATTCATCTAAAACAGAGTTGGGGGTAACGAGTAACGAGTAACGAGTAACGAGTAATATTACTACTTTTTCAGGTAACGAGTAGTGTAACGACGTTACCTCCTAGAAAATAGTAATAATATTACAGTTACTTCTACTAATATTACTTAGTTACTTTTGTCATGCTGCTGCGTTCAACAGTATTGCGTTGGTGAAGGGAGATGAGCTAATGTCACTTTAGCTTGATCGGAAAAAAGATGAGCAGCGACTTTTATTAGGCAGACGTACAAAGACATCTGGTGTCAAAGCTGCGTCATTGCGGCGTCAGAAACGTAGCGCTCGAAAGCTGTTTGTGCAGCTTGTTGTCCCTATTTATTGTCCCGATCCTCAATAGAAGTATATGTAGAAGAGCCGCGCTTGGACTGGCCACTTAAAGAGAACGGAGTTGGCGCTAATGCTCTGCGCTCTTACCTCTCCGGTGAAACTCCTTTGATTCTTTGTTGAGATTTGAATCGAAAAAATCTCAGTCCATTCTCACCCGATTGCAATAATTCCAACTGTGGTCCAAGTATATCCAAGGATATTTTCATTTGCCATATAAGTCATGCGTTTATAATATGAGTTTATCCACACAATAGCTGGGGAAATGTCCACACTTGAAGACTGTATGTATGCGCTGTCTGTCAGGGATTTCCCATAGGCTACACAGCTGTTCTGATTACGCGATGCCAGTGGCTTAATCATCAATTTAGACACTGGAGCTATAAGCCCTCATATACTCAATATTAAATCAAAAAGATCTTATGCTTATGTATGTTTATCATACATTTTAATTTTGCATTAAAACATATTTGACAGACAGAACTGTAACTAAATAACAATCCACTGACTGAAATAACAGCCTACTGCAACTATGTAATCTATGGTAGGCTATATGTTAATCATGTGCGCATATAAATATTAAGATATTTTAGTATTTTTTTCCAGGGTGGGATGTCTGTATTCATTCATCTAAATACATTTATCTAAATACATCCATCCATCTTCACCTGCTTATCGGTAGTCGGTCGTGGGGGCAACAGTCACCCAATTGATGTTTGGCTGATTTGTGACTCTTGTTACTCTTCTTCATTAGATTCAGCTCTAAAAGAAGCTGACAGATTGTGTAGTTGTAGCTAATTTCCCTTTTTTCAGGGATCTGGGTGCAAAAGTAATATAAAAAAGTAATATGTAATATACTACATATTACTTTTGCATCCAAGTAATAAGTAGTGTAATATTATTACTTTTCTGAAGGGTAATAAGTAATAAGTAATATATTACTTTCCTAAGTAATATTCCCCAACACTGCATTCATCTAAAAAAAATATATTCCAATGTAATATTCTGGCGTTTAGAGACAGGCCATCTGGTTGTCAACTGGTGGGAGAGGTGAGGGAGGGTGACAAAGACTTTACATATGGTGGCCTGCCTCTCATCTCTCTGCTCCCCAAGGACCTCGCCCCCTGCTCTCATGTCAGCTAGCCATGACATCCGCAAAGGGGACAGGATGAGTGGACCATGACTAAACAATATATCCACAGCCTCCCTCTTCTTCATTCCCGTTCCCCCTAATGTCCAGTCCAGTACATTTAAGTAACAATTGCGAGTTGGCAAGGATGGATAATCTTCACAGCCGAGGGCTTGTGAACTTGTTGTCCCCCTAGTGGAGGATGGAATGTGTATCTTTTTTATTTTATTATTATTATTATTATTTTATAACCCATTTTTCACCCAGTGCCAATTCCTTTTGTGATCCTGGGCTCTACACACCCTCCGCCAACACACCCTCCGTGAAAAGAAGGCAGCTTGGACTCCTCATGCATTGAAGGAAGCATGTGGCCAGTCCACTGTCTACCTTTCACCTGACCGGGGGGGAGTTTCCCTGGTTTGAATGTAGCGCATGTAAGGAACGGGTTTAGAGCCAGGATTACTGCATGTTTTTGTGGATTTGTCTGCCCTAGGGGACATGGGGAGAACATGCAAACCCTTTTCACCAACTCCCGCCTCGGGTATGGGCACTGATGACGCGGCGGAGGGGGAGACACGCCACCAGCACCCACAGCGGTGTCCCTAGCGGGAACCCAGGAGCTTCTAGCTGTGAGGCGAGAGCACTAACCACTGTTCCAACATGAATGTGCATCATTTGTATTTAAAGGGGAAGTCCACCCATTTTCAACACTTTACTATGTCATTGATGTACCTTCGAGGTGTTGGGTGGGCATGATAAAAAAGTTCTCCCATTCTGTGTTCCAAAGAAATGGAGGTCTGAAAAAAACCACCAACATGGTGAAACATCATCAAGAAGTATTTTCACCACGTTAATGGATTTGTTTATACGCTTCTTTTTTTCTGAGAGTGTACAAATGGACCTGTTAGGGTTCATTTGGTTGCATTTGAAAAAAATGTTGAAAATAGGAATTGGAATTCCCCTTTAAACACTAGCAGAACCAAAACGAAAACCTCATTGGCATTCCTGATTGGAATGAGGCAGGAAAAAAAGAAAGAAATTAAAAAAAAATCCCCTTGGATGCACTAGGGCTAGGCTGATGCACATTGCACACCAGACATAATGGAGCCGTGTTTCACAAATGGCATGGAAAAAACGGGTGCAGGACGATGCTCCGAGTGGTCGTTGTTCCTACAGACGATAGTCCGAAAAATTCGGAACATTGCCCGAAGTATTTACATTTTCTACCCAACCTCCCGAAGGGACATTATCCCGAAGGATTTCGCCAAAAAAATCTTCCGAACGGACAACATGCAGAACGGACGATGTCCCGAAAGTGGGTAATATCGTGCGCTTTGTGTGTGTCTGTCGTTTGGTGCGCGTGCGTGCACACACGTGTACGCGCGCGGCTTCATTGCGCGCGTTTCATTACGGACAGACAGAGAGCGTTTTCTCTCTGCCCCGCTGTCCTTCTGCCTCTCTCTCTCTCTCTCTCTCTCTCTCTCTCTCTCTCTCTCTCTGTCTCTGTCATCCTCATGATGACTCTCTCTCTCTCTCTCTCTCTCTCGCACCTGGTACACGTGTGTGTGTGTGTGTGTGTGTGTGTGTGTGTGTGTGTGTGTGTGTGTGTGTGTGGTGTGTGTGTGTGTGTGTTTGTGTTTGTGTGTGCGTGCTCACGTGCCTTATATTGTATATATAATTTTCCGACGTGAATTTCACACAAATTGGACCGTCTGTGCATTAGTCCCCCCCCCCCCCCCCCCCCCCCCCCCCGTCTCTCTCTCTCTCTCTAATTATATGAAGCGCAATATACGCACGCACAACTTGATGTGTGGGTGGGTTCATCAGAGTGCTGGCCAGGCTACATGTTAAAAAAAAAAAACCCAGCCTCGGGCTGGGTTAAACTAAGGGCCGGGGCCGGACTGGTGGTTCCAGTATATATCCAGTGTATATCCACTCACAATATCGTAGTGCAATGCAGCGCGTTAAGCCCCCCCCCCCCCCCCCCCCCCCCCCCCCCAAAAAAAAAAAAAAAAAAACGCCGACCACTTAGTCCATATAGCCTATACTTCACTTGTTCTTGTTCAGACAAGAACGACTAGCCACGTTCCATAAGCCCTATTTTTGCGCAAAAACGCTCTTGCGAAGAGAATGTTGAATGAAAACACTTCAAAATGAGTTTCCATTTTGCGCAAAAATAATTTCTCGCTGAAAGGTGCCGAAAATACTTTGTATTGGAAAGCACTGGGCACACATAGCGCATTTGAAGAGTTGTGGCCTGCCGATGAGTGCATTGTTATTTGTTCATTTAAGTTATATTTCTGCAAAAAAACGCTCAGAATGGACGAGGAACGCATGGCCAATAACGTTCAGACTCCCATCGCGTCTGTTCATTAAAGTCGCAAGGCAGCTACAGGTCCTATATTTACAGTATCTGATCTGTATCATCATACATGATAGCTAAGATACGCAAGTGATATCAGACATAAACAGCTGTTTTACATGACCGGGCTCTGCCCTTATAGATATTATTCCGTTAATAAAGTTCAAACCCTTTTTCCTCGCACGTGTCGCGCTGCAGATGACATGATGATGGTGTAGTCTACAATATCGCATTTCATCAGTTAATGGAAACAGCGGACAATTCGCTCTTCTTTTTTTTCGACTTAAGTTCATACTCTTCCTATTTTCGCAAAGGTTTTATGGAAACGTGGCTTGTCTCATAAAATGGGGGTCCACGGAATGAGAACACTGGACATCTGAATAGGCCTACTATAGGCAGGGAGAAATCCATGAAAACCAGAATAAAGGGTGTACCAAACTTTTCTCAGTTGTTCCTAACATGATTTTTCACGTAGAATCCAATTCTGCTTGATACATTTTTGTATCACGCATAGTTAATGAGATAATTAGCATAATTAAATAAATATGCAAATTATGTCATTAATTACGCAAATTACAAAAATGTACTTTGCAGAAACGAATTCTACGGACAAAATACATAAGGATCAACTGAGAAAGGTGTATGAATTTATTCATTTGCTGCTTTCTTTAGTTTTAGGGATTTTAGATGTTTTTGACTGGGGGCAGGGGCATTTGAACATGGGGCTAAACTCTGTGTGTGTGTGTGTGTGTGTGTGTGTGTGTGTGTGTGTGTGTGTGTGTGTGTGTGTGTGTGTGTGTGTGTGTGTGTGTGTGTGCGTGCGTGCGCGCACGCACACGTCCTCGTTATTAAACCCCAGTGTCCCCAGTTTTATTCCTCCAGGGCGCATCACGCGTTGGAAGGGAAAGATGTAATGTCAGAACCTAGCTCTGTTTTGGTTTTGGAACTGCCTATATGTGCATTTCTCGAACTAGGCCTACTGCAAATGTACAGGACAAAAAAGCGCTGTCCCTGCAAACACAACGGTGGAAACAATCTTAGCCTATGTGATGTGATATTGTATTGCGCATCAATCCATGGCCAAACTTGACATACCGCATCTCGTTGAGGCTGCGAGCTATACGATCTGCAAACAATGAATCTTATACCTTAATATCTCATAATAAGGTGGCAATTTGGTAGACAGTTTGTGCATAATATAGAACTATATGGCTACAGCTTTCGGGCAAGGGGTCTGGAGACGTTCTCATCTTGCGGGCCGCGGACCCCCAAATGGATATACCCGTCATTGAAATTAAACCACGAGAATTGGGAACTTTACCAAGTGAATAGCCTAGTCCTGGCGTTGTGCATTTCCTCGAAATTGGCTGTGGTGCGAGGAAAGCTGCTGCGCATTGGTCACTGATTGATCTATATCTATTCGATTGATCTACTTCGGTGGTTTTCAACAGGTGGTCCGGGGCCGCCAGTGGTTCAGAGAGAGTTCCCGGTGGTCCCCAGGTAAATGATGGAAAGTTGGTTAAACTAGATGAAACTCTTTGAGCTCGAAACCAAATGGACCCTTGCGGCTTGCGGGTCCATTTGGTTTCATGTTTACACTCTCAAGAGTTAAAATATTCATAATGTGAATTAGCCCAAGTCTACACAACTAGAGAATGTTGAAGAATGGCCATAGATGATAGAATGGCCTGCCTGATATTGTATACAACTACCGGTACATCAAATCTGAAAAAGCCGCACTTGTCGCGGGTGATCAAGAATTAAAATCATTGCAGGAGCGGGAGGGAATGAACAGGTCACGGCTCTGATTTGGGGACCACTAGGCCTACTGTACAACATCCTCATACTGCCGAAAAGGAATATAGATGAGGAAAAGCATTTTTCTATCGTGTCTACCAGCTGTCTGCTAACCTCGATCTTCAAATGGATCAACTGGCCCACTCACTACAATGTCCAGTTAATACATGCTGATTGTTGCGCTGTTTCGCGGACCCCATACATACATTAATAGCAGCTGCGTACGTGCGTGTGTGTCTGTTTGTGACCCCGTTGGGTTGGTGGGAGATGGACAGACTGTTCTGTGTGTTGGACGAGGCGCGCCACGAATCTCTTCTCGGAAAATTATATAGGCCTATATAATAATATAATGGCACGTGAGCACGCACACGCACACACACACACACACACACACACACACACACACACACACACACACACACACACACACACACACACACACACACACACACACCAGGGTTATATGGTTTTTCATTTCAGTTTAGTTTTATAGTTAGTTCTTACTCTTTCTTTTTAAATGTAGTTAGGGTAGAGAGAGAGAGAGAGACAGAGAGAGAGAGAGAGAGAGAGACAGAGAGAGAGAGAGAGAGAGAGAGAGAGAGAGAGAGAGAGAGAAAGAGAGAGAGAGAGAGAGAGACAGAGAGACAGAGAGACAGAGCAGAGAGAGAGAGAGAGAGAGAGAGAGATAGGCAGAAGGACAGCGGGCAGACAAACGCTCTCTGTCTGTCCGTAATGAAACCGCGCGCAATGAAGCCGCGCGCGTACACGTGCGCGCGCGCGTACCCAGATGACATACACAAACAAAGTGCACGATATTAGGCTACCCATCGGGACATTGTCCGTTCGAGAAGTTGTCCGTTCGGAAGATTTTTTTGGCGAAATCCTTCGGGATAATGTCCCTTCGGGAGGTTGGGTAGAAAATGTAAATACTTCGGGCAATGTTCCGAATTTTTCGGACTATCGTCTGTCGGGACAACGACCACTCGGAAAATCCGGCGGACCCCGGAAAAAACAGGGCAGATGGTGCGTGTAATGCATTGTGGGTAGTGCAGTACCTTGGACTGGCAGCTCCACTGTGCTGTTCAAGTTACACAGGTGCCCATGGCAGCATTCCACTATCTGGTCCCTGGAGGGTGGGGTCTTGCAGGTCATTCTGCTCTGCTCGTAGACCTTGAAGCAGCCCTTCTGGTACACCAGGGAGCCCGCGTTCATCGTCAGCGCCGAGAAACATTGATGGCCCATGCAGCGGCCCCCCGTCACACACGAGCTGCCCTCGCACACACACTCGTGCTCCTCCTTGGCCAGGGGCCTGGCTTCCTCCTCTGAAAAATGGGAGAGGACAGAGTTAAGACCTTGAGCCAGTACTGATAGCTGGTCCTGTACTATTATCCATGTAAACATTAGCTTTCTGTGGGGGTTTTGCCGGTGCACGGACACTCTACTTGTGCAGATTTCTTTCCCTGCTCTGGGCGGATGAATACGTTTGTCTGTTTGCATTCTGCTGATCTAGTTAGTTTTGAATCTGAGAGACTAATCATGAAAGTCCGTGGCTCAATTACATAATAAATAGTGGTTGAAAACCACTGGAGTAAAGTATGATGACTACTGTAATAATCACCTTTCCCTGTGCCCGCCTGCACAGTGACGTTCATGTTACACAGGTGGCCCTGACAGCACTTGACCACATGGGCCGGCGAGGGCGGGGTGGCACACGTGGCCCTGCCGTCCTCGTCGTCCCTGAGGCAGCCCTTCTGGTGGACGGCGGCGCCGTCCGTCATCACCGTCACGGAGGAGAAGCACTGCTGACCGAGGCAGCGGCCGCCTGGCTCACACGCAGGGCCCTCGCACACGCACTCCTGCTCTCTGAGGACCGGCCTGCCGGAAGACACTTCCACCATGTCTGATGAAAAGGGAAATCAAGACGGATATGTATGAGGACATCCATTAGTGCAATGCTGTTATCATCCGGATAAATTGAATGGCATTTAGTGAGATGAAAAAACAAAACAAACAGAAGATTAAAGTGTATTATTATCGTAGTGAGGCTCACTCAACAACACGAGTTTAAACCCAAGAACCTTTTCTGCAATGTAACAGTGCATTTGTAGCATAATAGTTTTGTTTTCCAATAAATATGTTTTCCAGAAAACTTAGACCAGTATTTAGAAAACTTTTTTTTTAGAATCAGCCTAGTCCTAAACGGTTTGACAGTCGGAAAGTAGCACTTCCCCCAGCTGGTTCATAAGAAATACAAACTTACTGAGATTTCCCTCGACATGGAGACATAATTAATCAACAAATACAGCCGATGTATAGGCACATGAAGCTTGTAAATCAGCTATTTTTGCTACAACAGTTATATACGACAGGTTCTCTAAAATGAATGTGGAAATATAGTGTCCCTGTCCGCCGTCAAAGTTGCTCTTCTTTCACATAACCACGTGGTGTTGACTGTTCCATCCAACAGCTCACCTCTTCCTAGCGGCTGCACAGTGATGTTTATGTTACACAGGTCTCCATGGCAGCACTCCACCACCAGCTCGGGGGCCAGCGGGGGTCCTCCGCAGCTCGTCGCTGAGTCCTCGCCTCCGTTACCCACAATGCAGCCTTTCTGCTGGACCTGTGTGCCGTTCAGAGTGGCCAGGGCGGAGAAGCACTGCCGGCCGGAACACCGGTCACTGCTGCCGCAAGTCGGACCGTCACATATGCAGTCGTAGCTCCCTGCAGATCCCTTATCTGAAAGAAAAGGAAGATGTCAGAATATACAGAATATATATCAGAATATATCATTGACACACTTTGATCACAAATACAATTAAAAAACAGTTGCAAATGGGGAAAATACATACAGTTGGGAGGGGGTACAGAGTTTTGTAAACAGAGTTACAGTATGTCACATTGCATTATTTTATACATACTACAACAGGCTATAGAGATTTGTTTTGTTGCCTTTTCTTCTGATGAACTCTTGACACTGTAAAATGATGACCTGTGAAGAATATCTTACCATCTGCACTGCTGTGAGGCAGGAAGACCAGGGTGATGAAGACCATTAGAAACATGTCTCTTTATGGCAGACCTGGAAGAGAGAGGCGGAACACTGACTGTTAATACTGTAATGAGACTAGCTGCTGCACACAGAAATAACCTAGAGATGCTCCGATAATCGCTCACCGATCGGCGATGATCAGCCATGTTGGCCAATATTCACTCGGCAATATTTTGAAATCACACTGCTCAGGCACACCAATCACACCACCACGGATCTTTTATATTGTGTAAGTGGTATAAATGTCAATCAGATATAAGTAGAATATCATTTTGCATCTTTGTGGCAGGACCCCCCCCCCCCGATTAAGATTTGCCCGTTACTCACGGGATCAATATCGGACTTATCGGTATTGGCCCAGGCATGAAAAAAAAAAAAAAATCAATCAGGGATTGAGATCGCTCCCCCCCAAAAAACCTGATCTGTGCATCCCTAAACTAACCTGTTCATTTAACATGAGAGAATGTTC
Source organism: Benthosema pterotum (assembly GCA_039105355.1). Classification (NCBI taxonomy): domain Eukaryota; kingdom Metazoa; phylum Chordata; class Actinopteri; order Myctophiformes; family Myctophidae; genus Benthosema; species Benthosema pterotum. The sequence continues at coordinate 27,989,376 of CM076978.1, forward strand.
TCTGCCTTACATCTAAAATGTTACATTTAGCAGCAACTCAACAGCGAACACACAAGAGGCCTTTTGGGACGCCATGCAGTGAGGAAAGTAGAGAGACAGAAAGATTCATTATGATGGGAGATAGAGAGGTCAGACATCAGCTGGATGTACTGTCAAAGGGCATTAGACAGAGAAATTTCACCGCGAGACCTTTGCACCCCCCCTCCCCCCACATATACACACCCACCAAAAATGAGTCAACACAAAGTTTAAAATGCTGGAGCAAAGAAGTGGGTCTCATGCCTTCCTAGTTGTCCTGGCAACAAGGCATTGAGTGGCAAGCAATGGGGTGACTGCCGCTCTCCTATTGGCTGCCTGCATGCGAGTTTTCCTGTGTGTGTGTGTGTGTGTGTGTGTGTGTGTGTGTTAAAGTTATAGAAAGAGGGACAGGCTGGCTCGGCGGTGAGGGGAGTGGAGCAGACAGAGACAGAGACTAGGAGGGGAGATGCGGAGGAGGAGGAGGAGGAGGAGGAAAGACAGACGATGGGGTGGTTGGAGGGGGGCAGCGCAGCAGGGTGGGCGCCCAAATGCTATCGTTTAGAGACCAGGAGTCTGATCTGTCAATATTTAATGCATCTGCAGGCATCCGTGTCCTCCTGAAACCTCGTTTTTTTGTTTGTCAACGACGTGACCGATTTTGCCAAGAAGACCGCAGGGTTTGCTGAACAGAAAAAACAAACAAACATAATCCAACCGAAATTGAATCATCCCTTTTTTTGTTTTTTCAAAAAAGACTGTCTGATTTTTGTGGAGGCTTAACCACCCCCAGCGTGCCCCCCTCTCTATGACATGCTAAGTACTGGCTGTGTGTGTGTGTGTGTGTGTGTGTGTGTGTGTGTGTGTGTGTGTGTGTGTGTGCGCGCGTGTGCACACACGCATGCCACAGATAAGTATCCCAGTGGTTGTTGTTTTTCTTCCCCTGAGCCTTTGTGCCCGTCTCCCAGACATAAATGATTAAGCGCGTAATGGTAGCATTAGCCCGACGGCGGCGTCTGTACGGGTCGCTCGCACACACAAGACCACATGCTGCTCCTTTAATCAGAGCACAAAACAGAGGCTGCCACACAGAGATAATCAGGAGAGGATTTTTTTGTTGTTGTTGTCGTTTGTTCGGGGGGTTGTGGGGGTTGAGGGGGTGGGCTGCGCTGCAGTGAGGACGCGGGTCGGGGGAGTAGTGAAGGGACAGTCCAAGGTAGAGCCAGGGGGCAAGTGGAGGGCAGCGGGGCAGAGATAATGGGACCAGTGTGGAGGGAATGTGGGCACAGAGACATGGGAGCAGCAGAGACGTGGCAGTGGTGCTGCTGAGCTAAAGTAGGAACAGAGTAGTGGGACACGAGGGTGTCCGCTATCACTCAGTGTGCCCATGGTTGGGGGAAGGGAGGGGGAGGTTGGCACTGCTGTGCATTGACAGGACCGCCCTGACTGGGTCAGGGTAGGGTGCAGCCAGAGGGCAGATGGAATTGGGACAGAGGGAAAGGAGTAGCGACAATGGGGGGGGGGCAGAGAGTGTCAGACTTGGCGTCGTCTTCATCAACCTTGATTTGAACCTTGTTGCGGATGCACACTAGTGGACGAACTATAGTGGGGACTCGGGAGGGATTACAAGGTGCAGAATATCCTCTCTTCTTGTCTCTTCTTGTTGAGAGACACATAACTCTGCTTAGTTAGGAAACCACAGCACAGCACATCACACGGCTTCACTTAAAAACAAGGGACATTTCGGTTTTCGAGGAACCAGATTGTTTACATCTAGATTTGTGACAAGATCACTGCTGTTAATCTACTACAATAGATCAGGTAGTATTGGATTCACCATGAAGAACATGAACATTCTCCTCATATACTAATAGGGGATAATACGTTACTCCTCTGTTACTACTACGCCCCTGTCCCTGCCTCAGCTTGACTTAAAAAAAATCTGAACTATCCCTTTAAGTCTTTGTGGTTAACCTCCCAGCGCTGTGCTGAAACTATGCCTCTGGCTCCAGAGGGCATGTACCATGAGATGCTGTGCTGTACATGTGGCTAAGGTTTATTTCCACTGTTTTTCTCTGGAGTCTAGAGTCTTTGGCGGCTACTTTGTTTGGCTCAATGTGGTTCTCATCTCGTTTCCAAGACCAAAGTCTCCGTCAGCAGAGCCTCGTCGTCTCTGCCAAACTCCACCTCCACTCCGTTCTCTTACGCACAGAGTAGTGTGATCTGCATTTTTGCTCTTTCTCTGCTTCAGCTTCTCCTACAACGTTGCCATGATACAAAGTGCTTTACAGTGTGTACTCACCAATTGAGATGACATACATTTTCATACACCAATGGAAGAGGATGCAAGTGTCTTGGTCAAGGACACTTAAAATACTTTTGCACAGAAGGAGCTGAGCTGGGGATTGAACCGGAAACTTTTTGAACTCCCAGGTGGCCACTGCCCCTCCCGGGCCAGTGCTGCCCTTCATCATATCTAGGGTTATGACTGGGGTCAAAGTTAGCACAGGTCTTAGTCATAGTCTGCATAGTCTTGTTTTGTAAAACATATACAATGCAAGTTACACAAATACGTATTGTGATGCACATGATGGCAACTACAGTCCATGCAGAAAACAGTCTAGCATTAGTGTAACGTGTAACGAATGCCATGCGATGTGGGGTTAATCGTTTTCCAAAACGTTGCGTACAGTATCTGGATTGCATGAGGCAAGAGGAGGGACTCTGAGGTTTACGGGGGGATGAGGGTCTTGAGAGCACACCCTTGGCTGCAAGTCAGCTCTGTGAACACTGCCAGAGAATTCAATCTGCTGGAATAGAGGCCTGCAGCCCCACATGTGCATGCACGCGCACGCACACGCACGCGCGCGCGCACACACACACACAGGCGTGCAGACAGAAAGCTCCAAAAAGTTGTCTACTCAGATCTCAATAGGTTCTGCAGATGCTGGTCCAATCATCCCCCCCTCTCTCTGTTTGTCTGAGTCGCTCCCTCTCTCACCAGGATCCTATTAGAAGTTTCTTACATCAGGACTTGCTATGCATTCTGACTATGTATCCCCTGAGAAATCGGACTCGCACCTGGATGGCAAGCATCCTGTAGTACCTTGTCATTTTTCCTCCAAAGAAGCACATGTCATTCCATGTAATGCACTGCATTTCACATCTTCTGAGTTTGCCACAGCTCGGTTTCGGATATGGTTCTCACTATCAGTCAGAACGTAATCCAAAGTTCTGGCAACCCAGGGGAAGAGCAAGCAGTGCTGTTGCTCTGGAAAGTCAACCTACATTGACAACACTGGGAGCAACATACTGCCAATTTAAAAGTGCAAACCTGCGAAAACAGTCTCTTCAAAGATTATAAGTGCAAACCTGCAAAAAGGCAGACAAGTGCATCTGATAACTTGCAAATAAAGGAGGCGAGAGTGTGAAATACTTGCCATTAATATAGTGGTGTCAGAGTTGTGTTTGATTTTGGTGAAATATGAAGTAGTTCCGGTTATTTTGTGGGGGTCACTGGGGGCCACGCAGCAAAAGTAAATGAATAAAATAAAAAACTAATGTCATTTGTATTGAATTATTTCTAAAATATTAGCACATCCCTCACTCACTTTTGACCCACCTATCACAGAAAACTGTTTTTTGTGTCCATATCACTACACCCAAAAATTAGTTCCATGTGATAGAGGGGTCAAAAATGAACAAAGGAGGACCTAATATTATTAATATAAATAATACAACAATACAAATCACATTAGTTTTGTGGATTAATGTACTTTTACTGTGCGGCCCCAGTGACCCAGTGACCGGAACTACTTAATATTGACCAAAACCAGAGCAGAACTCCCACCACGGGACAATTAATACAGTTGACACCACTATAGTATTTCATACAACGTACGTTCCAAAAAACCGAACTGTACTGTAAATCCGTACATGCAACGAATAGTAAATACATCTACAAGCTCTGCATTTGCGCACTTGTAGATACATGAACTACACCGGCATCAGTGCTATTTGTGAAGCTTCATTAACAGTCCTTACTGAGTGTTGAAGGACTTTTCGCAGTCAATTTAAGTAGCAAGCAGTGCCGGCATGTTTCCAATGATCACACTCCAGGGGGCAATCTGGACACAGATCTCTTTATGAAGTTGAGAAGCGCCACTCAGATGGGAATGACTCAACACTCCATTTGATACTCCGATTACAATGTTTGCACCCGATGTCACCATTTAGTCAACTGATTAGACTGTGTAATGACTCGAAACGTGACGTGTCGACTCTTGATCAACCTAGAGCAGTAGTTTTCAACCAGTGGTCTGGGTACCACCAGTGGTCCTTGAGAGGGTGCCCAGGTGGTCCCAAGCTATGCTAAAGAGTTGCACCTGGTTAACCATCTTTCCATCATTCAGCCTGAGGACCACCTGGAGAGAGTAAACTCAACATCAAATGGTGGTCCTCCGTGGCTAAAATGCTGAATAAATAGCGGGCCCTGGATGGTCCAAATGGTTGAAAACCCACTGAGCTACAGTATAACCTACGATATGATCGACCTCTCTGGATGCCACATTACGTTTGATATTCATCATCTATCAGTTTTGGGGTTGTTTCTGAATTCAGGTCAGGATGGATTGAGAGTGACAAACCACTATTTTGTCTGATGGGTGGGAGGGAGGGAGGGAGAGAGAGAAAGAGGCTGGAAGCCCCGCAGGAGCTGCTGAGTCATCATCCTGCTGGTAGGGAGGCAGACGAGAGGTGGAATCTGTGTCTGAGCTGGCAGGCTGGCACAGTTACCATGGCACAAAATAGCTCTGTGTGCATCAAGGAGAACTGCGACGACTCTGCGGGAGGACAGGGTAAGAAGCAGGGCAGAGACCGGGGGCGATGCCAGAGCCCAGCTCCTCGCGTTCGTGTCCCTGTCGTCTCCAAAACCCAGACAGCCAAAGTGCTAGCGCGCCATCAGGGACACGCAGATGGTTCGCTCCTACGTGGATGTGGGTGTTAATACAGAGCTGAGGGCAAAACTTGTCCTCACTGCAGCAAGGCAGCCCACACTATTCACACTGACTGCAGCTCAGCAGATGAACACGTGTTCCCCTACATGTAAAATATAAAAAAACAGCTTCTTCGCCAACAGTCAAAGAAAAACAAAGAGGGCGAGAAAAATAAATCCTTGTTTTTTAAGTGTGGGTTATAAATAATAGAACAATGAGAGTCCCAGTCCCCGCAATCTTACTGAAGACGATGGTCGTGGCGATTTAAAAAACAGTCGGGAGGGAGTTTGATGGCAGAACACAACCTTTGTGGAGACAGTAGAAAAAAATAATAATAATCTGCCATCCCGAGATGTCTCGTTCGTTTCTGTTTTGGGGAGCGTGGGAGCCTGGGAGGTGAACTCGAAGAAAAACAAACAAGCATTCCTTTTTCAATCTGACAGTTGCTTTTTTCATACTGTAACATATACTGTATATGAAGATACAGACGTGTGCACAGTATTTCTACATATATAGTATACATATACTCTGTGTGTGTGTGTGTGTTTATGTATGTATGTATGTATGTATGTATGTATGTATGTATGTATGTATGTATGTATGTATGTATGTATGTATGTATGTATGTATGTATGTATGTATGTATGTATGTATGAATGAATGAATGAATGAATGAATGAATGAATGAATGAATGAATGAATGAATGAATGAATGAATGAATGAATGAATGAATGAATGAATGAATGAATGAATGAATGAATGAATGAATGAATGAATGATTTTATTTTCGTGTCTGGCTGCCTTTCGCAGCCCATCCCACATGAGATTATTCAGACACATTATACATCATCATTTCCAGTGTCAACACGCTGACATCAAAATAAAAGAAATAAATAAAGTTAATTGTCATATACAAATTACATATACAAGGTTCATCTATTGTACATAGATGAACCTGTATGTATGTATGTATGTATGTATGTATGTATGTATGTATGTATGTATGTGTGTGTGTGTATATGTGTGTGTGTGTATATATGTGTGTGTGTGTGTGTGTGTGTGTGTGTGTGTGTGTGTGTGTGTGTGTGTGTGTGTGTGTGTGTGTGTGTGTGTGTGTGTGTGTGTGTGTGTGTCCTTTCCCTAAAATGAAAGGGTGGTCTTCACATAAAGACTGTTATAGTGCTGACGCACTCAATTCTGGGGCTGGTCTGCTTTGGCTCTTCTTTGTTGTTTAATTTGCATATTCATACATATTTTCTACCATTTACTTTACAGCAGGGATGTCAAACTCAAATACACGGCAGGCCAAAATAGAACAGTTGGTACAAGTCGAGGCCCTTAGCCGCCGCACTATGTTTCAATACATAGGGCACTGGTTTACCAAGCGTCCCAGGAAAACAGCAAATTTTCCTCCAAAAATAAAGGATGTCCCTTAATAACAAGATGAATGCAAAGATGGAAGAGAGTGCATGCATTCAAAACTGATTGCATTAGTAAAGCTCAGTTTCCTGTTCCATGATCCTCACCAATCACTGCTTTCCTAGTAAAATGAGTAAATCAAAAGTAAAAATCAGTTGAGAAAGTAAAACAATTAGTTCCATCCATGGTGTGTGCAATACAGGAGGGCCAGTTCTAATAGTAGTTGATTATCATCCAGCAGGCCAAAGGTAATTCATTTGTGAATTGATTCACTTATTTGGCCCTTTGGCGGGGAGTTTGACATATGTGCTTTACAGATATCATTGCCGAACGCCAATGGGGATGGAGGACTCATAAAGAATCCAGTCCTGAGACCTCTGCTATTAATCAAGGCATGCTAGACATGCTAAGCTAACTAAACAGCTGGGAGAGCTGCCATAATTGCACCAACGCTATGCGTTTGGATGAAACGCTCATTTAACTGATGGAAAGCCTCCTCCCTGGCCGAGGGCCTCATCAAACAGGAGATTAAAGACATGGAGTGAAAAGCCCCCTGCACAGCCCTAGCAGACCCTGTGGAATCTACAGTCCCATCAGGTCTAGCCAAGTCCCATCTCAGAGCCCTTCATTCAGCAGCCGCCTCCCCTCACAATGTGAGGAATGTAATCAAATGCAAATGCCTCCATCTTCATGTAAACTCTCACTGGTACGTGTTTGTGCATGCCTGCCAACCCCCCACCCCCCATCTCTCATCACTTTCTAGAAGAATCCAGCATGGAAGGTTGTCTTTTGTTCCATGCAGGTACTGTGCAACTCGGGATGTTTTTTTTTTTACAGTACTACACATAGGGATTTGCTGCAATCACAAAGTTTCCATTCCCGATCTAATAGCGATCAACCATCATCAAAACTGATTTGATACCATCCAGAAAATATTTAAAGGGACATTTCAGCATTTTTACCAAAAATATGTGTTAATGACATTTAAAAGACTTGGAACACTTTCCCGGGGGCTTTATGTGTGTAATATGTGGCTTTAGATATTATTATTATATTATATAGCCCCAGTGACTCTGATGTCATCGACACTCACCCCTGGACTACAATGCTCCCTTTATCCTTGTGGATAGGGGGAGGGGCTGTCTTAATGACACAACAGGAAGTAGTGTTGATGACGGAGACACTGGGGCTCACTGCTAAATTTTAAAATATATAAAGCCACATATATTACACCAAAATGCCCTCAGGAAAGTGTTCTGAATCTTCCAAATGTCTGTAACATGGGAAAAAATGGTGAAATGTTGCTTTAAGTTTCTCTATGCTGTCTGACATAAATAAATGGCAAGTAGCACAATTTATCTTGACTTTTTATGCTTTTTTTCTAGTCTGGATGTTTGCACTCTTTACAATTGGCAGTTGGATGTTTTTTGTTGTTTTCTAACATAATAAATCGGCTTGCAGCTGAAATTACTGCTTGCTCCGCTCTGTGTTTGTGACGTACTATAGCTCAAGTGAGTTGCATGCTACTGTCTGATGGCTAGCTGCCTTTAGGCCTAGCCTGCTAGTAGCACAACTCAGTGGCGTTTTGAAACACCTGAAAGAACTCTACTTCCACCCAAAAAACAAAATGCGGAAGTGCTCGGTGTTAATCCTGCACAGGGTTTCCTCATGCTAAATGCACGGCCAGCTGCATTCTCAGCTCCAACCAGCAGGGCTCATCGCTTCAATGCTATAACTGTTATTATCATAGACCTATAAACGTAGATGCCTTTTCCAGCGCTGGAGCGCATGTATGTGCTCAAGGGAGGGCAGAACTTTGCCCCAGCTTCATTGCGAAGCAGTGCGGAAGGAAGCATGAGCGAGCATCACAGAGGGCATGTTCCTGGAAAAGATGCACTGTGGCTGGCCAGTGGTCACTTGAATGGCAGTGTGACATAGTGTGCGGACTAATTGAATGTAGGATTGGATCAGCACGTTTATATATGCATGACATGAATATCTGACAGAGGCAGGTAGTATTTTAAAAGAGAAGGGGAGCTCCAAGGGGCTCCATTTTCGTCACATGCTAAACACCATTATCCCTAACTTCTTTGCATTTTGTTTACTATTTTGAAAAACGTTTGAGTTCAACGTGCCATCTATTGACATGTTGTGAGCTTGTAGACTGGCCATTTTAGCGGTGACAGAAATCTAGGCCAAGAGGTCACATGTATAAGAGCACCCATCTAGTATAAAAGTCTTTTTAAATGGGAGAAGAACACACATCAATTTGGGCCTCCTGACATGATGAAATATGTTTGAGAACAACTCTGGTAAACGACATCCACAATGGTCACCATGGGACTCAGACAGTCATTATCAGACTACCATCAAAATACTTGAAACCCCCGATTCAAACCCGTCTTTGTGACCTTCAGCCATGTTTGCAGACAGAGGAATGCACAAACACTTCTCCTCCAAAACGACCCTCTAGCAAAGTTCACGGTGCTGGAAGGACATCGTTTGCTAAAGAGCACCTTGATTTGTATCACAGTAGACCCTTTTACCACATTTAGACATTCCCTCCTGTGTGGATTAGTCAAGCAGACAGATTGGTCCGAGAGACGGGGGTTTTAGGTTTAGGCATTAGCCTAATTGAGAGTTATGAGGGACTGTACAATCTGCAAGCAAGGAATCAAACCATTAAACAGTGGTGCTGATGACAGATGCAGCCGTGGAGCTCTACAAAATTTTAAAGCTTTTTTTATTACTCTTATCTATGACAGTCCTAATAAACCCCAGGAAATCATTTTAGCTACCAACTGTCCATCATTTAACTGGGGACCACCTAGAATCCTCTCAGGGACCACTGGTGGTCCCTGGACCACTGGTTGAAAACGACTGCTTTAAGTGTATTTGTGACAATTGTACATAACAAGGCAATCTAGATGTGTGTCACTGGGCTACCTTAAACATCACATACATGCGTCTGGTCAGAAGTGGTCACATCTGTACAACAGTATCTCGATTTACAACCCACAGCAGACAGAAGATAAAAGAGGGGTCACTGTTTACTTTGTAGACAAAGTGGCCTCATGGAGGCGAGAGTCCAGCCCCTGGGAAGGAAGGAAGGCAGCGACCGAAACAAAGCCATAACTTTCTCTCTAACAGCTGAGCGATAAGGCAAGGCCACTGGACCGAGTGAAGTGCTCATAAAATGTGTATTGCAGACTGTCTCCACTATAGTCTGGGCTTAGCAGGGAGAGGTTTTGAGGCCAGCCTCGGAGAAGTGGCATATCTGTTTTTGAGGGAATTCTCGTCCCTCCCATGTCCAGCTTTCAGGGTTTGTGAAAACATTATCCTGACACAAGCATTGAATGCCATTGATAATGAAAGGCCAGCTTTATGCATTTGTTACAACACACATTGAATGCCATTGACAACGAATGGCTGGTTTTGAGTGTTTAAAGAGTTACAAAATGTTAAAGCAATTTCTTTTGCAGTGTGGTGTGCTGCTCCTTAACATTAATCCTGTGAACTTCCATGGCCACTGGCCAGTTACAATTTCCTTGGATTTATTAGAAACTGTAGTAGATAAGATAATAAAAAAGAAATTGTTTTAAAAAATTGTAAACAAATATGTATTTGGGACCATGTTTGAATGCCCCCTTCCATATAGACTAAAGAAAGCAAGGAATGTAAAACAATTATTTTACTTTCTCTAACAACGTAAACATGGTTAAACAACAACAACAACAATGTTGTCCTTTAACCCAGAAAAGCATAAATCAATAAAGCAGAGATGAAGTAAGTGATAGCTGAAGGCCCAAAGCAGAAAGAGTTCAGTTAGGGAAATAGGACCAAACTGTAGCACACCAAACTCTGCCTTTTTTCTCTCACTCCTTTTCCTCCCAAACAAGTTCCGGTCTCCTGCTGAGAATACAGTGCCCGCCAGTCCCAGACAGCTCCTCTCATCCTGATATGTTTGGGCTACATAAGGGCTTATGATTATTAAAGGCTCAAGGAGGACCCCCCCCCCCCCACACACACACACACACACACACACACACACATACCCACCACACAACACCCCTCTAAAAATAACATTGTTAGTTCTGGAATGGAACAATGAGCAGAAACAGGCAAATTCATCCCACATGGGGTGCCATCCTTCCCCCGGCCTGCTGCCTCATCTGATGCCAGCTTCATGGCTAACACTGTGTTACACAGCCGCATTGAGACCCATGGAAAAGGTAAAATAGGGACAATCAACAGAAAAAAAAACACTTACACTCAAACATGTTGTTCACTGGCTTTCTATCTAACAATTGACCTTTCAGTAGCCCAAAGGGCCCAAAGAGCTAATTATCACTTCTACCTTTGCCATTCCTCCCCATGCTGTGCATATAGTGTTTTAAACAGTGTATTTATTCGTGATATCGAATTGCTGGTGTAATTACTTGCGTGAGCGAAGCAGGGCGCAAGTAAGGCAGTTGGTGCGCAGTGGGCGGCAGTCAGTTCCTCCGATTGGCCAGTTTAGGTGCTGATGTAATGGTGATGTGAGTAAGAGACCTTTATAACTAATGTCATTAGTATTAGCTCGCTCCGCTCATGCACGAGTAGGCCATCGCCCACTTGTGCGCAACACACAAGTTTGCACTCTAACGAGGGCTGATCTAGTTTCTTATGTCGATGAATTTGATATACTGTATGACTCCCCCCCCCCCCCCCAATAGAATCAAGACGAGGACGTTGTTGGTGTAATCCTTGAATATACAGTACTCTTACTACGTACATCAAACCCGAAGAAGTTTTACATTCATTTTGCAATGTCTCGTGCCTAACAGCTACCTGTGGTGGTGTTCATCATCCAGAGAGCATGATTGGTACTCAAAAGTACAAGTGGGGTAAAAATGGATATATATCGCAATTCCTACAATCCACTTTTTTAATCACATTTCTTAAACACCAGAATAATCCGGACAGTTACATCGGAATGATTTTAAAATCAATCAATTCTGAGCTATGAGACAGTGGGATGAAGTATATGTGAAGCTTTGCAGCTAATCCAAACAGAACTAAACTGTTGCATGCGGGGACAGTCTTGCACGCACACACACAAACACACACTCACACGTACACATAGGCTCACAGCTGACAGATCTTTAGAGACTATAGATATTGTTCAAGTCTCAGTCAAGCAGTGACCAATTTCCCAAATGTCCCTCTCCCTCCCTTCGGCTCTCGTCATATACAGTGACATACAGTGTCTCCTCCCCCTGCCCCCCTCCCCCTCCCCAACACACAGAGCCACCTACACGGTAGTGTGCTCACTGTGCCTCAGAGGCTCAGACTCTGTCTTGCTCAGACTTGAAGCCGTCTATCTGCGTCTCAGTCTGGGACTAAGGGCAGTCTGTTGTTAATGACAGTGTGTAACCCGATCCCCTCCCCACACCCCCCACACCCCCAACTGGAGCTAGCTTCTCTCCCTCCTTCCCTCCTTCGGCTCTGGCTCTCTCTCACATTGTTCCAAACCATACAGCCAGCTGCTACTGACAGCCAAATTACTGTGTGTAACTGCATGTGCATAGAGAAATGATTGCTGTCTGAGGACTATTCGGAAGACTATTCTCCCCTTCCTCCTCTCGCCCCCTGTGTTCCAAAATGTGCAGGGGCTCTGTGGGCAAATTATACACTTTGTGGTTCTTAGAAAGAGCAGCTGCGGCCAGGATCTGATGAGCAGAGGCCAACTTATATCTGCTCCAAACGTACTAATGACTTGGATCAGGCCTCTGGTATGGAGGTTAATTACCACTAGCGCCTCGGATTCATCTCATAAGGACTGTTCTGCAGTTTGCTCAGCATATTAAATGACTGTATGTTAATGTTTTGTTTTACAACCCACTTTAACTTAAGTAGTTTAACATTAAGTATTCAATAACCCATTCTATGTGGTGATAGATCCACTAATAGAATGTATCCAATCGTGATGAGTCTTGTCTATTTCAGCATGGGGACGACACGCGCCAACGTGAAAACAGACATATCACACCTTCAGGGACATGTGCCAAGATAGTCTGAGATAGTCTGACCCTTTGGTGTGAAAAGGGATTTATACAAACATTAAATTCCCACTGACAATGAATGGAGAATTTAGATAATATTTGTCTGATTTACAAAGTGTGCACTTACAAGAGTGCCCCTCACTTCACAAGTGAGGGGCACAAATGATGTCCTAGGGTCCTAGCACCCTGCACACCAGATATGCTTTTGAGACCATCAGCGGTAGTTGCTAACGGTAGTTGCTAACCATAGTTACTGTATTTACAGTCCCCAGCGAAACAACCCTGTTCAGTACTCACTAGCATTTTTAGAGAAAAACAATTTCAACCAACAAAGCAGTTATAGAAGTGTGCAAAGTGCACACGGTTCCATCTTTTAAACCAGCCTTGTGAGCACAAAACTCTAACCCTAACGTTCGGGGGAAGTTAACAAACCGGAAGTCGTTCCTTTTGATAGTCTCTCTGGAATACCCAGGCTGTCTCCAGGCTTTTTCGCAGCGCAGATAAGCCTGGAGATCGAGGCTAGGGTCGTAGACAGTCTTTAAAAAATGGGGGAGAAAGTACAGACTATCCCACAATAGGGCATGTATTAAGACTAAGAGGCCAGACAAGGTTACCACAGATAGCCCAGATTGAAACAGAGCCAAGTGCCAACGACCCACTGGCAAAACATTGACAAGGCCAGGCCATAAGAGACAGATTGAAGAGGAGGGAGAGGGCTAATCGGAGACGGTTCTGCGTGACTGGATATCATCAAGCCAGCGGCCTGCCACCTCAGAACAGGAGACCCGAGAACAACCCCTTGTGCCTGCCCCACGTCCCAGTGCAGACTAACTGACGTCCCACTATCTGACCGCTATCAGCCAGCCTCTGGGAAGCACGCTACTGAGCACACCAGGCGCCTGCAAAAAGCAATCTGGAACTCAAAAGGCAGGAATCAGATACAGGGTCGCCGCAGAGCACTTCCAGATCACCAGCCAACCACACAAACATAGCACCACAAAGAAAATGACCACATTGTCCGCGGACCAGATTGCCCCTTCTTCACAAAACCAAGCTGTGATTTTAATTTGAATACCCCCCCATTTTTCCGATGCTGTTTATGTGGAAAACTCATTTCATCCGTGGCAATTTAACAACAATTTAAATCAATACTCTCAAATGTGGGTGGTCGGTGCGTTCATTTCTCCATTTCATAGCAGCAGACTACCACAATTCACACAACCACATTGTGTAGATGTGATGTGTGAGACTTGACCCCCTGGCATCTCAATTCACACTTGTAAGCTCCCCTAGACTGCCTGGCCATGGCACACATTGCCAAACAACAACAATAATGATAACTATGACAATAATTTCAGTTATGTGTGTAAGACTTGGCTAGCACTGCGTTCAAATTTGCTTATAACCATATAGGTCTTTTGCAGAGGCAAGGCTACTGCTTCAGGTACCTAGGTGCAAATGGCATGGTGCCAGTAAACTAGTACTGTATGTCTTCTATAGTGTCCCGACTCACTGCACAACACATGAAGCCCCTTTAAAAGGATCCCTGACTAATAAGACAAACATCGCTTAAAACATTATACTTTAGCTATATAACTAAAATAAACAAATAAAAACACCAATGGCATGTTATTTCTTTCATAATATTTCACTCAACAGGAACTGCTCCTGGCGCAGGATGATGTCACGCCTGATCTAGCTCTATAGAATATGCTCATGTCATGTGACATCATAGAATATGCTCATGTCATGTGACATCATCATCCTGCGACCAGAGCACCTCCTATTGAGTGAAAGATTCTCTGTTTATGAAAGTATTGAAGGTGTTTTTATCTGCATGTTTTAGTTATAGAAGGCAGGTATAGTGTTTTAAGGCATATTTGTCTCATTAGCCAGGGATCCTTTAACTCGACACTGGCAGTCACCTGGATGGGGCTGGCTCAGGGAAACAGCATGACAGGTTTGTGTAGTTGTATTGTATTATGATTCAAGTTTATCAGTATGAACCAATAATTGAATTGGACATGTTAGTATGTTTTATATTCTTTTTACTGCAGTGCAAAATTACAGTGAGCCATATAGTATGAAAGCCAGGCAGAAATGAGTAGTGAGTGAGCCACACAAGTCATATTCAGACATGCCCAAATCCACTGTGGTACCCCCCCCCCCCCACACCACACACACACACACACACACACACACACACACACACACACACACACACACACACACACACACACACACACACACACACACACACCACCACCACCACCACCACCACCACCACCACCACCACATTTAAAACAGAGAAATCATCTCTGAATGCCTTCAGTTTAGCATTGCCACCTTTCCTAATGAAGTTTGCACCTTCTCACCGGTGCTAGCATCACCTTTAGATTTGCCCTGTTTGTTTTATCACTTTACTGGACCCATTTCCTGTTAACACCGTTCTGGGGACTAGTAACTAGAATATGAATCCAGTGGTTCCAGGTGGTCCCTAAAGCTAAATGATAAGTTTGTAATCTAATTGGCCCTTAAAGGGGAAGTCCACCCATTTTCAACATTTTCCTACATCATTGATTTACCTTCATGGTGTTGGGAGGACATGATAAAAAAAATTCCCCCATTCTGTGTTCCCAAGAAATGAAGTTCTGAAGAAAACCACTAACATAGTGAAACATCTTGATGACATCATCAAGATGTATTTTCACCATGTCAATGGATTTCTTTAGAGGCTTTTTTTCTGAGTGTACACTTCTAGAAAAATGTTGAAAATGGGTGAAATACTGAAATTCCCCTTTAATTGGATATTTAACTCCTTATGCGTTATGATTCGTTTTTATTTAGCAAAATAAATAAAGTTTGAGGTCTCAAGTGGTGTAAATGCCCAACAAATGCTGACCATTGATACAAAAAGGGTTGAAAAAACAAACAAAAAACAAAACAAAAGGGCGGGGGGTTAAACCAAGGCAAGATATAACTGATTACTCCACATGTAGACTAATCAATGGGTCCACCAATGTCGTTAAATATTCATAGGATTCTCCCCCTCCCCGGGTGCTGGAGCCATTGTGATGCTTATAGTTCCCTGCGTGGGCTGGAGACACGATCAAGCAGGCAGGAACGACCCTCCCTCTCTCCCTCCCCATAGTGTTGGCATGACAAAAGAACTACAGAAGTGACAACTAGCTGCAATGTTGTCCCTGCGACTAAACGTGAAAGCCACAAGTAGTGTAACAAACAAAAAAGTGACCATGCGTGAAAAATAAGACAATCCCACACTGTGTCAGATTATTCGACGCATACATTTTCCACCCGTCCACACTTGCGGCCCGGGGACCACTAGTGGTCCTTGAGAGGGTTCCAGGTGGTCGCCAGGCTAAATGATGGAAAGTTGGTTAACCAGATTAACTCTTTGACAGCGTAAAATGAAACCCTTGCGGGTCCATTTGGTTTCATGTTTACACTCTCAAGTTAAAATATTCAAAAACAATTAGAGAATGTAGAAGATTAATTGCCATTTTGATCTGTATGTTTGCCTGTTTTGTTTCTGAAATCCAGCCTGGAATTGTGGACAAAAGCAAAAGAAATATTTAGTTTTGGGGTCTGGGCGACTAAAATGTCATCAAATGGTGGTCCGTGGCTCAAATTCTGAATAAATAGTGGGCTCTGGTATCAAAAAGGTGAAAACCACTTATACTAGGCTATCGTTTTGAGCTTGCACTGTACCCAAATAAACTATTAGATTTGCATTGCTGTTCGTTTGGAAAGTGGTCAAAAACTAGAAAACGACCAGACGAAGTAATATTTATTTAGACCACTTAAAAGTAAAAGCTACCATACGGCTTAGGCAAAGGTTTTGAAGGGAGAGGTTAAAATTCCTTGGAAGGCGACTTGAAAGACTTTCTGGAGGAAGAAACGACAGTACAAAGACTAAAAACAAACGTCCCAAACTGCTGATTAAATGATCGCCTTGTACCCACACGGAGAACTGTGTACTGTGTGCAACTGCTAGGAATTCTCACTTTAGCCAGAAAAAAATACCCAAACTTACCTCGCATTTAATACTTGTTTTTTTCTCAAAAGGTCCGCGCAGCAGTTGTGTAGCCAAACTACTCCGCCACCACCACCATCTCCCGATAATTCGCCGACAATTCCCGTGTTTGTTTTGATGTGTAAAAGAAGCACTGCCTGCGTTCACAAAACATTGTCCTCCTTCGGCAAAAAATAATCGACGCGACGGAAAGAAGAGATTTCTTTTTTTCTTCTTTTACTCTACACGCGTAATCCAAAGTTGATGCGAAGTTGCGATAACGCTGTTACTTCTTCGGTGGTGTTCCATTGGCGATCGCAAAAGAAGTTCTTCTTGGCAATGATAAGTAGCAACCACCACACGCTATTACGGCTCCTCCACCGGGCTGTTTGCGTCTGCCTGTCTGGCGCTCTGCTCTGTTCTGCTCTGCTCTGGCTGAGTGGCTCCAGTGCTGTGCTGCGGCCAGAGCCTTCTAGGGAAGAGTTGCGATTTCCCGTTGACTCCTATGCGCCAAGTCGCTCGCGCTGCTGGAGGAGCATAGAGCCAGCAGCACCCCACTCACACACTGTTAGCAACTGAGAATCTCGCGAGACTGCCTGCGAGGCTCCAGCTGAGTCCAATGTAGCAGTAGGAGTATGCAGAAATGCGCTGGACTCAGGTATTTAATCCAGCTTTAATGACTTTAAAACCAGTTGTTCTTTAATAATAGTACAACATAAACATTACAGAGACGGTAGTCGTGACTGAACTATACTTTAAAACAGTTGTCTTTTTGCATACGTACCTAAAATAGCTCTTATTTGCGCTGTTCTCGTTGAAAACAATGTATTCCCAACTGCAGTTAGGACTCAGAGAGGCTCTGTATAGTCACGTGACGACTGGCTGCTCCGCTCTGGTTTCTGACCCCCCAATATCGTAACTCTCCTACTAGAAGGCTCTGGCTGCGGCAGGCGGACGGCCCAGGCTGAGCGGCTCCTGCTGCTGGATTGAAGGAGGAGGAAGTTGCTTCCTTGCAACTCACTGTAATTAGAGGACCATTACCACATCATTTCCTCTGCGCATGAGCCACACTCGGACGCTAGGGGGCAGTAGTGCCTTGCAAAGTGTACTGTAGTAGTCTGGACTCTCTCTGGGGGTTTGGTGATTGATTGATTGATTGATTGATTGATTGATTGATTGATTGATTGATTGATTGATTGATTGATTGATTGATTGATTGACATAATTCCACCCATTTTTACATTCCTTTCTTTCTTTAGTTTTAGGGATTTTAACTATGGGGGGCATTCAAACATGGTCCTAAATACGTATTTGTTTAGAAATTTTTAAAGCGATTTATACCTAAGGATTGTTTTTTAACTGGCCACGGGATGCCCCCTCCCGTAGCTAAATCCTTAAAACTAAAGAAAACAACCCTAGTAAAAAGTCCTATAGGATTTTAGAAAAGTCCAATAGAAAAGTCCTATCAGATTTTGCAACAAATCCTATTGGATTTCCAATAGGATTCCTATAAGAATCCTATGGGATCTTATAACATCTAGGAATCATATAAGAAAATGCTATAGGATTTTCTTATAGGATTCCTATAGGATTTTGGGGAAAATGTAAGTGTGTAGGCCTAATCAAAGTGATGATATGAAGAATACAACAGTTAGACGTGCTCTGGCGAGATGGCCTACTTTTATTTTCTGTAAGAAAGAGATGGCGCCATCGTGAGGCAAAACGATACAATCCCAGCAAACACGCGCAAGTGGGCCCCACTTTGGTTTTGATATGGGCTTCTGGCCTGGGTTCCAGGTGGGCCCTGCACCCAGGTTCCACTAATGTCCCACCCGTGTTAGCTCATATGGGCTAACACAGGTTTCTGACTGGGTATGAGGTGGTACCCAAATGGGCAATTATATGTGGGAACCATGTGGTCTCTGCCTGGGTTTGCCTATATAGGTTAGCACTGGGATATGAGTGGGCGTTAAAATGGGTTCCAGCTGGGCAAAATATATGGGACCCATGTAGGCCACCCATTATGGGCTCCAAGTGGGCCCTGCACCCAGGTTCCACTAATGTCCCACCTGTGTTAGCCCATTGGGCCAACACAGGTTTCTGACTGGGTATGAGGTGGTACGCCCACCTAAGACGCAGTCAGAAACCCATGTAAGCCCAGATGAGCTAACACAGGCCTAGTCTGGTCCCTGTCTCGGAGTCTTGGGTGTGCCACCTGTGTTCCTATGAGCTTGAACTTGCATCTGAATGGGCTTCAAGTCCAAATTCAGGACCGATGTACAGTAGATCCAAATTGAAGTTGGTCCTGAAGGGATGTAAACTTGTTAGCTATAATTGACATGAACCAGCTGTGTAAATACTGCAAACAAAACTTAAAATGTAAAAGGCATCTACAGTTTACTTTAGCCAGTTTACGTTTTACCTGGGTGAAAATACAGACAATATCTTTGACAGTTTGACAAAATAAAAAGATGGAATTTGTTCGTAAGATTGCATTTAATTTCCACAAAAAGATTATCAAAATTAGCATTGCATAACAAAGTGCATAACAAAATTTAAAACTTTCACATTTTTTGTAAACAGCCTAGTGCAGAACACATTACTTTCAGAACCTCAAAAAAAAAAAAAAAAAAAAAAGTGCAGACAATTTTAGAACACTCGAGAACTTTCGAGGAAGCAGCAATTCAGAACTGTTGAGGAAGTCTGGACCCCCTTTGAGAACCACAAGTGCATAACAAGTAAAAAAGTGCATAACAAATTTTAATTTTGGAACTTTAGGAAACTTCAGAACTTTCGAGGACTACCACTTAGAGAACCACAGATCTATTGCAGAACACACAAGTCTGAATACTTTCAGACTCGGAAACTTTTAGAACTTTCGGGGGAAGCAGCAGTCTCGGGGAAAACAAAACAAAAAACAGCATTTTCAACTTAAAGGGATAGTTCAGAAATACTGTCCATTAATATAGTGGTGTCAACTGTATTCATTTATTGTCACATGGTGGGAGTTCTGCTCCGTTTTTGGTCAATATCAAGACCATTGACAGGTAGAGAGAGTAGAGAGAGTGTAAAGAGAGAGTCGAGAGTGTAGAGAGAGTGGCCCCAGTAAGACCGACAAAATGAACAGAAGTACCTGATATTATACCAAAACCAGAGCGGAACTCCCACCACAGGACTTTGGACATCCATTAATTAATGCATGCAATCCATTAATGCAGTTGACACCACTATATCAATGATATTATTCATACAAATAAAGTTAAAAAATCTGAGCTATCCCTTTAAGATGAAGTGCCATATTGGGCAGGCTACTGTACCACAGTGTCCACAGTGTCCACAGCCACATTGTCTTCAGCTGTGTCACGCGCTCTGCGCGCCCTGTTCCCACCTCGGTCCCGGGCCCCTGTGAACCACTTCCCAAGAGCCAGCTCTGCTGTCCTCAGGTTCACGTCCTGGGTGGCGTTGTTGTTCTTTAGTCCCGCTAAAAGAAATGACAAAAAGACATTTTAGTAGCTGGCTCAACCAAGTACTCCATGAAATGGACAGTGTGTAGAACCAGACAGCAATAGTAACTTCTACATTAGTGATGAATCTTTGCTGAACAGAAAGGGACGATGGACAAAATTAGTCATTTTAACAGTTTTCTCAAAAATCTTATATTTCCAAATGTGCAAATGTGTTTTCTTGTAGAATAACAAAGTTGCATGTCATGTTATTATAGCAAAATTGAATAAAAATACCAAACACTGACATTGCTGGTATCCATTTAAATTTGTTGTGAGTATAAGAACGAAGGAAGGTTTCAAGTATTTTTTATAATGAGAAATTAAAAAGACAAATTTACCATAGAAGACATCAAAAAGGGCCAGGTCTCGAAACTTCTTCTTTCCATTACGCCCAAAGAGGTTGAACTGGCGAGACAACTGGTGGCTCAGCAGGAAACTCATCATCCTCCTAACTGCATCGTCCAGCGTCGTCCCTCCAACATCCGCAACCATGGCAACCTGAGTATGATTAGAGTCACAGGAAGTACGAAGAATGAACACCAATTCTGTCTGCGTGTGTTATGCTGGTTGTCCGGTTACACAGAGGTGGCAGGTCCACGGTATTTATTTCTTGATGCAGGTTGTTACATTTATTTATTGCATATTTATGGGACACTTTGAGCTTGTCCATCCACTTGCCCGCTGTCGAATGAATTTGTCTGTTATATGTCTGTATATTTCTACTGTTTTTTACTGTTTGTATGACTAAGCACCTTAGTTGCAATGAATTGCCCAGTTTGGGATCAATAAAGTAATCTGAATCTGAATCTGGAAACATGAACCAATTTAAAAGTAGCAAAGAACTAAAACTTCACTGTCAAGAGCAAACTTGTACTACTTGTAAATGAGCAAAGCGAGTGAGCAGCATGATGTGTAGTTAGAGTGACAGGAAGGAGGTAAAATGACTGAGGAAAGAAACAGCATTCAGTCATTACCTCCCGTTGACAGGTAGGGAGAGTAGAGGGACGTGTGTGTGTGTGTGTGTGGGGGGGGGGGGGGCTTATTTTAACTTACAACTGCCGCCCTGAACTCCGAGTTGCACAGCTTCGTGTTCATGGACTGGAGCTCTTCCTCTGTCTGAAGCGGAAGGTTTGCACCCTCTGGCAGCTCCATCAGAGACACATCCTCTTTTTTTCCTCAGCAGGTTGTTCAGCATTTTTGTATGCATCTTCTGTGTTAGCTTTACGTCTTCTATGAGCTTCAGCAAGTGGGTGAACATCTGACGTTGTCCACCATGTGGCTGTGAAGCTGCAGTAGGGGTTGTAGTAGGCTCACTGTGGCTGGATGCACCTGCGTCACTCGAGATTGGGGTTCCACTGTGGCGGCTTGTTGGAGGCCCTGTGGGACGGCTCACTGGAGTTGCGGGGAGGACGCTCTGACTCAATGCTGGGGTTCTAGTAGGCTGGCTCTGCCTGGATGTACTTGCGTCACTCGAGAATGGGATTCCACTGTGGCGGCTGGTTGAAGGCCCCATGGAACGGCTCACTGGAGTTGGGGGGAGGACACTCTGGCTCAATGCTGGGGTTCTAGGCTGGCTCTGCCTGGATGTACTTGCGTCCCTCGAGATTGGGATTCCACCGTTGCGGCTTGTTGGAGGCCCCATGGAACGGCTCACTGGAGTTGGGGGGAGGACGCTCTGACTCAATGCTGGGGTTCTAGTAGGCTGGCTCTGCCTGGATGTACTTGCGTCACTCGAGATTGGGATTCCACTGTGGCGGCTTGTTGGAGGCCCAGTGGAACGGCTCACTGGAGTTGCAGGGAGGATGCTCTGACTCAATTCTGGACTGGGTGATCCTGTGGAACTTGGTCTTCCTGGATATAAATGTACATTTAAACATTTTAACGTCTCATACCATCATTGTTTTTCTTTTGTTTACATACTGTTCTGCTTAGACGGTTTACATACTTTCGGTGCTCGTACGATCTGGTGACCTGTGACTCTTCTGCTTTTTGGCGGGTGGGTGGCTCTGGGATGGCCTCAGGTTGGGAGGAGGTGATGGAGGAATCATATCCTCATCAGCCGTTTCAGAATCGCTCGATGTGGAATCCATCAACCTTTGCGGTGGCCTACAGTCAGTTAAGAACACACACGCAAACAAAAATGTAAACAAACATTAGTTCTCAACACAGGGTCTAGGTCAATGTCTTTATCATCATGCTAGTATGCTGTCTTCGTCAGTTTAGTATTTTATAGTTTTCTTACAAACTAAGGAACTATGGTCAAACTATTTTGTGCACTTAAATGGTTAGCAGGTAGTGAATTGGTCGTAGGCCTAATTTATTGGTATTCACATACTCAACTTTTTTTTTTTTTTTTTTTTAAATAGTGTCTACTCATGATTTAAACTGTTGGTGTGTCAACTTTAGAATTCCTACTTTATCTAGTGTAAACTCTAAACCAGTGGTTTTCAATCTTTTTCAAGCCTATTATTTGTTCTCCACAATTAAGGGGAGATAACTGGCAAAACAATGGGTCAAAATAACAGTTCTACATTTTCTAAATGTATACATTCTTTAAAAAAAAATGTAAAGATATACCGGTAATTTAAATCTTGAGAGTCTTGAGAGTTTCATTTTACGCTCAAGAGTTACAGACCATTAGGGTCATATAAGGGTCCATTTGGTTACCAACTGTCCAACATTTAGCTGGAATACTCTCAGGGACCATTGGTGGTCTGGTTGAAAACCACTGCTGTAAACAACTAGCCTCTCTCTCTCTCTCTATTCAATGCAGTTAAAGTGAAATAAAAACTAAAATGTTACAGAGTTAGTCTAACACTGGGATGCATGCACAGACACACGTATTGTCTGTGTGTGTGCCAATAAAGGCGATTACCTTTTCACCCGCTTTGGGGGCATTTCTGCGTCACTCTGTAGATCCGATGAAGCCTCCGCCTGCTGCAGCATCCTGCGAGCCTTGTCATACACGCCTTTACAAAAACAACACAAAAACATGGGAAGGAAACATTAAAGATTTTTTAATGAACCCATTAACTTCAGTTGAAGCACTTTAACCATCATTTTATACTTTAGATGTTGAAAAATAAAAGATCTATTAGCTTGTAGTGTAGCACGAAGAACTGCCTTTTCCCTTTATTTACATAATTCATTTGTCTAAAGAATGATGTGCAACATGTCTACAATTTCGGAGTACTGTCTCAATGGGATAATGTAGAAGCTTATACATTGCACAGTTGCACACAAAACATTTTCTTACCTGTGCTATTTCCGAGTGGACGCACACTGAATGTCTGCCATGTCTCGGGATCTGGCCGTGCTTGATGTTGCACAAGTCTCGTAACTGCTGATGGCGCTGCACCCACTGGCCAGTAGCACTCCACCTCTTCCGTTGATGGAACCAACATGTTGGTATAATGTCCATCAAGCAATTTCCATCACTCGAAAGGTCTTCAACAAACTCCACAACTCGGAATGTCCCGGCCATGCTGCAAAGTTAACATGTTACTGGTCATGCAACTGACTGAAAGCCACATTCCCCTCTTTCAGAGGAAGCAATATCAGTTTTTCTGTCAGGTCATTCACTGGCACGCCATGCAGTTCTTCTGAAAGAAGTGTCACTCTTTTGATTCCAACATGGGATGAATCAATGGGGTAATCATGAAAGCACCCTTGACTCTCGAACGAGAGTCCACTGGTGGTCCCCGGACCACCTGTTGAAAACCCCTGGTATATAATATAGTAGTGTTCATGGAATGCGGTCCAACTCCAAAGGTTTTGGATGTGGGATGCCTGCCTCCTAAATGCAGGCGTTTCGAAGTGACCCCAAACTTTTGAACACAAGTGTATATCTGAAATGTATTGCAGCAGTGCATCAATTGATTTCATTACCGTTATAGGATTAAGATTCTTTGAGTTGCAGTGCACAACTGTTCAATTCATCAGTTGGTCACTATTGTAAAGTGTATTCTTAACTAAACCAGTGCATTCTTAATTCTCCATGCAGTTATCAGTTTTGTTGCAGTGTGTACTTGACTTGTACTGTAACTCTCATCTCATCTCTTGTTTATAAAAAAAACATTCATTCATAACGTGACTGGAGTTGTTGTAAGAACTGGCCCCCACCACCACCACAACCATTAGGCCTATTTCTTTTCCCTTCCACCTCCACTATGATTAGATATACAGAAATGAATATTTGTCTAAATATGAAACCAAATGGACCCTTGCGGGTCCAGTTGGTTTCATGTTTGCACTTTCAAAGAGTTAAAGTAGCCTATTCATCATCTGAATTAGCCCAAGTTTTTTATCTGTAGGTTTGCCTGTTTTGTTTCCTAAATCCAGTCTGTTATTGTGGACAAAAGCATAAGAAATCTTTAGTTTTTGGGGTCTGTGGGGCTAAAAAAATCTCCTCTAATGGTCGTCCGTGGCTCAAATACTGAATAAATAGTGGGCCCTAGTCTCCTCGAGCCTCTCCCTCACGCGGTCCGCCGCCGTGCGACCGACCGACGCGGGACCGGCGGCGGCCACAGGCACGGGGCAAAAACATGCTTGAGCACCTCCTCGTCCTCGGAGCGGAGCCGAGCAGCGCGAGGCTGCGGCCACCATAACGAGACAACATGAACGACCCCACTGGAGGCTCGAGCCAGAGCCATATAGTAAAATAATATTTTTAATAGGAGACAACTCAGGCGATTAGCACTACGAATCACCGTGAGCCGCGGCCGACGCGATTGCACTGTTAGCTGGGTGCTATCTAAGCTAAGCCTTGTCCCCATTTTCAATAGAGGTCTATGTAAAGATACAAACGCTAACTGCACGAACAGCAGCGCTCGAGCGCTCAGTTTCTGACCCCTCAATGTTGCAACTATGACACGAGATTTCTCTGATACACGGTTTGCACAACACAGCAAAGAATGACGCTTATAAGCTTAAAGACAGATCTGCTCAAATGCGCTCATAGTGCTATGACAGCGTTAATGAAACGGAATCCCACAAAAATAATTGTGACAATAGCATACCATTAGCCATTTGGGCGCGCAATCAGTTTTGCACAACATTACAAATCCACAGCCAGCAGTGACGCCTGGCCTTGAAGGCTTATAGATCTGCTAAAATGGTTGACGCTATGCTAGTGTTAGCATTAGCCATTAGCAACTTTGGGCGCGAAATTGTAAACGTTCCATTTAAAACACGCACACATCATGCGTGTGTCGACATGAACGATAAAATACCCTTATAGTAAAAACAAACCATGTAATTACAATTAGCTATAAAAAGGGCAGTAAATCGTCGGTTTACCTTTTTTCCCCCGTTAGCATTAGCCAGCGAGCTATGATAACACTACATCAGCACCGACCAGGTTGCATTAAGAGCGTGATAAGTTAAATATATGTTCATAAACATGCCCTATGTCGACATGCACACAACACAAACAACAAGTGCAACGAGCTGTACACATTTATACATTTCATTTTTACTTACTTTATGAGTATAAATCTCCCGAATGCTTAGAATCTCCAAATCCAAAAAGATTACGATCCAAAAACCATCCAACCGCTCAGCCGTATAGCAGCAGCAGGCTCTGAGCAGGAGCACAAAATGGCCGATAGGACCCCAGTGGCTAGCTTGCAGTGCCTGACTGAAAATATTTCGTGTGCATAGGGTTCAGTGGTCCAGTTCAACTACAACATTTGTAATATTTAACCCAAACATTTAACAAATATACATTTCAAAAGAACCATTAATCCTACAATGATTATAAGTGTAGATTAAATCCAGGCCTGTACCCCAAGAGAAAAAATATACTCAGAAGCAAATTTGCATTCAACCACTTTAATTTTCAAAATTATCAAAATCAATTTTTACAATAAAACAATAACCTTTTTTTTCTTCAAACTTTTTTTTTTAATATTTGTGTGTGTGTGTGTGTGTGTGTGTGTGTGTGTGTGTGTGTGTGTGTGTGTGTGTGTGTGTGTGTGTGTGTGTGTGTGTGTGTGTGTGTGTGTGTGTGTGGTTTGTAACCTTGTTTTTCAGGTTTATGCATCAAACATGAGATCTGATCATATTGTCTGTTGAAAAGGTCAGGATATGTTGTCTAGAATGATGGGATTCAAGTACAATAAAGTCATTATACTTATTTTGAGCTGGTATACAGATCTTTATATTTACGCCCTGAAACAATGTTTCCATATTGCTCTTTCTTGCTCTCTCTCTCACAGACACACACACACACGCACGCACGCACACACACACACACACACACACACACACACACACACACACACACACACACACACACACACACACACACACACACACACACACACAGGGAGAGAGAATGTATCTAGATTCCAGGGGCGGATCTAGGCATGGGCATGGGGGGCAATGCCCCCCTAAATACCCAGTCTGCCCCCCCAAACACAATGCCATGCAAAACAACCCAAGATATTTCAAATTAAAGTGCTTATATTTAAATGATTTGAAACACTACTACTGCTACTAACTACAATTTTGGCACCACTAGCAGCATTTCATCATTGAAAACAGAAAACTCGGAGTCAGACCTTTAGCTTCATGGTTGCTGTGTGTCTGTTGCAACTTCAACAATAACTGATTTTGATGCTTTGACTAAAAGTCCTGTAACCGAAAATGGTACGGGTGCGACTTCGGGGCGGCTTCATCGTCCGTGTCGCTTCGCACCACGGGCAATGAAGCCGCCCCCATACCATTTTCTCTTGCCTCTCCAACATGTTCTCTTGCCCCCCCAAATGGGACATGTTACATCCGCCCCTGCCAGATTCACCCATCAGGTCCAAGGTGACTTTGCCATGTAATATATTGGCAACGTCTTCTGTCGAGATGTCTAATTGCTCCTAAAAGTGCGTTTGCGATAAGGACACTACGTCCTGTAGTGGCGGTCTTAGCAATTTGGGGGCCTAAGGAAATGCGAGAAATAAGTATCATGTAACACACCAGCATTCCAAAAAGCTATATATATATATATATATATATATATATATATATATATATATATATATATATATATATATATATATATATATATATATATATATATAATATATATATATATATATACAGTATATATATATATATGGGGGGGCATAAAGTGGGCAGGGGTGTGAGGTGGGTTCGGGGCGTGAATGCCAATAACAGCCTGACCAGTTTGTTTGGTGAGGTCTGTAGCCTTGTTTTCAAGGTCTTCGAGGTGCTGTACGTGGTACCAAGAGGTGCAGGCATAGTCAAAGAAACCTTGTACCAGGGCTCCAGTTATGGTCTTCGTAAGGCAACCGAAAAAACTAAAAGATGCCAGTGAGGGAAAAGGAATATTAAGCTCTTTCCAACGTGTGGTACTGTGATCAGAAACCCAGGTCCTCTCAATGAGTGCATTTAAGAGGTTTATTTTGATGTTGCAGGATGGTACAATTAAGTGCATAACAAAAGACTGGATGTTTTGGCTGTAACTTAAACAAAACCGGTGTTTACCGGTGAAAAATAAACCGAATAAAACTCAAAATAACAAACAATACACAAACACATGGTTGAAAAACTGTGTGTCTTCCCTCTAGCCTGATTCCCTCCTGCTGTGCAGGGTTGTGACATACCAAAATAGGCTGTGCCTGCTTAGGCCTGGCCCCACCCATCTCCATGATTGTCAATTAATAAATCAATTATTCAATCCTGAAATTGGCTACAACAGTCTTCAAAGTGTCTTTGTTGACCAATGAGGAGATCCTGTGTGTGTGTGTGTGTGTGTGTGTGTGTGTGTGTGTGTGTGTGTGTGTGTGTGTGTGTGTGTGTGTGTGTGTGTGTGTGTGTGTGTGTGTGTGTGTGTGTGTTTAGTTTTGCTTATTTTGTCTGCTTTCAGTGCTTTTGTCCGTGGTTCATTGCGGCTTGGTCCGCTACTTCTTTTCATATGATTTAATCATAAATTATGGCGAAACAAAACAAATGTGATTGGCTCCGCATAAGCCTTAAAATGCAACTTTGCATTTAGTTAATATGTTTATATGATGATGGGATGGTCAGTGAGAGAGCATTTTCCAAACGTCGGGTTTTGTGCTGTTGCTGGTGCTGTTTTGATGCGCCGCTGTGATCTGCGCTCCTCTCTGCTGCTGCTCAGGGCCGGATTTAGAGGGGGGCAGGGCCCCCTCAAACAGGCATCCTGCCCACCCAATGAAAGGTAATAACAGTTTTCAGCCAGTGGTCTGGGACCACTAGTGGTCCTTGAGAGAGTTCCAGGTGGAAAGTTGGTTAACCAGATGTAACTCTTTGAGAGCGTTTTTACACTAGAGTTAAAATATCCATCATCTTATTAGCCCAAGTCTACACAACTAGAGAGTGTAGAAGATAATGGTCATTTTGATCTGTATGTTTGACTGTTTTTTCCCCAAATCCAGCCTGGAATTGTGGATAAAATCAAAATAAATCTTTAGTTTTGGTGTCTGTGGGGCTAAAATGTCACCAAATGGTGGTCCGTGGCTCAAATGCCGAATTAATAGTGGGCCCTGGTGTCAAAAAAAAGATTGAAAACCACTGCTTCATATGAAAAACTTGGAGTTTCCCACCCTGCCATTCTTCCAGCCCACCCTAGTAGGGTTGGCTAAATCCGGCCCTGCTGCTGCTGCTCCGTGACTGCGGTAGAGTGAGCCGCTGCGGCCGAAAGCTCAGTAATGTGTGCCGCTGTCCGACAATTTCTGCAAGCTCACAAACAGCTCAACTCTGCAAGAAAACTACACTGAGGCATTTACATCCGATTCCCCGTCTCCTCGCACCGCCCAAATCCGGCAAGGCATTGTGGGAAATGGAGGTTTGGACCCATGTGTCACTGTGTCAATGTGTCTCTATGGCTCGCCATAGCGACATAACTGTGTGTATGAGGCCTGTCTCTCTCTCTCTGTTTCTCTGTCTGTTTCTCTGTCTGTCTGTCTGTCTGCCCCCCCCCTCGCTCTCTGTCTATCTATCTGTCTGTCTGTCTGTCTGTCTGTCTGTCTGTCTGTCTGTCTGTCTGTCTGTCTGTCTGTCTGTCTGTCTGTCTGTCTGTCTGTCTGTCTGTCTGTCTGCAGGCCTGCTATTATAGGGGAACAAATTTGGAAGAGCTTGAGTGTTGTCTGAAGTGATTGGCAATATTGTTCTGCTTATATGCAACTTGTAACTGACTGTTATGTTATGACTGCACTGGTCTGGTAGTGTTTGTTCTCTGTATGCAAGTCTGTTAATTGTATTTCAGCTTAGGTTATTGTCATAGCATAGTTATCATATTTTGACAAGGGTGCAGGTTGGGGGACATCACACTTAGGTATATGTGGATGCTGTTTGCTTCTGTAAACAACAACTACAAATGCGGACGCACAGACGGATGGCAAAAGATACTAAAACATATGCAAAACATAGGTTTTTTTCCCTCTGTCCGTGCGTCCGTACATCCGTGTGTCCACCTGTTATCATGTAATCTTCGGCGCTGTTAACCCGATCAATGAACTTTGCACACACACTCCCTGGATGACGACCATGCACCTCTGCTCCAAATTCCA
The DNA here is from genome assembly GCA_039105355.1 of Benthosema pterotum. Classification (NCBI taxonomy): domain Eukaryota; kingdom Metazoa; phylum Chordata; class Actinopteri; order Myctophiformes; family Myctophidae; genus Benthosema; species Benthosema pterotum. Next base: position 28,018,939 of record CM076978.1, read on the forward strand.
TTTCCCATATGGCCTGTTACAGCGCCACCCCTAGGTAGCATGCAATTTTACATATGCCTTCATCAATCTGCATGAAATGTTGCATACTCCTTAGAGGACTGAGATGAAGATTTGACCTGTTTTTCATTTCAGCTTTTTATAGCACCGCCGGGAGGCCGATTTAAGAAAAAAAAAAGAAACACACACATTTTTTCATATTTCATTTCATTGTATGTGTCCCATAATTCATATTCCAATTGCCTATAATTTTCTCTCAAAATTTGCAATATTGGACTGCTTACAACAAAAAGCATCAAATGATGAACACAGCAGACAAATTACATAAAAGTTTAACTCACTTTCATACTAGGCTGAGAAAATATGCCACTCTTTTCACAATGGCTCTGCACCAACAACAATTTGCAAAACACATTTTTTGGACAAATGTCATCAAATGCCGAAGTCTTATGCTATCCTACTTAGTGTCCGAGAGAGAAAATATAAATATTCCATGTCATGTGCTTAATTTTATTGCTTCCTTATCACTTCTAACCCATGCCCACATAGCCCTTGCATAACCTGTATAGGACCCAGACAAGGGTGCCCATTTCTAACCCAGGCCCACTTAGCCCACACATAACCTATGTAGGACTCATACAAGGGTGCCCACTTCTAACCCAGGCCCACTTAGCCCACACATAACCTATGTAGGACTCAGACAAGGGTGCCCACTTCTAACCCAGGCCCACTTAGCCCACACATAACCTATGTAGGACTCAGACAAGGGTGCCCATTTCTAACCCAGGCCCACTTAGCCCACACATAACCTATGTAGGACTCAGACAAGGGTGCCCACATCTAACCCAGGCCCACTTAGCCCAAACAAAACATATATAGGACCCAGACAAGTGTGCCCACTTCTAACCCATGCCCACTTAGCCCATACATAATCTATATAGGGCCCAGACTTGAGTGCCCAGTTCTAACCCAGGCCCACTTAGCCCATCTATATCCCACAAGGGATCCACCGAATTTGCCCAGTTCTAACCCATGCCCAGCTTGCCCACATAGTACCTACATGGAACCCAGTATAATTGCCCAGGTCCAGCCCATGCCCACCTCTAACCCAGACAGCCCACACGTTCCCTATATGGGGCCCACTTGTGCGTGTTTGCTGGGATATAAGAGGATAGATAGATAGATAGATAGATAGATAGATAGATAGATAGATAGATAGATAGATAGATAGATAGATAGATAGATAGATAGATAGATAGATAGATAGATAGATAGATAGATAGATAGATAGATAGATAGATAGATAGATAGATAGATAGATAGATAGGCTTATGCCCCAGATAAGAGATGCATAGATGCACAAATATAGAAGGCTTTGATGATAAATGGTTGACATGTTTATTGAAAAGTAGCTCTCTGCTCAAAAGTTGTTGTTGTTGTATTCATTAAAGGGGAATTCCACCCATTTTCAACATTTTTTCTGAGAGTGTAGCCTACAAATGCAACCAAATGCAACCTTTTTGTATCCTCTCAGAAAAAGAAACGTCTAAAGAAATCAATAAACATGGTGAAATACATCTTGAAGATGTCATCAAGATGTTTCACCATGTTAATCATTTTCTTCAGACCTCCATTTCTAGGAAACACAGAATGGGGAAACGTTTTTATCATGTCCACGCAGCACCTCTAAGGTATATTAATACAACATATTGGAATGTTGGAAATGGGTGGAATTCCTCTTTAACAGTGATACACACTATCTGGCCAATAGTTCATTTACAAATTGTTAGAAAGACTGCTCTCTCTCTCCCCCTCTCTCCCTCTCCTCACCCCCCCCCCCCCCCCCCCCCCCCCCCCCCCCCCCCCCCCACACACACACACACACACACACCACCACTACTAGAGAAACGGTAGTCTGTTATGAGCCTAGAGCGACCTCTGCTGGTAGGACTGGATTCAGCTCGCGCGAGAGAGACAACACGGAAGTGAGACGTTAGAACTAAAAGAAACACGACAGTGAAAGCAAAGACAAGAACATTATTCCGACCATAGATAGTCTATGATTCCGACATAATAACTTCTATAGTTAATTATAGTTCACGTTTGATGCACTACAAGAGTGCCCTGTGTGCGTGAATGACAACGTAAGTTACTTCCTAGAGTTGCTTAGATAACTTCTTGTCACGTAATTTGTTCAAGTTCAAGTTCATACCGGAATGCTTGCTGATACAGTGGGATTCAGTCATAAAATGCTATCGAAGGTTTAGAGGTACTTCTTTAATGTGAACAGATTGATTGATTAGTAACACCAAAGTAACTGTACCAATGCTTTGTTCTAGCCATTCCAGTTCTATTCTCAGCAAGTCACAGACCATACCGCTCTACACCTTCTATTTCTATCCTGAAAGTTCACTGCAGTCACACGCAGAGCTACGTTTCTATGGCAACACAACACACAATGCAAGCAGCGAACTGAAGCCAAAACACTCCTAACTTCTGTGCGATATCCTCTCCCTTCATCCTGCTCCTTGTTCAAACCTAACTCCGGGTATGTAGAAGAACTACGAATATAGCGATATAAAGTACTTGTGTGTATTTGTTGCTGTTTGTAAAGCATTAAGAAACTAAGCTGCTTTCATGCGATGATTGTGAATGTGAATGCTTTTTGTTTTCTAAAGTGCGTGGTGGTAGCAAATGAAAGTTGGCAAGATTAAAGGGGAATTCCACCCATTTTCAACCCATTTTACTATGTCATTAATAGGACCTTAGAGATGCCGTGTGGGCATGATGAAAACGTACCCCCATTCTGTGTTTCCTAGAAATGGAGGTCTGAAGAAAATCATTAACATAGTGAAATACATCTGATGACATCATCAATTTTTAATATTTCACCATGTTAATGATTTTTCTTTCAGACCCCTTTTTTCCTGAGAGGGTACAAATGTAGCCTACACAATTGTATCCTCTCAGGAAAATTTTGAAAATGGCTGGAATTCCCCTTAACAACTGTGTGCTGTTGGCCTTTGTTTTCCAGCATCTCTAATAGAAAACAAACGCCAGAATGGACATCAATTCAGAATTTCCACCGCCTGCAACATATGGCAAGACAAGTAAGGCTACAAATAAAGCATCATTCATTCAGTTATTGGGTCATGTTACTGCAGGGGGTGGGGGCTCTGGGGTATATATTTCATTTGAAATATATACCCAAGATATTTCAAATGAAAGTGCTTATATTTAAGATTATTTGAACCACTACTACTGCTACTAACTAACTACAGCTGTTTCACCACTAAACCAGCAGCATTTCATCATTAAAAACAGAAAACTCTCTGAGTCAGACCTTTAGCTTTATGCATGCTGTGTGTCTGTTGCAACTTCAACAACAACTGATGTTATTATTGATGTTTTACTTGACTAATAAAAGTCCTGTAACTGAAAATGGTATGGGTGCGGCTTCATGGCCCGTAGCGCAAAGCAACAGCCATGCCAATTTCTCCTGCCCCCCCCCCCAATTTGGAAATGTTACATCCGCCCCTGCTGGTCTAGTAGTGACCTTATAATGTTTGTCACATATTGCCATACATTAAAAAATAAACACTAATTTATTATCTCTTGAAAACAGCTTCTCATGGAGGGCAGACATCTCACATCCCTGGTTTATCACAAGGTGATAGTGGTCCTGAGGAGAAAGGCCGTGGCCGAAGAGTGGGAGTACTGGAGACAGACTCTCCATATGTCAAACTTGCAAAGCAAGGAGGGCTGAAAGGTATATGATCCTATGCTTTTGTTGTACTGTCTGTATCTAGTATGCTCGGGTTCAAGTTAACATTTCCCCCTACAATATAACAGATCTTTTATGGCAGGAAGAGGAGGAAGTAGTTCACTCAAAAGCCAACTCCTACAGACCTCCAACATGGTTCGCAGATGATAATCCAAGGTAGGACAATGTCCAGTTACATGATGAAGGTGAAATAATACCCCTTCCCCCCATGCCCATGCCTAGATCCGCCCCTGCTTGCTGATTCATTTCATGGGATCAGCCTACTAAAAGGAAGAGTTCTTCTGTGAAGAACCAGGCACCAGAATAGGAATGCTAGGGTTGAAGTGACTAAAGTGAAGGCTATCTTATTTTCCCCTCAGCCTAATTAACAATGAGGACAAGAGAGACAGTGGATCTGTTCAACAGCTACATGCTCCCTTTGGAGGGGACAACAAGTCAGTCTGGGAGCGGAACAGTGATGATGGCAAGGAGAAGGTAAACACAATCATGTGTTTGAATATCATAGTCCCTTGAGCTATCATTACAGCTTGTGCAGTTGAGACGAATAACAGTCTAAGTCCACCCTAAAAATCCATAATGTATGAACACCGGATATGGGGTCAGGGCATCTAGACCTTTTCAGAGAGGGGTCAGAATAAAGTATGGACTTCGACTGTTATTTGTCTCAACTCTTCATTTCTCAATGTGTTATTTTGCAAAAGCTTACTGCTTAGAGAAATAACCATAGAAATAACAGTTGATGGTTCCCCAATAACTAACTGATAGCTTGGTGCTGTGTTAAAAGACAACTTTATTTATTTATTTATTTTTTCTTCAACCAAGGTTCATGTTTTAGGTCGTTATTAGAGAAAGTAAAAGATGGGTGTTAATTGTTTTACATTCCTTGCTTTCTTATAGGGATTTTAGCTATACTACAGTCATAATGAACCCCAGGAAATTATAACTGGCCATGGATGTTCACAGGATCTACTGAATGTGAACTCCATATTTGGGTATACCTGATCCAGAGACTCAATATGGCAGTTTGTCACATTCAGTAGATGATTTGTGGACAGTTGTAATTTCCTGGGGTTTATTAGGACTGTAGTAGATAATAAAAACAATAAACCGCTTTAAAATTTTGTAAACAAATATGTATTTAGGACCATGTTCGAATGCCCCCTCCCATAGCTAAAATCTGTAAAACTAAACAAAGCAAGGAATGTAAAACAATTAACACTCATCTTTTACTTTCTCTAAAAACAACATAAAACATGAACCTTGATTGAAAAAAAAAAAACTAAAGATGTCCTTTAAGTTGCCCAGGTTCACTTAATTTAATAGTTTAGTCATGAAGGGCCCTGTTTGTCTTACAATGTTGCATTATGGCCAGATTTCTTGTTCACAAATTGGTTGTCAGAATGAATTGTTCAGGAACAAACATACGGAATGATTCAATAAATAAAGGAATATCTAGTATGCATACCATGGAGTCTTGAATAAACGTCATATTTAACAGCCAAAGATTTGCAAGCATTTGGCTGATATATAGTGTTATTTACTGGTTTTGTTGTTTCTCACTTTTCCCAACAGCAGGACAGTGATAATAACAGCCAGATGGAGAGGCTATCCACTCACAGTCATGAGACAAGCAAATTCAGAAAGACGTAAGTTTCTGTGTAACACAAGATGGCACTGTTGGCTTTGTTTTACCCTTATTATTATTCACATAATATACCTTCTTCTCAACTTGCCTGCCCATGAATCAGAAGTTTTGGTCTAGGCTCAAATAATGTTGTATCCATAAGTTATTGAAGACATGTTTGTAAAGGCCTATATCATAATAATAATAATAATAATAATAATAATAACAATTTTGCACACAATAATTTCGCCATGTGGAAAACCTGGTGACGAGAGGCTAAATGTAAGCACAGCACTGAGACATTTGAAAGTCAAGAGACAAGAACATACATGGATCTGGGTCAACATGATTTTGACCTCATTACCGCATTGTCCCAAATATAAGACAACCCCCATTTTCAAGGCTTATTTGTGTAAATTTTGAATGTCAAATATAATTGAATGTCAAATAAGATGACTCCTTTTTAATGTTATTTCCATTTGAAAAAAACAAAAAAAAAAAAAAAAAAACACTGTCTCATGTTCAGGCCAATAGGGTATAATATTTTATGAAATTTTATGAAAATGAAACAACACAAAGCACTCTAGGTTCTAAACATTGGCAGATCGCATGCAATTATGTTTGAGTTGGACCACTGATCTGTGCAAACTGCAAATGTTCCAATATCATTTACTAAAATGTCAATGGCCTGTGCAAGTTCCCCAAAACTAGGCTTACGGGCATTTGGCAGGTTTTGCACCTGTTCAACATTATACCAGTGGATGGTCGTAAACGTGCCATGGTCAATTGTAAATGTTTAATCAGAATAGGTCGATGTTAAATGTGGCTAGAGGTTGTCCAAACAGGGACATTCTCTAACTTTGTACTAAAATTCTTTCATGTTCTGTCAAACCGCCTTTAAAACACTCTCCTAGATCATTCAACAAGAACCCAGGCCCTGTCAACATGTCAAAGCTCTTGAGTTTTGGTTACGTAGATCCAGATGAACCCACCAATGCTAATAATGTTATGCCTTGTAAGTATTGCTTTATGATGGTGATTTGAGGACTCTTTTTTTAAATAAATACAAATATAATACATACAAAAGTAACAATGCATCCTAAGTGGTATATTGACTTCATACTATACATTTAGACATTAAGATCATCAAAAAAAAAATGTGTGTGTGTGTGTGTGTGTGTGTGTGTGTGTGTGTGTGTGTGTGTGTGTGTGTGTGTGTCTGCCAGCAGAAGATTTGAAGACTGGTGAATGAAGATGACAGCCACTCCACCCAGTGCTGCCATTCAAGTAAAATTGTCATCTTGACATGCTTATGCAGTATTCAACAAATATATCCATCTTCCAGTAGCACTCATTCACATGAAATATTTTGTTTTGGATTTTGTTTTAGATACAGTTGAACATTAGTCTGACCGGTGCCCCAAGCTGCCTAGATTCTCTAAAAGTGTCACTATCTGTTTGATTTCATTTGATCAGACTCAGCCTCATAGTCCACCATATCATCAAGCAACAGACCCATGTTTTTGTTTTGTTTTTTTGCCTTAATCCGTTATGTCTGATGCTGTTTTGTGTTTTTGTATTGTGGGCTTTTTAGTGTCTTAATTGATAAAAAACTGCAGTCTGTTTGATGGGGTGTATATTAGATTTACCATTATTCCTACTGCTGTATGCATCATTTTATTGAGCTCTCTGGAAACAAAAAGGTGTTTTATAAATAAATAAATATAGCTTATTTGTGTTGCATTCATGTATCAATTACCTAATATATTGTCTTCAAACGGAGTTGATGTTGATGTGATGTTATGTTTTGTTACATACCTTATTTTCCGGACTATAAGGCGCACTTAAAAGCCTTTAATTTTCTCAAAAATCCACAGTGAGCCTTATAATCCAGTGCGCCTTATATATGGATTGGTTGACTGCAGTAGCTTCTATTCTATGTTAACTGTAGTAGCTTCTATTCAGTGCGCCTTATAATCCAGTGCGCCTTATATATGAAATCAGTTTTAAAAGGTGCGCCTTATAATCAGGTGCGCCTTATAATCCGGTGCGCCTTATAGTGCGGAAAATACGGTACCTTAGGTAAATAGTAGCAGTTATGTCATAGTTACGTAATGTTATTTCTCCATGACGCAAAACTCAAATGTTGTTTGAAACAGTTGTATACAATATCACTGCAGTGTTTCTACCTGTATTCTGTGCATTATCTGTATGTGATCATAGACAACTTGAATATAAAACATACCTGAGTGGCATCAGAGTACATACATACATAAATATGTGCTGATCAGCTATATTAACCAATAGAAATCACAGCACTGGGTTGTTTTGAAGTCTAGAGACACATGCTTTGATGTTTAAACATACACCAAGGCTTATCATTGACAATGTTTACGGTTTGAAACCACATGTGACCATTTGTTTGAGACAGGAATGATTTTAACTGGCTGCAGAGGGGCACTACTCCTCCTCCTGCAGCCAATCAGTCCTTAGAAAGGGCCGGTGCTCATGTATATATTGGCTCCACAGCATGACAACCTTTTTTAATTCTCACCAGCTACAGACATTTCAATACATTACTTTCTGAATGTCCTATCCAGACATGGGGCCAATTCTATTAAACTGCATGGGGACTGAGTCCATGGAATATATCAAGTGAGTATGCATCAAATCTTAGCATGTTATTTGTGGCTGCAATTCAAAAACTAGTGTGGCATTTTAAATGTCGTTTTACCATTTGAACTTCAGTATCCATATGGTAAGGCCAACTATAAAATGTGATGATTTTGAAAAATATATTTGCCTTGGATGGAAAAGGTTATTGCCATTGTGACATTGTCTGTACTACACACGACGACTACAGCAACATCTGAAGATGTTTATATATAACTTAATATAAGTGGACTTATATGTATTGTATTTTGCTGTGCTTTGACATATTCTACTGTGCTGTGTCAAAGACAACAGGTCCAGGTACAAAACCCCCATTTGAATACAATGGAAGAGGACATTCTCTACCACTTCAGCCTGGGCACCAAGACCCACAATCTTCCTGAGATGTTTGGAGATATCAAGGTTTGTGAGAGAGTGTGAGAACATGAGATATGGTTTAAAGTACAGATAAAGTACAGATAGATATATATTCTCATGTCATATTTTTGGATTTTTGTTGATGTTTAATAGTGATATGTCAAGTCCACTTTCATCAAAGGCCACTGGGGACATGGAAAAATGGACAAAATAGGGGGTGTCTACTGAAAGAAAGCAAGATAATTTCTGATATGAAGATAAAATCCATGTAATGTTTACACAATATTAAAGGGAAATTTCAATTGATTAAAAAATCTTTTAAAAATATTTTTCAGTGACTCCATCAATAAAATACAGCCAAAACGGTCAGAGGGACTGCAAATGGTACCGTTGGTGGTACCATTGGTACCAGCAACGGTAAATGGTAAACGGTAAATGGTACCAGCAGAACTCATAGAAATCTCTCTCTCTCTTGCATAGTTTGTGTGTGTTGGTGGAAGTGCAAATCGGATGAAAGCATTTGCCCAGTTCATCCACCAAGAATTGGGTCTGCCCGGCAGCAAGGATGAAATCAGTGATATCTGTGAGGGAACAGATCGCTACTCAATGTACAAAGTAGGACCAGTGCTCTCTATCAGCGTAAGTATTGCAATGCAGAGGTCAACATGATCATGTCATAATGATCAATTGCCTGATCTCTCTTGTTATAAACAGTCAGTGTATGTTGTGTGCGATGTGTGGGTCTTTAACCCAATTTCTCTTTCTTCTTCCCAGCATGGAATGGGTGTCCCGTCCATTTCCATCATGCTCCATGAGATGATCAAACTGCTACACCATGCCCGGTGTCATGATGTGGTCCTCTTTCGCCTCGGAACATCTGGCGGAGTTGGTGAGAACATTGCTTAATCTGTTTATTAATCTGAGAGGGAGATGTCAGAGATGTGATGCACATTATTTACAATATTCAATAGAGATTACTTAATATTAATAAATACTATGAATTTAATTGAGACGTTTTTTAAGAAATTAAAACATTCTAGAGTTCGAATAATAAATACCGATTCTAGGGTATTTAATAGAATATACCCTGCACAACAGATTTGATTTATTAAATTTAATACGCTACAATACATAGCAATAGAAGTCGCTGAAAGTAATATAGCTCATTTCCTTTTCATAATGGCAATACTTAATACTACTACCAATATACATATGTTTGCATACCCTCTTATCCTAGATAAAAAGAGTACAGATACAAGCACTGTGGACAGAACACCATGTCACTGATCATCTTCTTGGTGTCCTCTCTCCTATCAGGCCTGGCTCCAGGGACGGTGGTGATCACAGACAAAGCAGTGGACTACTCCTTCAGGGCCCAGTTTGAGCAGGTGGTCCTGGGTAAGGTGATCACCCGGAGCACCCAGCTGGACGACGGCATAGCCAATGAGCTGCTGCAGTGCTCCTCGGAGCTCCCAGACTTTCCAACGGTGATAGGGAACACCATGTGCACCCACGACTTCTATGAAGGTAAACAAGCCTGTCATCCTTTTACGCGCACACACACACACGCACGCGCGCACGCGCACACACACACACACACACACACTCCAATCAATTTCTAGAGTTACACAACATGAAGTTAATTTAACACTCCACAGTTAAATAATTAACACTCCAGACATTACCATGCATAGTGAGTGATCCACTAGCCTCTCTGGTGGAGCGCCAGCTAGATGGCATCTGGTTCATACGCTGCTTGCTGCTAACATACAGTATATTAACCTTACCTCTTCTGTGTCTCTAGGACAAGGCAGACTTGATGGGGCGCTCTGTTCCTTCTCACTGGAAGAGAAACTAGAGTACCTGAGGAAAGCCCACGAGGCCGGAGTGAGGAACATTGAAATGGAGTCCACGGTGTTTGCTGCAATGTGTGCAGTCTGCGACCTCAAAGGTAATTGTCCATATTAAGAGGAACAAAAATGCCCCTAGCTCCCGTCCCTGATGTAGGGCAAGGAGGGCAATAGGAGAGACAGAGACTTTGGGCTCCATTTTCATCACACGCAAAACACCTTATCCCTAACTTCTTTACCCTTTTTTGAAAAAGTTTTTGGAATATTAATTTTAACGATTGAAAAATGTTCTTTAAAATAGTTTAAACAGGCAAAGAAGTTAAGGGATGAGGGGTTTAGCGGTGACGTAAATCTAGGCCTATGTCAACACTAGCGACAGTGCAGCTCTCCACTATGGTTCAGCCTGCCCCAGAGCGGGAGGTTCTATGACGCGTCGTTATTCCTCTTAATACTTAACCACTTGAACCCTATTGATTCCCCATTGTTGACATGTCATAATAGGTAAACATTTGTCAAAAAACTGACTTCGGGTTTGTTTTTTCCCCAACAGCGGCTGTCATCTGTGTTACGTTGTTAAACCGTTTAGACGGAGACCAGATCACCACACCTCATGATGTTCTGGTGGAATACCAGCAGAGACCTCAGGTTCTGGTGTCCCACTTCATTAAGAAACGCCTAGGATACATAGGTTAAGGATGAGGTTCCCACCTTTAACTCTCACCAGCCATGGAACTCTGGAAAATTCACCTGAACCTGCATGTAGATCAAAACAGGGACGTGGACTGGAAAACAAACCTACCTGTCACATGCGTTTGGTGTGCTCTAGGGTAAAATTGACATTTATGTCCTCGATAATGGGGTGAATTCAACAGATGTTATCATTATACTGCTGTAAGAAACAACAACAGAATTGGTATATAATAATGACTGATGAATATGTAGATAAAATGTAGATATACTGTATGTAGATATCTAATGTGTTCATGTGCGTTACTTAGTTCCCTGCCTGGTTACTGTAAGAACGATATGTGATGTGATGATTTGTGATTTCTTTGAAGTCTTAAATAATGTATGCTACTTACCTGTTATATATTGTATGTTTTTATATTTAATATTTTATGTAAAAGGAGCTATGACATAAGTTAAAGTGAATAAAAGGTGCTCTATACAATATTAACTCCTGGTCTCTGGTTTGATGAGAAATACCAAGTTATTTATATGCATGTAGAAGTTGCAAACTTGCAGATAAAGTGATTCTTCCTACACTGTATTGAACTGAAATCTCGTACAGTAAATTCATCACCTGATTTATTACAGAATTAGCATTAACTTTGTATCAGGTGATAATGTGTACTTACTTGTGATTATGTTTATGATTTCTGCTTGTCACATTGGGTATATGCAATACTAAAAGTAATAGTAAATCAGTCATGAGTCTGTTATTCCCTTCCCTATAATATATTAAATTAGGCATGTTGTAAATAATAACTAGTCCATAAGTGGCGATGTGTACAGTCAAAACTAAGTTAGCAGACATTGGGTTACACAGTATATACAATACTACAGTAGCCTATGCCTATGTTTAGTTAAATTTTGGGATGCCCAGTTTGTTGCAGTCTGCCAGTCCTGTTAATAATGGCATTAGTTGAGCACAGATGGTGAGGCCTACAGTCTAGGGCTGGGGAGAAAGTTAAGAGACCACCTTGGGAGGTGCAGATTATGAAATGAAATAAATCCTTTTCTTGTGGCAGGTGGTCCACTCACAGCAGGTTGGCTATAGTAGTGTGAGCTGTTGTGATAAGACAGTGGCGTCAGTGGATTCATGATTCTCTGCTTCCATCTGTAGACAACTGTACTATGCCTAACCATGGACAATTTAAACAAACACGCATGCACGCACACACACACGTACACGCACGCACGCACACACACACACACACACACACACACACACACACACACACACACACACAATGTAGACCAACTCGTTTTTCCAAATAGTTAAAAAGGGCAACAATGTTTACGGATAAGGCATAAGCCTTTGGCAAAAACGGGGCCCATATACTCTCTGTTATTCTTATTCACAGAGAAAAGCATTTTCTGGCACATGTGGTTGTGCACACCATTGTATCAATGATTGAGTAAACAATCTACATGTATATGCAGTGCCATAAGCAGCACAGCCTGGGGCAGGGCCCTGCATTCAGAGAGCACAAAGGGTTCAGGGCAATCCTCTGTGCCATTTAAAATGACAAATGCAGTGTAATGTATGAATGTAATGCAGTAGGCTACATTGGATGTCTTATGGTTATGGTCATGAAGAAAGATATTCTAAAATACTTGGCCAATGTCACTGGACAGTAAAATAAGCAATACATTACCATGCAACAGCAAATTTAATAACAAAATAAAATGGGATGCCACTTTGAGGCAAAAGTACATGTGCCCAAGCAGTCCTCCTTAGACAAGATACCCCAAATTGTAATATACTTTGTTTGGTTCACGGTGTAGATTAGCAACTGACTGATGCATAATAGCCTACACAAATATTTATACTAACAGGAAACCATGAGAATGTTTTAGAATGAATACGCAAATATCTGCATTGTTCTCAATGATGACAGAGATTGTAGGGGTTCCTCATAATACAAAAACAATTTAATTTAACATTTATACCAAGCAGCTGTAGAAAACAATATTTTGTGCTGTCTGGTGATTACATCCAAACTGACGAATCATATTTTTACACACCAGCAAAAATGCTACCAGGTCTCTTGTGCTACAAACTAGGATAGCGTCTTAGCAAGAGTTGAATTAAGAATCCATTACGAGTCCTGACTTGGTGTCCCGTCGCGGTGGTTTCGTGGGTTTGATACCAGACAAAACCTCTTTGGCGTACAGGGTGTGGTGTAGGCCTGCTTCCCGAAGAGCCTGTTCAACTCGCACTCTGGGATCAGACACAATCTGGAAAACAATTCAAGACATCATAAGTATGTGCACTACACACACACACACACACACACACACACAACACACACACACACACACACACACACACACACACACACACACACACACACACACACACACACACACACACACACACACACACACCCGAGGTTGAGTCATTGAATAATTTTTCATTTTTGTTTTTTATCATGTTATGTGACAGCAGAATATCATAGCTGCAATTTGACATATTGGTTGTTCAATTCAACCCACCAGCCTTATAGAGCAATGTCTTGCAGAAAACAGGCTTCAAAGATTCACTTCTGTGGCTGCTAACATTACACCTAGCTACATGCTCTAGTACGTGAAGAGGAGTCTGACTGTGCAATCACCGTAACTAATTTTGCTTGAAATTTTTTCTCCTCTCCTGAACAGTTAGACTTTTGACAGTGACCTCAACCTTGGTTAGAATTGGTCACATATTATTCAGTAGAAGTTCAAGGTCAAGGTAAACTATATTGTTCAAAATGTTGACTTAAATGTATAAAACCCAAGTAAGGGTCACACCAGGGCTGTACCACTGGAATTGACCATTTAGTGTTTGTTAATTATTAATCTTTGGGGTTAGGTAGCCTAATCCTCGGATGAGGGTTCTTTATAGTGTATATAGTTTAATGATTAGACACATTCTTAATGCAGTTATCCCACTACTCAGTATTAAACCAATGTGCTCACATTCGCTGCATTGATCGAACATCTCATACTCGAGACGTGACTGTTCACGGTTTGACTTATCAGCTTTGACGGTTTAAATGCTCATTGGAGAAAAAGGTTTACCTAAGTCAAACATTGTTGTGATCTGCCTTACGTAAAGCGGCTTGCATAATTTCACTGCAGTGTGTGAGAGCGTGCATGGAGGAAGCCAAACAATATCCAGCGGGGGCACAAATCACCCCGTGTTCTCGCTGTTTGTTTGCCCTTGATAGTACTAGTACCAATGTCTACTGTGTGCACATCCTGTATCATGACCTGTGCAATGTACCTGTAGGAGTGAGTGACAGACAAGAAACAGAGATGGAAATTACTGTAATAAAATACATTTAGTTATTGGAGTTATTTGTACTTTGTACTTGAGTACGTTCATTTCACAAACCATTTAATTCTCCTCTGTGGATGCATTGCATTGTGGATGCAAATAGTGTCTTTTTACTCAACTACATTTACTTAACTACATTAACTTTAGCTGCTTTGTAGAGTATGGTTATTAGTACAGAACTTTAGATAGTACAACCACATCAGGCATATACATTTTGGACCATTTGATAATAACTTTGTGACCAAACACTCACAATGGTTCGCGACACAATGTGAGCTCATGAGCCTGCTATTTTCAAAGAATGCGTATCCATACTTGAGCCTGAACATTCTGAATAATGAGTACTTCCTACTTTGGGTACTTTGGGTACTACATTTTGAATCCAAGACTTTTACTTGTGAGACTTTTTCCATCACTGTCATCATGACATATGTTCACATCTGATGTTTGTTCCTATAGCATTTTATGTAAAGCACTTTGGGTACTTAGAAAAGTGTTATATACATCTGAGGTATTATTATTAATTACCCTTATTATTATTATTCGTAGTAGTAGTAGTAGTATTTTTTGTTCATCATGAGAACATGAGGCAAAGCTTGTTTCTAGGGCTTTGCACTATCTTACTTGGATGTCTGTGTACGTGTTGATGCTGTACAGCGGTTTGTGCAGCACAGACTCGTCCTGCTCAGGACGCTGTCGGCTCCTCCAGGCCTCTGTGTGTGCCATCATCCTGGCTGGGTCTGCCACTGCCACCACCGCCACCTGGAATCAATGCCAAGAAGGGTTCAATATTGTGGCATGCACTGTTATTCTCTCCTTCTGTCAAAAGGTGGCAGTGACACCCCCAATTCACCTCTTAACAGATTTAGACTGCATCCAAATCTCCCCAGTGTGTCAGGGCTGGATCTATGCATGGGCATGGGGGGGGGGGGGGGGGCAATGCTCCCCTAAATGGCAAACAGGATATCATGCAAAACAACCAAAATGTCAAATTAAAGTGCTTATATTTGAAAATGATTTGAAACACTACTACTGCCACTAACTAACTGCAGTTGTGGCACCACTAAACCAACACCATTTCATCATTCAAAGCAGAAAACTCTCTGAGTCAGACCTTTAGCTTCATGCATGCTGCGTGTCTGTTGCAACAGTTACAACAACTGATGTTATTATTGATGCTTTACTTGCCTAATATAAGTCCTGTAACCGAAAATGATATGGGTGCGGCTTCATCGTCAAAGTGCGAAGTCGCACCCATACCATTTTCACCTGTCCCCCCAATTGGGAAATGTTACATCCGGGCCTGCAGTGTGTCAAGTGAGCCGAATCCAGTGCAGGTGGAAAGGTTAAGGGCTTTAACACGACGGCTCACCTGATTCCTGAGAGCCTCCAAACGGTTCTGTCTCTGCTCCTCTTCTTTGATGCAGTCCAGCTGTCGAGTCTCCCTCTCCTCCTGGCGACGACGCAGCATCTCCTCCCGAAACTGTACCCTATGGGACCACGGGGAAGACCTACATCAGAGCTTCTATCCAATACTAACATCACCATCCATCTCTCTTAGTCCCGACACATCATGCACCCCAGGATGTGGAGGCATTTTCTCTTTTCTGGAAAAGTCCAGAAAAGAGAGAAACGACTGAATATTCATAGATAGACCTTTTTGGGTGAAATTGTTGTCAAGAGATCCTAAAACACACACAGAATGAGTGTAAAAGTGTTTTTGATGTCCCAAACCATTTAAATTCGCTTTAAGTGGGAATTCCACCCATTTTCATTTTTTTCTGATAGTGTACAAATGCAACCAAATGAACCCTAACGGGTTCATTTGATTCCATTTGTACAATCTCATAAAAAAGAAGCGTCTGAAGAAATCCATTAACATGGTGAAAATGTATCTTGATGATGTCATCAAGATGTTTCACCATGTTAGTGGCTTTCTTCAGACCTCCATTTCTTGGGAACACAGAATGGGGGGAACTTTTTATCATGTCCACCCAACACCTTGAAGGTACATCAATGACATAGTAAAATATTGAAAATGCGTGGAATTCCCCTTCAACCCTTAGTGTACTGAACGCGTTTTGGTGTTCTAAGCATTATGTTTTAACTATTGAAAAATAGCAGATCTACAAGCTCATAGCACGCCACCGAGTGGCGCGCTATGAGCTTGTATCTCTGCTATTTTTGAAAAATCGTGAAAACGTGGTGCAAATCTTTGAATATTATGTTATTCAGAAACTAGAAATCTAGACAGGACACAATGGGTTCTCCTTCAGTAACCTTGACGCAGTATTGCTGCATCCATGCTGGTCCCTGCGGCGGTTGCATGGCTCACCTCTCCTTATCTCGCTGGGCCTGCTCTTCCATGACGGCCCTCAGCTGGGACAGCCTCTCCTGGTCCCTCTTCTCCAGCTCCTCTCTCCTCCTCTGTCGCTTTAAATAAAAGTGTCGAACCTGAGGAGAAAACAGACATGACTGGAAAAGTAGAAAAGTCTCCACCAGGCCAGGTCAGGTTGTGGCCTCCTGGTGGCGCTATCATAGGCCAATGTTAAAAGCGTGCCGCTTTGTTCTTATGACTTTGGCATTTGGATGATTTGAGACATTTTGTCCAAAACATGTGTTCTGCAAATATCCACCTGTTGGTGACGCTATGAACAGTAAACAGACGCTTGTAATTTGTATGTATTTGTTTGAAAGCAAAGTATAGCTAATTAGGATGGTACACATCAGTCATGAGCACTGTAGCACATGACTCTAGAGATACTGTGTAAAGAATTGCAGGATTTCCGGACAGAATGGCACTATAACGTTATAACGGTATCCAGGAAGTGTGTGCCAAGTTTGGCATCGATCGGGTTAACAGCGCCAGAGATTAGCTGTCAACAGATGGACACACATGGACGGACCGAGGGCAAAACATACTCTTCATTAGTGTTAGAATCAACACCACTTAAATCGAGTCCAAGACAAGACCTAGATCTAGGGGTTGAATCCAAGGCAGAGACCAAGATCACTGCGAGGCAAGACCAAGTCAAGACCAAGACATTATTTTTGTGCTCCATCCATGCCTCTCTGTAGTTGTGGACTGCTGGCGATATGCATGCAAGAAGAACACGACAAATTTGAACGCGAGACCAAGACAAGACTACAAGACAATGAAGTGCAGAGGGGCAACATCGCGACAATTTGAGGGCGAGGCAAAAACAAGACCGAGACAATGAAAATTTGTCTTGACACTGGTCTAAGATGAGCCAATGTCTCCAGAACTACAACACTACTCGTCACCATGCCTTCAGCCTGGTAGAGACAACAAACATTCGCAAAGATTGACAACAAAAGGTTAACGACAGCAAGGAACTTAAAGATCTTCATGTCCTATTGATTCTGACAGCACCGAAATCAGATAGGGGTAAATAGAGGGAATGAGATGATATTTCATTGTCTGCCAGGCTATTGTGCCAAATTATATGGAATCCAATGCTGCCTAAATGCTCTCATTAATCAGAGAGCATCTCAGGTTGCACATTCTGTCCAGGCAGATCCCCTTAGGACAGAGTTAATTAAATGGGCACACAAGCACTCTAGTACACACCACACACACACTCCGCCACAAAGACATATTAACAGTTTGAAGAACACATTTCATTATTTTAAATTCAAAAACTAGATCAGCACTCGGTAGAGTGCAAACTTCTGTGTTGCACACAAGTACTTGTCGGATCATACTAAAGACATTAGCTATAAAGTGTTTTTTTTTTACTAACGTTACATTATGTTATCACCTGAACCGGCCAATCAGAGTACCCCAAGGGACCGAGTGCCGAACACCAAACACCACGCATCGATCGCCTTACTTATACGCTGCTTTGCTCACGCAAGTAAATAAATGCCCTAAAACATTGGTTTTCAACCTTTTTAATACCAGGGCCCACTACTGTATTTATTCAGCATTTGAGCCACGGACCACCATTTGATGACATTTTAGCCCCACAGACCCCAAACCTAAAGATTTATTTTGCTTTTGTCTACAATTCCAGGATGGATTTGGGAAACAAAACAGGCAAATTAACATACAGATCCAAGTGACCATTAATCTTCTAGTTGTGTGGACTTGGGGAGGATAATTAAGATGATGAATATTTTAACTCTTGAGAGTGTAAAAATGAAACCAAATGGACCCGCAAGGGTCCATTTGGTTTCATTTTCACGTTCTTTTTGTGCCAATATGTCTGAAGCACAAGTAAGTAGGCCATGGCCTACTTGTGCGCAAGGTGCAATGTTTGCTCCTTCTCTACCGAGTGCTGATCTAGTTTATTTATGAATCATAAAGTTTCATACAACCAATGAAATGTAGTCTATACAATATCTTGAATAAAAAGTCATGAAGGCCTCAATTCCTTCCCCATACCTTTATTTTGAGGCATGCGGGACAGTAGTGCTATTTTGGGACAGTCCTGCGAGATGTGTGACAGGCCTGATCAGTAGAGTGGAGCAGTCCGTTGTTGTGGCAGATCTTTTTTTTTTTTCATCCCATGACTGTGTAACCCACTGTTCACCCAGTGCCAATTCCTAATGTGATCTTGGGCTCTACAAATCCTCCACCAACCTGGGGAAGCAGCAGACTGGCCTCATGCTTCCTTCAATAAATGAGGAGTCCAAGCTGCCTACTTTTCACCCGACAAGGGGGAGTTTCCGTGGTTAGATGTAGCGCATGTACTGCATGTTTTTGTGAGTGAATCTACCCAAGTGGACACGGGGAGAACATGCAACTCCACACAGAAAGGCCCTTTCGCCAACTCCGCCTCGGGCATGGGCACTGATGACATGGAGGAGGAGACACGCTGCCAGCATCCTACTAGGGTGGGCTGGAAGAATGGCAGGGTGGGCAACTCCAAAGTATTTCATATGAAGCAGTGGTTTTCAATCTTTTTGACACCAGGCTCCACTATTTATTCAGCATTTGAGCCACGGGCCACCATTTGATGACAATTTCACCCCACAGACCCCAAAACTAAAGATTTATTTTTGCTTTTGTCCACAATCCCAGGCTGGATTTGGGAAACCAAACAATCAAACTTACAGATCAAAATGACCTTAATCTTCTACATTCTCTAATTGTGTAGACTCGGGCTGATTCACATGATGAATATTTTAACTCTTGAGGGTCTATTTGGTTTAATTTTTATGCTCTCAAAGAGTTAGTACATCTGAATCTGGTTAACCAACCAATTTAGCTGGGGACCACCTGGAACTCTCTCGAGGACCATTGGTGGTCTCCAAACCACAGGTTGAAAACCGCTGCTGACATTACCTTTCATTGGGTGGACAGGATGCACGTTTGGCAGGGAAGGATTATCCAACGGGCACGTTGGGCCCAGGCCGAGGGGCCCCTGAGCTAGGGGGGCCCATGAGCTTGAGTCTCCGTGTGATCGCTAAGAGGCTCAAGCTCAGGGCCCACCCAAAAAAGGGGTAAAAGTGAATAATAATGGTGCATACGGTTCTTATTAAGAATGGGTTTACTAATTTTGTCACTGAAATAGTCCCAAAAGTCCTAAACCATCATGCCGCCACGCCGAGCAGTAAAATCCTCCAGTGTAGGGGGGCCCTTTGGCTGGTGGCGGCCCAGGGGCCCTTCATTTCATAATCCGCCTATGACGTTTGGGTGCCCCCCCCTAGATCCGGCCCTGGTGTTCATTCAAGCCATGTAATAATGGTGGTTTACCTTTTCCTTCTGCTGTGACCTAAAGGCTGCCTGTCTCTCCTGTTCCCTCCTCATCCTCTCCTGCTCTTCCTCCTGTCGTCGCTCTGCCTGCGCCGCCTCCAGCCTCTCCACCTCCTCCTGCTGGGCACGCCACTGCTGCAGCTACACACACACACACACACACACACACACACACACACACACACACACACACACACACACACACACACACACACACACACACACACACACACACACACACACACACACAGGGCAGGGGAGGTTACCCGTGATTGGTAACGGATGCCGCGCATGTTAAAGGAGAATTCCACACCAAAACACATTGGGCATCAACCCTGTGACGTGATTCATAATGTCCTTGATTTTTTGGCACAGATGCCCCATTTTCTACATTTCACCATGAGGTCAGTTGCATTTGCAGTTTGCATGGCTGCAGGTTGTCTTTATTCTAATGTGGGTATTTCTGTAACTCCAAACTTTCACACATCACATTTTAATAGTATACTGATAAACATGCTTGAATTTTACGTCACTCTGGAGCAGTCTTTACATATAATCCCAGAAGTAATCTATTCCTCCTCCTCTCCTCCCGTCTCTTTTGCCACTCTCATCTCTAATCACTGCAGTTAAAACTCTTGTCACACGGGTGTCACAGGTGTTTTAAAAATCAAATAGTGGTCCAATTATCTTGTAGTGTGTGGTTTGATATGATCTGAGAAAAAAAAGCTTGGAACTACTAAAATACCCCGCATTAGAATAAAGACAACCTGCGGCCATGCAAACTGCATTGGCGCAGCTGCAACAGCTGCTGCAACTGCAGCTGACCTGATGGTGAAATGTAGAAAATGGGGCATCTGTGACAGAAATCAAGGACATTATGAATCATGTCACAGGAATCAAGGTAGAGTGATGGCTAATGTGTTTTGGTGTGGAATTCTCTTTTAAGTGTAATCAGTAAGTAATGTTTTAAAATGAGTAGTCCCAAATTCCAATACTTAATAATTAATATTTAATAACTTAATAACCGATTTCAGCTAACAAAACTGTCAAACATACAGATCAAAATCACCATTAATCTTCTAGATTGTCTAGTTTCTCTAGTTCTAGAATATTTTAACTCTTGAGGGTGTAAAATTTGGTTTCATCTTTACGCTCTCAATGAGTTACATTTTTACTCTCTCATCAGTTACATCACTAACTCTGGAGCGAGCCCCATATGGGGAGTAGGGAACATCCCTATGCATTGGAACACAGCCATGGAATCTTGTGACAGGTGTGGAATCTTGTGGCAGGTGTGTTGTTTCTACAGAAGGTTGGTCAGGACGGGAGCTACTTTCTTGTAGCTGGGAACTACTTTCTTTAGCTGTGTAACCTAAGCCTACAGATGACATTGTGCTGCTGTTGTGTTGCTGTTAATATTTTAACAGTTTTAGAAAAGCAACAAGCCACTCCAGGTCGCAGGCTACTGTGGATTGTATCCCAGGGAAAGCAGAGGCCCACGTCTCTATAAAATACATGGTAACCTGCTCCCTCCCATGGCTTAATGCTTCATTCTAATCTACCTTTCCCCGAATCAACAGAGTACCCCGACAGAATATGCTGTAAATTAGTACAGTATATACTGTACATACCCACAGTGTTGCAGTCACACACATGCAAGCGCACGCACACGCACACACACACACACACACACACACACACACACACACACACACACACACACACACACACACACACACACACACAGAGTTGAAAGTAATTGTCCCTCAGTGGCTGTATACAGTCTACATCACAGAGGACGCCATCCAATGGGTTTCAGTGCCATTGTGCCACTGCGGTGTGAACGTTTGTTGGTGCTTTAAAACAGCCTCTCAAACAACCCTTTGTGTAGAGCACCTTGTTTGAACAGGACTATTCTCTGTGGTCCACAAACCCTACAACAAACAACACTTCCTCTTGTCAAAACACTGTCACTGTAGAGCATTAAGTCTATACTATGCACAAATTGTCACTCCCGCCATAGTCATAAAATAACAGTTGTGCTGCATACTGATGGGTTTATTGTGAAACATAAAAAAACAACTGTCGAACTACATAAAACTAGCAACAAAAGCAAAAGGAATCTTTAGTTTTGAGTATGTGAGGGTGAAATATCATTACATGGTGGTGGTCCGTGGCTCAAATAAATACCAAAATACTGGTACCAAAAAGGTTGAAAACCCCTGACCTACACTATTTAAAGGTTTTGAATCAATCAGCATAATTACTACTTACGGCTACTAAAATGACATGGAAGTAATTCAGGGACAAATAAATGATATATCAAATAAAGAACAAAAATATAACCAAAATGACAACTTCATGGCAGTCACACATACAGTCGAACATGTTGAGCACCAGTTTTTTTTTACCCATTAAGACCTGAGGCCGAATTCAGTAGCCCTCAAGTACTTAACGTCTATTTAATGGCGGACATTAAACACAGACAAGACACAGACTAAGTGTTTGATATGTGGGGTATGGGGCGCTGGGTCTCGAGGGCCGGATCTAGAGGGGAGCAAGGGTGGGCAGAGCCCACCCCCAAACGTGCATCCTGCCCACCCAATGAAAGGCAATATCAGTTGTTTTCAACCAGTGGTTCGGGGACCACCAGTGCTCCTTGAGAGATTTCCAGGTGGTCCCCAGCTAGATGGTGGAAAGTTGGTTAACCAGATGTAACTCTTTGAGAGCGTAAACATGAAACCAAATGGACCAAATGGACCCCGCAAGGGTCCATTTGGTTTCATGTTTACTTCTTCCAGCCCACCCTAGTAGGGCTGGCTAGGTCCTGCCCTGCTCATAATTAACAATCTAAGTTGTTTGGAGGCGTGAGTGACAGGTATGGCATGCAGCTAGGCTCCCTGTGGCATGGTGTGTATTGAAGTGTTGCATTTCCAGCCGCCAGCCACGCTCACAGATCTATCAGCGGAAAGCTTAAGCAGCCCCACAGGACGGAGTTGCGCATTAACACCGCCTGGCACACATTAGCGCCGTCCAGTCGCATCTTCAGTTCAATCATTCATGCAGGGCGCCTATACTGACTGTCAAATAAACAACTATAGCTTCCCAGTTGTTTAATCACTTGAACGTTTTATACTTATGCGTGTCTAATAGCAAAAGCAGTGGACCTACAAATATGTGGTTAAAAGGCATCCATCATTCTTATAATCCATACCCATTTGAATGTGTCAGGGCCAAATTAGCCATTGGGGCCAGTGGAGCCGTGGGCCAGGGGAACTTCTAACTGGACTGCATGGTATTGGGTGTGAGGCCCTTTGTTGGTTGTTGACTGAGTTAAATGATAGGAAATGGTGCAAATCATTTAATTTGTCCCTGAGATGAGTGCTCCATTTGTGACCATTTATTCAGACCAATAGTGCTGATATACTGTAACAGGAAAATATATTGGCCTAACAATTTTAAAACTCCCAATCACTTTTTTGTACATGTGAGCTATTCTAGGCGCAGGGGATGCCGGGCTCAGGACCATAGGGCGAGTCTGCTTAGATACATAGATTTAAAATGTCAGAATACAACTAAGAGAGTCTACGTTTTAGGCAAACTACCGAGAGGCAGTGAAGTCCATTTGCGACTGAGACGGCCGTCGTGACAGTTTTATTACTGGGATGTCACAGAAGTTGATAAATTAGTCGCGACCGTTTTGATGTCACCCGTCGCGACGTATGCCGTGTTAGCAAATTGATTTCACCCCTCTTGATGAATACACACGAATACACACACACACACACACACACACACACACACACACACACACACACACACACACACACACACACTTATAGTGAAAAACAGAAGCCTGATGGATTTGTTTCATGCTGCTCAGATGAGACAGTTTCGGGAGCACAAAGAGAATAAATTACTAATTATGTATACAGTCTGTAATTTGTCATTACAATCTCATTTTCTGTGAAATCTTTGACAACAGGAAAAAGCCAATTATTTTTTTATGGCAGCAACCACTGCGTAAATGTCACTATGACGAAATAATTGTATGCACTTCTCGCTCAAAGGCTTTGTTAATGTAAGTTACTGTGATGCATTCTGGCACTGAGGGTTGGATGTTTTCCATGACTGCTTATTTAGTGACAAATTACTAAAATGAGTGACCAGATGCACAATAATCATCGCATAGATGATCTCACACAAAAATATTTAACAATTCTTAAGTGTTGACTAACACTAAGAATAGGGAGAGGTCCTATTTGATCCACACAATAACCTGGCCAGTGCAGGGGACCGGAACCTCAATACCTTGGGGTTTTCTGCTTAAAGAGGGGGTACCATGATTGACTGTATCCTAAAATGATTTTGGCCTGGGGGGGGGGTGATCTGATTTGATCTCACCAACGTGTCGTCATCCCCAGCCCCGTCATCCCCAGTCACATCACTTGGAGGGACGCCCACCCCGAAAGGTTGACTCCCACTTCTAGGTCACCGTGGTTAACAAATTAGTCCAGGCTTTCTTTTTTCGCGCAACGCAGACAAAAATGACAGCCTGGGTGTCGAGGCAAGGGACACTGCGAGAACCGAAGAGGCACCATCTGAAGGGAGGCACCAACGTCCCAAAACCACCAACCAACCAACCAACAACCAACCAACCAACCAACTAGCCTGGCTAAAGCAAAAAAACAATGCCTCTCTTGTTCTGGAATAGCTCAACTGTACACCCATGTCCTACTCCAGAAATGTGGGCTGGCCAATCAGGACACAGTACGCAAACACATTTGAATACTGTGTCCTGATTGGCCACCCGGGCTAGCACATTAGCCACATTAATGACAACAACGTTGTCTGCTTTCCTAATAATCGTATGCGATGGTATGAACATTGGTTCATACCATCCCATAAGGCTTTGATAACGCCCATCCCATAAACTGCAGTGGTGGAGAGGGACTTCAGTCTGAATAATGAAGTGAAACGAAATGACAATTCATACTGAGGTCAGGCCAGGGGGGTGTTGCTTTCACCTAGTAGACTATGATTACATCATGGAGAACATGTAGACCAGATGCTTTTAACCTGCACTGTTGCTTAGCACGCGTTAATATGTAACAGCACTGTTGATACCACAAAGTCCACCGGCGGACAGGCACGGACAAAACAAGCCTGTGTAGATGAAAGAATTTCTTTTTGTACTTCTTTTTGTACTCACGTCATTTCTCGTTTCGTCACTATACTGGCCAACTCAGCATCTTCAAATTTACAATTTAGGCATTTAGCAGACGCTCTTCTTAATCCAGAGCGACTTACTGTACATTAAATAAAAACATTGCAATACATCATATGCATACAGATTAGTGAAATTACAGTTTTACAATTTAAGCAGAATTTACAATATCCTTTATAATTTACAATGTAAGCACTAAAACATGATAATAATGCATTAGACATCACTGCTATCTAGGTCTAACTACCTAGGATGGTACTGCAATGAGAAGTGCATTTCATAGTTTTGGCTCTACAATTGTCATAACCAAACATTTGCCCTTGAAGCAGGGACGTTCAGACTGTCTGTCACATCATCATCAAACTATGGTTCCTAACATGGCCATTGCTCATGATGAGGTCAGTCCGTCCAAGACAGCCCTCACCTCCTCAATGACCTCTCTGACCCCGGCTGGGCAGAGAGACAGGAGGTGAGATGAGGAGGGAGGTGTGTGGCTGGCATATTGTGGCAATACATTTAGAGAACACCGTAACCTGGAGCACACAGCAATCACTGCATCCCCGACCTGCAGCCAGGGGCGGCCTGTAACGGACCCACACTTCAAACCTTTATTTTGGATGTGTATATTCTTGGTGTTTTAAGTCAAGACAGGAAGTCCTTTATTGTGACACAACTATACCAGCTGTGGGTATTCTCCTGATTAAGCTCAGCTGTGGCAGGGGTTTAAAACTTGAACTCTGACTGCTCCACAGTCAATGAAGGATGGCACAAGTAGCAGCATGGAGCTGAGGTTTTAGAATGGACATGTAGCTTACCTATCACAGATGGACGTACAAGAAAAGAACAGACAAGACATGGACGTACAAGGAAAGAATGGACAAGACATCAGAGCTACAAATGGACCTCATACATGCTACGAGTTTAGCACCCAGCTGGAAGGGGCACAAGGTATATTTACTGGTGGACCAATATTATGTTTATGTAGACTTTGCAATACTTTTCTAATGTTTATAAATACTATGTGCAGAATATGTATTCATTAAGTGTAAAATGTATTGTGTATTGTTCTTATGTGGTTATTTGATAACTGTTGGATGGATTATTGATATGCATTTTGTATTGTATGCCCTTTTTCCCTTTAGTTTCCACGTTGAGAGATGAATAAAAGTTTCAAAACTCATCAGTCGGCTTCACCCTTTCTATGGCCAGCTGGGTCCGCTACAGTGGAAACTTCACCCGAAGAGTCTCCTGTCTTTATCTAGAGGGAAAATGGACTTCTACATAAACTAAGCTCAACTAACACTGATGGGTAACATTACACAGAAGTACATTACACAAGAAGGTTGGGAACAAAGTAAGGGTTAGGCTAGGACTTTGCATGGTCACAGTTTACTTGCATTGCAGTATAAAGGTTGCTGAATGTTATGGGTGACATGCAAATGGTTAGAAGGCCTAGGTCCATAAGGGTTCCTTTAAAAGTGTGTTTTGTAATGGAGTAATTGTGTTATCCAGAGTACATTGTTTTTTGTTTATGGTTCAGTCTTTTTTATTAAGTGTCACTGAATTGAAAGCAAAATGTCAGACATAAGTGTGATGGTAAATGGGGCAAATGGAAATGCAGATTTGGAGGATAAAGTTAAAAGGCTTCTTTGTCTATATGAATTATGGAAGATTGACTATCGCACTGTAAGAAAACAGTTAACGTACTGCACTGTAAGGAATCGGTTGATGTACCGCATTGCTGATTGTAACATAGGACCTCTAATTGAAACATTAATTAAGAGCAAGGACATTTTTCAACTTTACTCGGAAATCAGAGAGCACATCATTCCAGATGTTTGTTTAAAGCGACGAGTCGATGCATGTGAATCATTCTCTGCGGATCTTCTCAAAATTGCATGTGAAAGGATCATAGAAGATCAATATGATGGAACAGAAGTGCAAAAATGTTATAACGAACTGTTTGGCTGTGATCGTCCTCAGTCGTTCTTTAGTCCACCTCCACCTCAAATTGGTTCCGGGTCAGGCCATCATTCCAAACCTGCTGCAGTGTTGGCCAGCTGGGTTGAGGAGGCCACAGCAGACAGTCCGGTGGAGGAGCCAGCAGCTACCCGGGTTGAGGAGGCCACAGCAGACAGTCCGGTGGAGGAGCCAGCAGCTACCCGGGTTGAGGAGGCCACAGCAGACAGTCCGGTGGAGGAGCCAGCAGCTACCCGGGTTGAGGAGGCCACAGCAGACAGTCCGGTGGAGGAGCCAGCAGCTACCCGGGTTGAGGAGGCCACAGCAGACAGTCCGGTGGAGGAGCCAGCAGCTACCCGGGTTGAGGAGGCCACAGCAGACAGTCCGGTGGAGGAGCCAGCAGCCACCCGGGTTGAGGAGGCCACAGCAGACAGTCCGGTGGAGGAGCCAGCAGCCACCCGGGTTGAGGAGGCCACAGCAGACAGTCCGGTGGAGGAGCCAGCAGCTACCCGGGTTGAGGAGGCCACAGCAGACAGTCCGGTGGAGGAGCCAGCAGCTACCCGGGTTGAGGAGGCCACAGCAGACAGTCCGGTGGAGGAGCCAGCAGCCAGTCAGGAGAAGGAAGAGGAGGCAGCCTTTCAGTGTGTTGCTGAGGCAGAATATGAGGTGTGGATGAAGAAGGTGATACGGGAGCGAGTAGGGCAGCAGGATGAGGCAGTCATTTGGGCCCAACCTTCGATCCACCAAGCCACTTTCCCCTCAGCTTCCCATCCACAAGTCTTCCCCAACGCAAAGGTTATGAAAGAAGAGAATGCAGAGTGTGGCACAGTCGCCACTTTGCAGGTTTTTGAAAATGAACATGAGTTAATGGGCACAAGGGACACAATGCCAACCCCTACATCATGTCATCTCAATGCCTTCCTTGATAACCTCAAGGTGGGAGAAATGGTGTACAGCATTCTATTCAGAGTTTTAAATGAGTATGGGGTCACGTAATTTTCAGAAATCATTTAACTGTCTGTTTTTAAATGATTTGGTGGGAGTGTAACGGACCCACACTGCAAACCTTTATTTTGGATGTGTATATTCATGGTGTTTTAAGTCAAGACAGGAAGTCCTTTATTGTGACACAACTATACCAGCTGTGGGTATTCTCCTGATTAAGCTCAGCTGTGGCAGGGGTTTAAAACTTGAACTCTGACTGCTCCACAGTCAATGAAGGATGGCACAAGTAGCAGTATGGAGCTGAGGTTTGGACATGTAGCTTAACTATCACAGATGGACGTACAAGGAAAGAACAGACAAGACATGGACGTACAAGGAAAGAATGGACAAGACATCAGAGCTACAAATGGACCTCATACATGCTACGAGTTTAGCACCCAGCTGGAAGGGGCACAAGGTATATTTACTGGTGGACCAATATTATGTTTATGTAGACTTTGCAATACTTTTCTAATGTTTATAAATACTATGTGCAGAATATGTATTAATTAAGTGTAAAATGTATTGTGTATTGTTCTTATGTGGTTATTTGATAACTGTTGGATGGATTATTGATATGCATTTTGTATTGTATGCCCTTTTTTTCCCTTTAGTTTCCACGTTGAGAGATGAATAAAAGTTTCAAAACTCATCAGTCGGCTTCACCCTTTCTATGGCCAGCTGGGTCCGCTACAGGGACTTCCTCCAATAAGGATCGAGTGAACCTTGGTGTACAGTATGTGCTGTTGGCATGTTGTACTTCCCCTCACTGTAGCGTGTGTGCATGTGCACATCATGTTACCGGGGGTACTGGTGGGTTTTCTCAATCACACAAATCACTTACTATACCCAAATAAATTCATAAACAAACAAACAAATAAATAAATAAAACTTCCTCCTGAAAACTAATAGCTGATGATCATGGTTGAGGGTGGAAATAGTGGCATTCTATGATCTTTAATTTACCATTTCACAGTAATAATGTCATTTATTGCTCAAGCTTCACTGTACGTGGCAGCATTCTGACTGAGTCCTAAATTAAATGAAAGTACTTTCTGTGGAGTACAGCGACTTGCCAACAGCACCGCCGTGCTCTGCCAAAACCATACAGTTCACATAATGCAATCAGAATGCAATAAAAGCATGGCTGATGTTGTGAGAGCTGGTCAATAAATCATGATCAACTATGGGATGCTACAGGAGACAGAGGCAGCAGCTGCAAAAACAAAACATTAGCAGAGGCAGATTGAATGGAAGGAGAATCCATCTTATCCACCGGACGCCTCTGTGTGCTGCCATGATAAAAGCACTGAAACGAAAGATTGGCTGTAAACAGACCTCCATCTGGGACCCTATACATACACACACACACACACACACACACACACACACACACACACACACACACACACACAACACACACACACACACACACACACACACACACACACACACACACACACCAACACACACACACACACACACAAATATCCATGCATGTGTGCACTTGTGTCTGACACAGAGAAGGTTATCACAAAAACATACACAAACATATTTGACCTATGGCTAGGCCCCTCTCCAAACTGCTTTGGTCCAATCACAGCTAAGCCTAACATGAGTTAGACAAACCTAGTCCTTCCTATAATAAGTGCAGCACCCGATATTGGGTATCAGACGTTGAATCGGTAAATATATTACATAGTGTCTAGTATTGTGTACAGATCATGGACAGTAATAAATCGTTGCGGGCAGTTATGTGGTCAAGGTTTTAATTGATAAATCAAATCCAGCTCGAGTGTTGTGCTGTGCACAGAGCTAATGTACAGTAATAAATCGTGGTGTACAGCTTTAAATACGCTGTGGTCACGTTTCAATTGATAAAGTAGTGTCTAGTATTGTGTACAGTTCATGGACAGCAATAAATTGCTGAGCAGTGAATCTCTGTTTTCAGACTCAAGTGTCAGAAAAGTGTAAAATACCGGTCCTAGTGCACAGGTCATGAGTAAATGCGATCTAAAGTCGCCTGAAAAACAAACACTAACTAATCTACAGTAAAACGCAAAATAATGTTAATTGAACGGCAGTAAAATCGGCACCTTAGATTAAACAAATGAATCGTAGTATGTTTGATAAAAAAGGGACTGAGCATTAAATAGGCCTGGGGGTCAGCCAGTCTGAAGGGAAGCCAAGAAAAGCTACATGTGATCTGAGGTCACCAGTTAAATAAAATAGTGAGAACCCCTAATTAATTGCAGAAAGGCGCAAAGACACAGTAGACACAGGGAGGTAAACAAGAAAACGGAAACAGTTACTATCAAATGCTCTACTAAGAAACTACTGTGAAAAATAAGTTAAAGAGTTCTGAGGGGTTACAACAAACTGCAGGTATTACTTTGGCAAGTTAAATACTGAAGTAAGTAAATTCCCAAAAAGTAATGAGAAGGCCTTGTTATCTCAACAAACAAACACAGAGAATAGGCTCAACAATCTACCCGTAAAGGGCTCTTTCTGGTCAACCTACACTGTACACAATGTTAGCTTATTTCCTTGAGAAACAGTTCACCTTTCATTATCTTAAACCACAAACTAAACTTTATGGCAGGAAAAAGGATTTGTATGTAAATTTGGCAAGACAATATAACAATACCTAAAAATGACAAAATTTAAAAAAGGACCTTAACTAATCCATGAAACCTATTTTATAGGATGATAAAATAAATCGAAAAGTAGCAAGTAGCAAACAGTATGGTACATTTAAAATAAATGTGAAAATTAATTGAATCCACAAAAGTGTGATTCAAATAAAAACATAAAAATCACAAAATGTTATAATTCTTCCTGATAGCCTCCTGAAACGGTTGAGTTCAGAGAGTTCACCTTTCGTTATCTTAAACCACAAACTAAACTTTATGGCAGGAAAAAGAGTTTGTGTGTAAATTTGGCAAGATCTAAAAATGACAAAATGATTAGAATCTCCAAACGACCCTCAGCAGGTTTACGACCCTCAGCACAAGAGAGTGGTAAACCTGCTTGTACAAAGAAAAGAGAAATCCTTCTCCTCAAAATGAAATAGGACCATAGAGTAATTCAAGTCAAGACTAGTTAGTGCCTGAAGGGCAACCACACTAATGTTATGGTGATGCTTTTTATCTGAAACCTCTTTCTCTGTAACCCTTTTTCACCTGTGATCATAATAAATAATCATTCGATTGGCTGACCAAGGAACATCGAAATGATTCGATTGGCTGAGCAAGGAAGGTGATGTAGGACAATGTAAGATTTTCTTTTACTATGTCATCACGTCACCATTACAACATAATCGGGGCAACTTCACTTTGCAATTGCAAAATTGCATTCTAGTTGTGTGAATACACCTGTATGACTGTATCAACAGTAATTATGGCAGGGGTATAAATGGGGGCCTCTTATTACTTGCGTGAGCGGAGCGGGCACAAGCTAAGCAATCAGTGGTCATCGTCACGCACTTCGATTTGCCGGTTTAGATGTTGACGTAATGGCGACGTAAGTCACCATTACGTCATCATATTAACTTGCTCCGCTCACGCACGAGTAGGCCATGGCCTACTTGTGCGCAACGCACAAGAGTTTGGTCTTGAAATGGGGGTTGACTATGGTTACCAAACTATGGCCTTTTTTTATCCCTGTGTGCAAACTACACTGGGTTGACCTAACTTGATAACCCTAAACCTAACCCTGATAGCAAGAGTAGTAAATATATATTTTTCAAGCTGTTGTTCCAAATGTTCTTATAGTATAGAACTATAGAGCTGCAGTCCTGCCCATTTCATGACGTCACCCGTGTTCCAGAAATTGAATTCTCATTTATTTTCCTTATAGACTTTTCAAAAATGGTTAGCATGAACACAATTACCAACGAAGCCGCACCCATACCATTTTTGGTTACAGAACTTAGACAAGTATAAGCATCAATAATAATCAGTTGTTGAAGTTGCAATAGCCACGCAGCATGCATAAAGCTAAAGGTCTGACTCAGAGAGTTTTGTAGTGTTTCAAATCATTTTAAATATAGGCACTAATTTGAAATATCTTGGGTTGTTTTGCATGCCATCGTGTTTGGTGGGGCAGTCATGGCATTTAGGAGGGGCATTGCCCCCACCCCCCATGCCCATGCCTAGATCAGCTCTATACCAACACCAATTGACTTTCTAGTTGTTTGAGAAAGCTGACCTACAAAGGCCTCTCTTGGTGGTCGTGACCCATGATCCCCCAGGTCACAATAACATCCAAAGTACTACAGATTACAAACACGACTTGTGTAAATTGAACATGAGCTGAGTTCTTCTCTTACTGCAAATAATTAAGAAAAATGAGATGTTCTCTTCAGGAGTAATACTTGTTTGTTGTGCAAAAAACCAAAGACACAAACACCCCGGAGACAGCTGCATCACGCGAGCAAGACAAGGCCTTCCTTATTAGCTTGTTTGCATTCACAGTTCATCCCAAGGGGGCATCTAATGTGTGAGCCAGTGGCAGGCTGGTGTAATAAGAAGCCTAGTCAGTGTGTATACTACATGTCTGACTGCATGCCCAACCAAGTCATTCTCAAGTAACACCTCTTCCCCTCGAGGCAACAAAATGCAAATAATAAGGCAAATGGATGGAACAGCACAATGTCCCACAATTCTAACAAAATGTGAATGATTCCACCATACAGAACTAAGGCAGAAAGGCAGACTGCAGACTCTATCTTAGCTGCAGAACTCTGAGCCATGAGGCATATTGCAGTTATAGATTCCGAAGGACGGAATGCTCTGTAGGCAGGCATTGTACTGTGGTATAACAGCCAGCAATAATGCAGGACACATAAGTACTAATCTGAGCCATAATGTCGCCTTGGCACAATCCCAGCAGCCGCCGGGCGGGAGGCGATTTTCGGTATTGCTGTGGTTTTCAACCAGTGGTTCGGGGACCACCATTGGTCCGGGGACAACCAGTGGTCCGGGGACCACCAGTGGTCATTGAAAGGATTCCAGGTGGTCCCCAGGCTAAATGATGAAAAGTGGCTTAATCAGGTGTAACTCTTTGAGAGTGTAAACATTTTACACTCTCAAGAGTTAAAATATTCATCATCTGAATTAGCCCAAGTCTACACAACAAGAGAATGTAGAAGATTAATAAACTGCATGTTTGTTTTGTTTCCCAAATCCAGCCTGGAATTGTGGACAAAACCGAAATAATCTTTAGTTTTGGGGTCTGTGGGGCTAAAATGTCATCAAATGGTGGTCCGTGGCTCAAATTCTGAATAAATAGTGGGCCCTGGATGGTATCAATGAAGGTTGAAAACCACTGGGCTATTGCATATTATTTTCTGAGAGACACCGCTTGGTGAAATAAACTCTGTGGACAATATTATAATAATCTCCACTAACTTTGGCCCTGAGGCGAGAGCAGATGTGCTGCTGGTGCTGGCGGTCATGGTGGAGCTCCAGCTCCTCCTGGTGGTCAAGCCTGGCC
The DNA here is from genome assembly GCA_039105355.1 of Benthosema pterotum. Taxonomy (NCBI): domain Eukaryota; kingdom Metazoa; phylum Chordata; class Actinopteri; order Myctophiformes; family Myctophidae; genus Benthosema; species Benthosema pterotum. Next base: position 28,052,657 of record CM076978.1, read on the forward strand.
TCCTCCAGGGTCAGCAGGGCTCTGGTCAGCAGCTCTGATCGCTCCCTCAGCCAGCTCTGGCCTGTGGTGCTCAGCTGGGCCTGGCTGTAGCGCTGGCGGTCCCAGGCGCGCTCGTGCTCCGTCTGGAACCGGTAACGAGATTGATGGGGCGCGAGGTTAAAGGGGAACCCATTTTCAACATTCTAATATAACATTAGTATACCCTAGAGGCGCTGGGTGGACATGATAAAAAATCCCCCACGGACATGATAAAAGTCCCCCCATCTGTGTTCCTAAAAAATGGAGGTCTGACGAAAACCACTAACATGGTGAAACATCTTGATGACATCATCAAGATGTATTTTCACCATGTTAATGGATTTCTTTTCTACGCTTCTTTTTTCTGAGAGCGTACAAATGGAACCAAATGAACTTGTTAGGGTTCATTTGGTTGCATTTGTACACTTTGTCTGCAGGACAAAGCAAGTGTCTTCTTGGAAACAGCTGAAGCATCAAAGTACCGGTAGAAGCGGCGTAGAGGGGAAAAAATAGTTATATAGCAATTTAGATTATTGGCAAAAGTTGCCTCTATATACCTTTAAACTCACTTTGCTAGTCATTTTGCCACTCACTTTATGCACATGCACATACCCTCTGTTCTACAGGACAATTCAGACTCAGCTGCTGCAGCAATGTATCCTTCTGATCTTCCATTGAGACATGGAAGTCAGAAGGGTTAATATACGGTATATTTCCCTGGACCCCTAGTTACCGGACCCCCTTCATTCATTCTCTGACAGTAGTAATTCATTCTGCTCCTTTAGATCAGTGGTCTCTCCACCTCAACTCCCTTCACTCTCATTCACTACAAGCTAATATCATGCCCACATCCCCTAGGGTGCAAATCAAGTGGTCTATTTATGCAGTCACTATTCTGCATTTGCGATAAAGTAAATGCTAGCTGACACGGGAGTTGTTCAGATGTCAGCGTTCAAATATTCTCTCCACCATCCTCCCTGTGGCATTGTGTTTCTTTAGTGGGTGGTTCTGTGATTCTGTGTTTTAGCCCAACAGACTCCAAAACTAAAGATTTATTTTGCTTTTGTCCACATTTCCAGGCTGGATTTAAAAAACAAAAAAGGCAAACATATTGAAAATGACCTACATTCTCTACTTGTGTAGACTTGGGTTAATTCCGGTCATGAATTAATTCAGAACTCTTGAGAGTGTAAACATTTTATGCTCTCAAAGAGTTACATCTGGTTAACCAACTTTCCACCATTTAGTTGGGGACCACTGGTGGTCCCCAAATCACTGACTCAAAACCATTGGTATATGGCTTTCAATTGAAAGTTGTTCATAACTTCATATAAGTGTTTATCTTGTCCTCTGCTGCTGGTGATATAATCAGAGCTGTGTCTCTGTGCACAGGTAATCTGAGCTATCAAGAGAGCTAGTGAGCCACATTGCCATACTGTTGCTGAGATGTGAACATGTACCTTCTCCCCTGTGATATGTCCTGAAGGGAAATGGTTCTGTTGTGAGTGTGATGTCTGCCTGTTGTAGTTATTCATCATTGTGTCAGCACTAACACAGAGGCAACGCCACATGGCTGCTTCATTGGAACAGAGGGAATGATATTCATCTATTGGGCTAATGGCAGCTAACTGACAGTGGGGAAGGCATTAGATGGCTGACTGGTTTTATTGAAAACGAGTAAGCTGACAAGTGCCAGGAACAGAAGTGCCAGAGGGGCATTCTAGCGAAAAACCTGTTTATTTATGCACATCTTCTAAACTTAAGGAAGATTCATTCCCTCTTTGAGTCTCCGTTTTTAACTTTTCAACCTCTCCTTGTAGTCACTTTCCTCAGTTTTGCTCTGAAATGATTTGGTAAAATGCAAAACATAGTGCATATTGTATTTAATTCAATGTCCTAACTGCAGTGCATGTGTACACTTAAAGGAATATTTCACACTCACAAAAAAACTTTTGGTCATTTTAATGTTTACTCCGTCCCATGTCACTTAGATGTGTCTGTGAATAGCATCATCGTCAGTTTGAATGATCCTGTTGAAAGTTGCACTAGATACTCTTCTAGCTAAAACACTGGCTTAGAAGTCTCTATTTATAATTGTTTCAAATGTTTTTAACCTGTACATTTGGACTGTCTTTTTGTTGGATTTTTGTGTATGGTATTCTGCCTTTTGTGTGTCTTCTCTATGGACCCTGAGTCTGGAATAAAGGCATGTCTGTGGCGTGACTGTTACGAGGATATGACCTGTCAAGACTTTGTGGCAGGCATGCATTTGCTACCACACTTAGTTGTAATGATGAGCTCATCCTGAAAACGGTAATAGGTAGTAGCAGGCTACCTCCACCAGGGGGCATAGTATGCTATCATAGGACTTGGTGACGTTGAGAGAAAACGACACTAGAAACTCTAAATGATCAACTGGGAAAATGAAACTCAGAAGCAATCAGTCCCACACATTGGTACATCTATGTGCTTTTCTCTCTTCTTCTTTCTGATTTGAATAGAAACAATCACAACGTCTCATTCTAAAATGTTTGGGATTCAGGGAAGAAACCAAAACTGCCTTCATAAATCCAACCAAATCCCTTTGCTCTTTTAAAGGAACAGACAGACAAGAAAAACGACAATTACGTCACAAAAGTGTCTCACAGATGATGTTACCCGCCACAGCAGTGGCACTTTGTCAAGCCTTTTAAATGTCGGTATTGATTTAAGTCACAAAGGCAGGCTTTTCAACAGCCCTGTGTCTTTATTTTCTAGTTGAAGTCGATACAGGGAACACAGACGTTTTGAGCTGTAGCCTACCAGCGTACTCATTAGTCATTAACCATCCTGCAAACAAACAATACTGTTCAGTGGTTTTCAACCAGGGGTCCAGGGACCACCACTGGTCCTTGAGAGGGTTAATGATGGAAAGTTGGGTAACCAGATGTAACTCTTTGAGGGTGAAAAAAATAAATAAAATGGACCAGAGTCAGACCTTTAGCAACAGGCACACATGCTGGATTGCTGTTGCAACTTCAACAACAACTGATGTTATTACTGATGTTTACTTGCCTAATAAAAGTCCTGCAACCAAACATGGTAGGTATGGCTGCGACTTAATCGGCTGTGGCGTGAATTAAGTCATCAACCAAAACCGGCCAATCGGAGTACCCCGAAGGACCCACCACCGTCGAACACCGAACACTGTGCACCGATCACCTTACTTGCGCCCACTCCACTCACCCAAGTAACAAGACTTCAACCATTTCCTTTTGCAATTTGGGGCTGATTACCTGTGGCAAGTGAGCAGGCCTAATTGTGACTAATAGCTGAATTAGTTGGGAGTCGGCACTCCATTGACTCCTATCGTATTTGTGTGGAAAGTGAGAAAAGCGCCATGGGATGAGAGCCGGGGGGGAAGCTCAGCCCTCAGTCTCAGCAGCCTGCTGAGGCTGAACGATCAGGGCTCTAAATGTAGCACCCTGCCGGAACTGATAGGAAGACATGCAGGTCTGAGAGTGTCAAGGGGCTGGGGGAGGCTGGGGGAGGCGGGGGGGGTACTGGCGGTTGTCATGGTGATTTGGGGAGCAGCAGGAGTGGCGTGAGGGAGTTGTCCACGCATGGTGACATGGCACATCCTGCAGCCTGCTGAGCACATCATTGTGTGGTTGTATCTGGAGCTCCTTCTCTCTCCACGATGCTGCGCTGCGTTGAGAATTAAGGGAGCCTCCATGGGACTCACTGCATTCGTCTTATCCACCGGAAGAAGGGAGTTTAAAAGGATATAAGACTTATGAGTTGTTGGGCTATAGCGGAGTGTGTGTGTGTGTGTGTGTGTGTGTGTGTGTGTGTGTGTGTGTGCACATGCACATGTACATATGCATGCATGTGCATGAGTGAGACAGCGAAATCCATTTGCGACAGCAATGGCTGTTTGCATAACATTTGACCGTTTTGCATAGCAGTTGTGACCGTTTTGCATAACAATCACAACCGTTTTGCATAACAGGCGACCCTTTTCCCTACTAAACCTAACCTTAACCACCTAACCCTAAACCAACCAACCAACCAACCAACCAAACCAATGCCTAAATCTAACCTTAATCCTTGACCACTATGGCTTTGACCATTATGCAAAACGGGCACAATTGTTATGCAAAACAGTCAGTCACAGCTGTTATGCAAAACGATCACAACTGGTATGCAAAATGCTTGACTGTTATGCAAAACGGCTGTTTATAAAACCATTGCGACGGCCATTGCAGCCGCAAATGGATTTTGCCCTTCCTGGTGAGAGTGTTGAGTGCACACCTGTAGTTGTACATACCATATCTGTTTTCCATTTTTTTTCCTGTTTTGTCTGTTTTATGTAACCAATTATGGAAACCAAATAATTGGGTTACATACACTAACTTTGGCAGAAAGACTCACCAGCTGCTCTCTGGTTTTCCAGGGGAACAGCCTCTGCAGCATGTCCATGTACAGTGCTCTGTGGTTGGGCATGTCATGAGGGTACTGGCCCACTGTCAGCTCGAAGCGCTGGTGGTCCTCTGCAGGCCAGCCACAGAACCTGGAACAATTTAAATATATTATTAGAATATATAATTACATTATTTCCTATGAGTGACTCATTTGTGTATTATTAATCTGAACAGAACTAACAGCACTAACAGCAGAGTGAGAGGTGGTTCCGTGTGTAAAGGATAGCAGCAGTTTGGGTACATACTACATACTACAGAGTATTTCTTCTGATTGTGAGGAGAAAGGGGCATCAGTGGGAATAACAATCATTTGTTGTTACACTCTGTAACTAAAACTAAATTTGTAGTAGGCCTACTTCAGTTCATAAGCCAAGGTGCACAAGCTAGCTACCAGCTGACGTAAAGGAGTTATACACTAGTGACTACAGTATGCAATATATTGCCACAACTCCAAAACAATAAATGTATGAAAGGGTGCCATGGAGGCTCATGGTTAGTACACAGACCAATATCCTCCTAGTGAGCAAGGATCTGGGTTCAAATGCTGTTCTATAATACCTTGTCTCACATGCTTCTCTTTCCCCTTGTTTCCTGTCTTCTCTCTACCTTGGCTTATTTTAAAGGTAATAGAGGCGACTTTACTGTGCAAACACTGTGTACACAGTGTTCGTACAGAATAAAACAGAATCTAACTCCACCTCAGCACCACTCATTATGAAACGGCTGGAGACTGCTGTGCTGTGACTGGCTAAAATGCTGCCTCACCCCCACAGAACCCCCCCCCCCCCCCTCCCTCACAAATTAGCACCTTTCCTGAACCCGACAAATATTTTGTTTTCATGATTTGTTGACAACAACAAAGTTCTGGACCGTCTGCAGGACGAAGCAAGTATCTGTCTGCAGGGAAACAGCTGCAGCTGTCAAAGTACAAGAAACATAGAGAGGAAAAGGTAAAAAGATATATAGTTAAATATCCATTTTCATTTTTGGCTAAAAAGTTGCCTCTATCACCTTTAAATAAAGTATAACTTTAATAAAATAAACCTGACTTATTCAAGAGCTTGCTTCCAATGGGGGAAATGATTCTGCTGCAATGCTGAAAGCCCCCAGTCTCAGTCTGCAATTTTTGCCTGAGACTGAGGATTGGTTTGCCTGAGACTGGGATTGGTTGAAGAATTGTTAATAGTTGTCAGATCTAACCTGCCCATTTGTTGGAGGCTGTCACGGAGATCCTGGAGTCTGCTCTGATACTTCTCAGTCAGGGACCAAAAGGCCTGGTGCAGCGACTCTTTCAGTTCAGGATAGGGGCAGTCTGCTTCTAACACCTCCCCTGGAACGGTGTCCATGTCCAGCGGATTCTCTTGGGAACTATTAACATGGTCCTGGACAGGAATTGAGTGGTTTTGGAATTTTAATTAGAAAAAGGCAAGTTAGAGATAACTTCAAAACCTGGAACCAAGTCTATGGATGAAACCAAGCCAACGAATGTCTCACCTGCAGACCCAGAGCAGTAATCTCCTCCTCCAAGGCCAGACCCTCTGCAGTAAGTTTCACACTGATGGCCGTTTGCTGGTCTTTCACAAGGTTGACCTAGGAGTTCATTAAGAGAGGTGTACGGTTTGAACTTTGAACCCAAGTAAACCTCCCAGCATGGTATGGTAATACCTAGTTGAGGAGGAAAAGAAAGATGCCATAAACAAATATCATTCATAACGTGGAGTCATGTCATTACATTGCCCCAACTGACTCTGTATCACTGAGACATTACAAACATTTCTATCCCTCATGGGATCAATAAAGGTGTGCCTATCTGTATGACCCGTCTTGTGGTGGACGTAATATAGATAGAAGTAAACAATGATGTCGTATCCTGTTCTTATCAAAATGTGATAGCAGCCAACCATGTAGAACTCAAAACAGTCCCAAACAGATGCTAAGATTAGAATCAATACAATCATGGAACAATCCAAGTATGTGATGCTGGGTCTTTGTGTAGTCACATGAAGGTATTATTTGGATAATTCAGGTGTTTATACTGACATGAGATGAATTTGCAGCAGAATTTTTATTTCTACAGCTCACTGCTCATGGTACTGCACTGTCTGACTCTAGTGAGTTAATTTTCATTTCCTCATGCTTGCTGGCTCTACTGAGTGACAAAATAGAGGATAAAGCAAAGACCATAGAATTGGATCAAGGGCATGTCATTTTTCGACAATTTTGAGGATTTTTGAAAAATGACAAAATCGAGGAAAACCCAAAGGCCATAGCCTCTGGTCTTATTCTTTTGATTTTCCACTAACTGGTGATCAGAAACACTGGCCAAAGGTCTGATCGGTCGACCTCTACTCTAAAATACATTGTTATAGCTGGTGCGTTTTATCTGGGATAAAACATATCCCTGCTTCAGCTCATACTATTTTGTGGGGGTATAAGGGGATATAAGGCAGTAGGCAATAATCAGTCTGATATATGTATCAGCTTGCAATTTATGTTTGATAATATCACTACTGAACAATTTCATTAAAAACACCAATTGAAAATGAAAATAAATATTTTTTAAAGATCAATTCTCAATGTAATTTTCAAATTACTTTTATTTGAAAGCTTACACCTTAATTGATTTATGTATGCTGTCACTTTGTCCCACTTGACTTCTTTCCTGCCCATGATTGATGGATGATGGATAATTTGGCATCACATTTTCAAAGGAAGCATTTACTATTTCATCGTAATCTGACCAACGGTATGTCTGACTGAAAGCATGCAGCAATGTGAATTAACCAATAGGAGGACAGAGGTAGACAGTCATGCCTAGAATAGGAAGTCGTGTTTCCTAGTCATAATAAATCCACTGGTCCGCCTGCAGCCCCCGCTCATACTACTATGGTTGAGTGCTTCAAGGTTGGAGAGCTTCACTGGGGGCTCACCCTGGGTGCCGGATATACGCTTTTGAGACTATCAACAGAAGTTGTGGAAGTTACTGTATTTACAGTCCCATCCAGAGAAACAACCCTGTTCAGTACTCACTACCGTCTTGACTTGTCCATTCTTATTTTCAGAAAGAAAAAAAAGAAAAAGAAAAAAGAAAACGATTTCAACGAACAACGCAGTTATAGAAGTGTTCCATCTTTTAAACCTTTACAAGCACAAAGGGAGAAATAAAATGTTTCTGTGGGGTATACATTTTCGGGAGCACCGTGCCACATTTAGATGGCAAATGGCAACTTCAGATCAGCTCATCTGCCGTCCAAATTCGGACGGCACCCCGCCCCCTCTAGGCCAAAGTCATTTCAGATTAGGCCAGGCTACTGGACGACAGACCGACTACAGCCATGGGCTCATTCAGGTTAGTGAACCTAATCAGGTTAGTGAAGTGTGATTAAAAAAATAAAAATTGAAATAAAAAAAAAAAAATGTGTGAGGTGAGGAGCGCTCTTATGATCATACATCACCACCATATATCATATTCTGCACTGTTGTGTACCATGGGATGTACCATGTGTGTGTGTACTGTAGTGTCTCTGCTATAATTAGCAGCAGTCATATATACATTCATATATACAGTACAGTCTATATACCCATAAACTGTACTGCGCGACATGCTTGTTCATGCATGATTTTGCAGACGTAACTCTAATGCACCTATAATATTTGTGTGCCTGTAAGCACTTCCTTTGTGTTGACATAAATAAATGGTTAACCCAATCACACAATATATATTTGTCATTGTCCATACACACACACACACGCACACACGCACACACGCACACACACACACACACACACTAGACGTGCACGTGGATTACTACATTCACTGATTGACATAATCATTGCATGAGACAACAAAACACTTTGCCAGTCTTTTCCCTACTGTTTGAGCATCCCAAGCTGTTTGGAACCATTTACCAACCAGTCTGTGTGTATTCCCTCTGCTGCCAAACAAAACAAATAGCCTGCTCCTATAACCCAAGCTGTACAATGTGCAATGGTATGTACTTTACATTACTAACCCTATCTCTATCTCTAACCCTAACCCATGGTATAACTAATGTCTTGTCTGATCATAATCTCACCTTGGTCATAAACTCAATAGCTTGCTCCACAGTATATATATATATATATATATATATATATATATATATATATATATATATATATATATATATATATATATATATATATATATATATATATATATATATATATATATATATATATAGCCAATATATATATATAGCCAATATATATATATAGCCAATTACAATCTCTAATACAGACTCTTATCTGGACTCTTCATCAAACACAACATCTGGCGGGCTGTCGAAGATTATGTCATCATTATCACAGTCACACACACACCCAAACGGACGGACACGGACACACACGGATGACACACATTCAAATCATTTGGTGGAAAACACAGGTACAGATCCTCATGATTATAAAGGTCTCTTATTTACTTATTATGTCACCATTACATCACCCAATTACATCACCCCCCCAGCCCTGTGAAATGGATCCAAGAGACCTTCTGAAAGCTGGCTTTGAAATACACCTTGGTTATGTTCACTTATGCAGATGCCATTAAAATAACATATACAGAGTACGTAGAGAAATGTTGAAGCAGCTGATTGGCGATTGTTCGGGAATTTGTCCCGCTTTTAACAACAGGAATGTAGATGACCGGGCACAGGTGACTCGTCTGCTAGCCAAGGTTGATAGGGTGGTAATGGCCAACGGTGGACAGCATTACACAGATAAGTTGTACTTAGAGGCACAGAGAAAGATTGAGAAGGAGGAGTATAGAAAGAGAAAGGAAGAAGAGATGAAACAACAGGAGGAGGAAAGGAAAAGACAGGTGGAACAGAGGAGGAGAGAGGAGATGTTGTGGGCAGTACCTGTTGGATACCAATAAATTAAAGATAAGTGAAACTATCCGAAAAATCCGTTCCATGGTGATGATGATTCTTTTATGGCCATGTTTCATACTGTAGCTATTTGTACTAGTAGTAGTAGTAGTAGTAGTAGGTTTTTATTTCGGCACTTAATGAAAAACTTTACACAATTGAGAAGCATGAAAGAAAAGGAATAAAATAAAAGAGAAAAAAATGTACATGTTGATATACAGATAATTTTACAGTCCGTACTGGTGCCGAAAGGGTATAGGCAGAAGCCGAAGCTTATTTATGCCTACCCCTTACGCTGTAAGCAATTACAGCATGTTAAATAATAATTTCATACGTTGGAAGTCCAAGGAAATGTCAACATCAAACAGTAAAATTGGTGGATGGTTGAAGAATATGATGAATACATGTTATGTGGTTAATTGACCACAGAACATGTAAACGTGGACAACATGTCTCAGACACCAAAATCTGGGGCTGATAGGCCACAGATTAGGGTTCTGGTGTTTGTATTTGCCATCATTGATGGTCATATTAGGTGATTATTTATTAATATGAGCGTGCTACATTACAATTGAGTTATAACATATTATGTTATACTACTTATTTTATACAGAATATATATGTATATATGCGTATACATATGGCAATAATAGGAATAATAATAATGACAATGCTATATCATGGTATCTCTTTGTATTTATCCAGTATCTTATTTTTGTACAACTTTTTGAATGTGAAAATAGATGTGCACATTTTAAGTTTGTTGTCAAGGCTATTCCATAGGTTAACCCCCTTGACTGAGATGCACCTTCCCTTTATGTTGGTCCTTGCACCAGTCTTTTTGAATAATGCTGTCCCCCTAAGGGGGTACAGGGATCTCCTGATCTCAAACATCGCCTGCATGCAGGGGGGGAGTGTTTTGTGGTATGCCTTGTACATAATGGAGGCAGTTTTCAAGTCTGTTAGATCATCCAGTTTGAGTGCTTTAGTCATAATAAAGAGTGGGTTTGTGGATGCAAAATAATTACTTTGGTTGACAATTCTTATGGCTTTTTTTTTGCAACATGTAGATTGGTTTTGTAATGGTCTTGTATGTATTTCCCCAGACTTCCACACAGTATGTTAAGTATGGGAGTATGAGGGAATTATACAGCAGGTTGAGAGAGTTTTTATTCACCAAATATTTCAATTTATATAAAATTGCAACTGATTTAGATAACTTTGTTTTAAGATTAAGTATATGTGGTTTCCAGCTAAGTTTATTATCTATTATTACGCCCAAGAATTTATGATCTTGTACTTGTTCTATTTCAATATTGTTAATTTTCAACTTTGCAGGTGTGCTGATTTTCCTATTAGAGAAGATAATATATTTTGTTTTTGCTACATTTAAGGATAGTTTATTGGTGTCAAACCAACTCTTAAGAGTCTCCAATTCACCCTCAACTGTATGCAGGAGATGCTCGAGATCTCTCCCAGAGCAGTATAGGCTGGTATCATCAGCAAATAATACACACTTAAGCAGTGGCAGAGCATTACAAATATCGTTGATATATAAAATAAATAATTTGGGGCCTAGCACGGAGCCCTGAGGAACGCCATATGTGATTTTTAACAGATCAGAGTTAACATTGTTCATATGGACAAATTGATGTCTGTCTAGTAGATAACTTTTAAGCCAATCATGGGCGATTCCTCTTATGCCGCATCTAGTCATTTTTTTAATAGTATATTGTGATCAATTGTGTCGAATGCCTTCTTTAAATCAATAAATACCCCAATAGTGTGTTCCCCATTTTCGATTCCTGTCGATATGGCTTCCACAAGCTCTGTAACTGCCACAGATGTGGACATACCTGTTCTAAATCCATACTGGTGGTTACTCAATAACTGGTACTGTTCAATGAAGCTGTCAAGCCTACTGACAAATAATTTTTCAAGGATCTTAGAGAATTGAGGTAGTAGTGAGATGGGTCTGTAATTGGTGAATAAATATTTATCTCCGCTTTTGAAGACAGGGATGACTTTAGCAGTCTTCATTGAAGACGGAAAAACTCCAGTCGAGAATGATTGATTGCAGATATACGTGAAAGGTGTAATAATGGTTTCTATTATAGATTTGATTAATGTCATATCAATGTTAGTGCTGTCTGTAGATGTTTTATTTGCAAATGATTTTACAATTTTAAGGATTTCTTGCTCCTCCACTTCATTTATATACATTGAGTGTGGGTTAGATGTGCCACGTTCAGGGTCTGTGCCAATATTGTCTGCAGGGACATTTATCTCTTTTGCTAAAGATGGTCCAACATTAACAAAAAAATGATTAAATTCATTTGCTATAGTTTTATTGTCATTAATAGTTGAGTGACCTTTTTTAAAGTAGTTTGGATAGTCTCCTTTACCAGTGCTCTTATTAATTATATCATTTAATGTTTTCCAGGTGGCTTTTATGTTACCTACTGATTTTTCTAGCTGTTTGTGGTAGTAATTTTTTTTGCTAGTTCTAATTATATTTGTTAATTTGTTTTTGTAGGTCTTGTATCTGACCTCTGCTTCTATGGTTCTTGCTTTAAGGAATTTCCTATACAGAGTATTTTTCTTTTTGCAAGCGTTCACAATACCTTTAGTAATCCAGGGAGTTGCTTGTTTATGGTTTTGTTTAATTAGGGTTTTCTTAAGTGGACAGTGTTTATTATATAGTTCTGTTAGTATGTGCATAAATGTTTCATAAGCTATATTGGGATCAGTTGTTGCGTAAACCTCACTCCATGTCTGTCTACTAAGTTCCCACTTGAGGGCATTAATTGCTTCTGGTGTTCTTGACCGAGTTATGTTAAAGTTTAATCTCGTACTTGTGGGTTCCTTATTTAGGTGCTGATGGAATATTGCGAAGACGGGGAGGTGATCACTTGTGTCATTGATGAGAAGACCAGCAGTTAATTGACTATCAATTGAGTTGGTAAAAATATTGTCAATTATAGTGGCAGTATCAGTAGTAATTCTGGTTGGTTTAGTGATAAGTGGGAATAGGCTATTACTATACATTGTATCTGTGAAGTGTGTAATTGAGCTCTTGCCGCATGGGTTTAAAAGATCGGCATTAAAGTCGCCACAGGCGATAAGGGTTTTATTATTGTTTATATTGGTATACATGTGATCAATTTTATCATTAAAAGTGTCAAGGCAAGATCCTGGCGTTCTATACATACAGCTTATGATTATATTTTTACATTTAATGAGATGAATTTCAATAGTTAGGCATTCAAAAATGTTGTCCACGTTATAAGTCATATTCTGAACCACACTACATCGAAGAGAGGTGTCGACATATAGGGCGACTCCTCCTCCCATTCGGTTTGTTCTATTTAAAGTAAACAATTCATATCCTTCCAAGTTTACATTAGAATCGTTTTCTCCATTTAACCATGTTTCTGATATTGCAATGACATTGAACTTGTCGAATTCTGACAGATATTTCTTAATTTTGCAAAAGTTTTTATTTAGGCTTCTACTGTTAAAGTGAATGAGTGAGAAAGTCCCTCCCATTTCCACTTTTTTAAATTGATCATCTGCGTAATACTGACAATTATTGTTAATATTTTTATAGAAATTATATTCAGGATCAAGGTCATTGCCAAAATCATATGGTTTGTAATCGTGAAGGTCAAAGTTATTAAATGTTAGATGCTCGTGTTGTTCAATGTTAGAGTCGCTTACATTTGTATAGAATGGAGCACCATCAACAAGTTCATTATCATCACAGCTCATGTAGGGGAAAGGGGTGTTCTTATCTAGATCAGCCATAGATAGACATCCAAGAGCTCAACAGAGAACCAACACAGAAACCCACAGGCCAGCACACACCCAAGTACACACACACCTACAGGCCCATGTACACAACATTTGGCCACACACACCCTCATGATTACACACCAGCAGAGCAATAATGGAGTTAGGTAGTAAGCAGAAGTGAAACAAAGCAAAAACAATATCATGGAAATGTCAATATTGTCCATTGGAAAAGCAAAATAATGATCCCCTTGTACAAAAATAAATAAACAAATAGAGCCATCCCAGCGGCAGCATGCACATGCATACACACGGCAAGCACACACAGGCATCCACAGCACAACACGTAGCCACCCATCCACACACGTACACACCCGCACACACAAGGCGCAGCCACACACACACGAGAGAGAGACAGAATCCGAGAAGAGAGGGAGATCGGCAGAGGGACAGACAGACAGACAGACAGACAGACAGACAGACAGACAGACAGACAGACAGACAGACAGACAGACAGACAGACAGACAGACAGCGGGAGAAACAAGAAACACAAAGAGAGACACACGGGGAGAGAGGGAGCAAGCGCGGGCAGGCCGGCGGCCAGGCAAGGGACAGAGAGAGAGGGAGAGAGAGAGAGAGAGAGAGAGAGAGAGAGAGAGAGAGAGAGAGAGAGAGAGAGAGAGAGAGCAGAGAGAGAGAGAGGAGAGAGAAAGAAAGGCAGAGAGCGCGCGCGCGAGGGAGAGAGCTTTAACTGTCGGAGCGCTAGCTTGAGAACCCTTCTTCTGGCAGAGTAAAAAATAAAAAAGGCAAAGTTTGCAATTGATATCTGTCCACCAAGAGAGATCTTATAAAAGCTGCGTTCCAGCGATTTGTACTTCCTCTTTCTTTTAAACAAAGTTGTTATCCATATGGTTCAAGCACAAGCATCAAAAGGTCATAATCACAATTAGAGATGTCAGTTATTGACCTTTTTACGATATGCAATATCCCGATATTGTCCAACTCTTCATTTCCGATACCGATATAAACTTATACCAACCGTTACCGATATATGCAGGCTTTTTTGGCGGATATAAGATAAATAATTGGAGCATTCAGTGAGTTGGATGATTTGGAAAAATCCCCCAACTGCCCGCTGTGGTGCGTCTGTGGGGCATTGGCAGGAGGTAAACTCCATTTGTCACTGCCTTGGGGAATAATCTACTCAGCATCCTGCTGCATCTGTACCTCTCTCCCAACAGCAGGAGGAAAAACAGGCAATCACTGGAAGGGAAGTCTTGGTGCCTGTCGCAGTTCACATATCAATTCATATCATAGCACTTCATATCAATATATGTTCATATACATTATGTTCTTTCACATAAATGTCTGTGAAGGGCACAAGATTTATATTAGTAAATAAGACTTGGGACTATCTTTGCCCTCATTTACAATCCAATACAAACCAATTTCATTGTGGCAATATTCCACTAGAACAGGGATGTCAAGCTCAAATACACAGCGGGCCAAAAATAGAAAAATTGGTACAAGCCAAGGGCCGGACTATGTTTAAGCACACAGGCACCGTGTGTCCCTGGCAGACAGAATTAAAGGAATTTTCCTTCAAAAATTAATTTATTTTTGCATTATTAAAGCCCAGATTGCTTTCATAGTAAGTTCTAGTAAATCAATTGAGCTGAGAAAGTAAAACAATTAATTGCCGTGTGCAATTGACGGCCAGTTCAATATCATCCCACGGGTCGAAGATAATTCATTCACAGGCCTGACCCCCCCACACACTCTCAAGAGTTAAAATATTCATCATCTGAATTAGCCCAATTCTGCATAACTAGAGAATGTAGAGGATTAATGGTTGCTGCCCTGAGGGCAGCAAATAAATGCTGCAGCTTAAATTATATGCATAGACCAATAATAAATTGCTGCCCTGAGGGCAGCTTAAATGATATGCACACTAAAGCTGTATACCGAAGCTCGGGATTCGAACCACTTGCTTGGTAGCAAGTGGAACGAATATTAATAAACGCGAATGGTTAGTTTATTTATTTATTTACCCCCGCCCCACCCCCTTTTTATATCGCGGCAAGAAGACAAATCAGGCTGCACTAAATTACACGAAACAACAGTAATTGAATGACCTGTGACGCGTTGTGCCAAGGGGTCATAAAAGAGGAAATGATTTGAATCAACCATGGCGGCAGCAGCAGCAGCAGCAAGTGTGAAGAAATCACCAGTGTGTAAATGCTAAATTAAATGATATGCATAGACCAATGCTAAATTGCTGCCCTGAGGGCAGCTTAAATTATATGCATAGACCAATGCTATATGCATAGACCAATACTAAATTGCTGCCCTGAGGGCAGCTTGAATTATATGCATAGACCAATACTAAATTGCTGAGGGCAGCCAGTAAATGCTGCCCAGAGGGCAGCTTAAATTATGTGCATAGACCAATACTGCACACGTGGGTAGCGATGTATATCGATGAATATTCACGCCCCTAGTGCTGCCCTGAGGGCAGCTTAAATGATACACATAGACCAATACTAAATTGCAGCATACAAGCAAGGAGCCTCCCAACAAACAACTTGTTCACAATAGGCCTGGCTGTTATAGCGCCACCATGAGGTTGATTTTACCCGCAACTGTTCAACTGTCAATCCACACCCCCAATCCTGACACCACACCATACCTTGATAGTTAATACCCCACACATCATCATGCCCCCCCAATACCCCATCTTCCAAGCAGTCCAAACTTCCTAATATAAAATATTTTATTTCCCCACGTAAAAAATAAAGTTACACTCATAATACAAGGTTAAAACCATCTCTACTTGACATGGTTGGGCGGTCAAGGTAATGCTGTCCTTTGCCTGGCGTTCTGTAGTAATATCGCTGAGGGTATTAAATGCAATTTAAAGAACATGCAGTACTTGAATTCTAAACTATTTGAGGAAAAATGTACAAAAGCCTGAAAATATCTTCGGAATACAGCAAAAAGGACTCATATATTATATTCAGCATGTGGCACCTATGGTATATAGGAGTTTGGTGATAAGGCTACAGGGCACGGTGCTACGGTCACTAAATACTACATTTTTTTCATCCCACAATTTTGTAACCCATTTTTCACCCAGTGCCAATTCCTAATGTGATCCTGGGCTATACACACCCTCTGCCAACCTGGGGAAGCAGTGGACTTGCCTCATGCTTCCTTCAATGCATGAGGAGTCCAAGCTGCCTTCTTTTCACCTGAGAGAAGGGAGTTTCCTTGGTTGGACTTAGCGCATACTACATTTGTGATGTCACCTCAGACAGGTCACGGCTCCCAGAGCTGGTTGCTCATTTTTCAAAAAACAAAAAGTGGAAGAGCCAATCAGAGGCTGTCAATCACATGGCCCTGAGCACGCTGTGCTGATTGTCTCTTCCACGTTTTGGTTGAGTCTAAAAAACCTTTACAGCTTGGAGGCAATTTGGTCCAAATCATCATGATTGTGCACTGTTGTGACAGTTTTATTTTTGGCACGGTGATAGGTATGTAAGTGTGATCCAGCGGGATTTTAAATGCGTTTTGGTTTATTGTGATTTTTGTGCATTTTGCTTTGTTTATAATCTTGCATGTTTAGATGAAATGATTTTCCTTGTTTTGCTGAGTTTGAGAGCTATTCAGCATGTGATTTTCTTTTCTGTTGCATAAAATTTTATATTATCTTGTTTTTCCACTGACTGTCAATAACCAACTGAGTAATGAGGACTGTCGACTATCGGATCATTACTGCAGTGTGAACATGCGCAATATTGCAAAAAGGCAATGGTAAGAGTGATATTGACTTGTTATTATGCAGTTATTTGAATAAAGTTTAGTTTTCAATGTTGCAACATACTGGTAAAATGTCATATAGAATAGAATAATAATTTTAACTGTAATACTGAACAGGCTGATACTGTGTGTGTGTGTGTGTGTGTGTGTGTGTGTGTGTGTGTGTGTGTGTGTGTGTGTGTGTGTGTGTGTGTGTGTGTGTGTGTGTGTGTGTGTGTGTGTGTGTGTGTGTGTGTGTGTGTGTGTGTCACATGTGAATGGATGTTTGCTACATACATTTCTTAGCTTATTTATTTCTTTATATTTCACACTTTATTTCGCAGTCTCTTTGAATTGAATCGAGATTGTGCGCGTGCGTGCGTGCGTGTGTAGGGGTAACTCTATTGTGACTATGCACTCAGGTGGGGATGTGGGCTCAATGGGCAGGCAATGCTGGAATATAAAAGAGAAGTGGGAGTACCATGGGATTAAAGTGACACACACATGCATGGCACATAAACTTTCTGGTAGACGAACACGACATCTCTCTCCTATAAGGATAAAGTCTGCTTTTCAAAGACAACCAAACTTCTTTCTCCTTAATCTCACCATTGATTTCCACTTCATGAAAAGAAAAGCAAAAGCCTAGCCTACAGTCAAAATGGTATATCAAAAGTTAAACCCAGAAGCCACAGCTATTTTATTGCTAAGACTGTAGAAGTGGTCTTGTGATCCAAACTGAAATCCTGCCACCAACGTTTGACACAAATTGACACAAAATGCAGTGTAATAGTCATTTCTCGTTTAGCAAAGCTTTTACATGTTGTGCATCACAATGTACTTAATTTAACTGTGTGTACGGGCGGCAGAAATGTGCGGCCTGGTATTCCTAGTAAAGTAAACTAACTAGACCAAATTTTTGCTTAAAGCTAAGCTTATTCCTAAACCCCTGTAAATTCCTTAACCCCTGTAACTAACCCTATATCTAAACCTATTTCCAGTAAAACCATGCCTAACCCTAAACTTAGTCCTTATTCTCACTAAGTAAAACTAAATTAAAGAATATTAGAACCTTCAGGCTGTGGTGGTCCGCACAAGGTCGGTGTGGAGAAATCGAGGAGTGAGATGTCTTAGTGATGACTGTACTTGGTACAGTTAACTACCACATTTGGATCTGATTTATCTGCACCTTGCACCATACTGTACATTCTATTGGTTTTGGTCTGCAGATAGATAGCCTACCTGTTGCAGTGCTTGCTCCCAATCCGATGAAGGTGGGATGAGCTGCTGATGTTGTACATTACTGAGTCTGAACTGCAGGTCGTCCCTGAGCTGAGAAACAGGCTCCACGGTGGCAATCCTGAATGCTTCTCTCTCCCTCTCCAGGAATCGCCCTAATGGTAAGCATGGATGAACACCAACGCATAAACTGTAGTTCACATATGCATATTAGCATATACCGTAAACATAAAAAATGTCTATATAATACCCCCACCCACCCCACCTCTCCTCATTGTGCATTTCTCTTTTACTTTTTTACCTCCACTATGATTTTACTTCCATGATTTGCTGTTTCTGAATTTACTGAAGTAATTATTTTGTATGGATTTGAATGTCTTAATGACAGTTAGTGGGGCGCGCTGAGTGCAATGATCAAAGGAATCAGAGCACAGCAGCAGTAAGATTGGTCAATTAAGTCTGTTACAGTTGCAAAGGACAATAACCAATATTACAGTTGAATTCTGTGAATTCACGTCGCACACATAGAGCAAGCATAAATGGGAAAAACAATGGTAAATGTTTAATTTCCTCCTTCCTCCTTTTCCAAGGAGGAAGAAAAAAACAACTTTTCGACTCAGGCTGATGGGAGTCGACTCGTGTTATGCAAAACGATGCATCGATGTATCAATTTTTTGGTTAATGCCCTATTCCTATTGCATAGTAGTTTTAAATAACTATAACATGCTCAATTTTCAAACGGTTTGGTTTGTTACAAACATCAGCAATGTCTGCATACATGTATGCCTTAATATGACATTTTTTTTTATAAAATAATAAAATTAAGCAAATAATCATCCCAAGTCATAGCCACAATGATAACGTTTTAAACCAATACGTTAGTAAAACCGTCTTTTTTGTCTGAGCTGTCAGAGAGCACACTGTATTACTCTATTGACTGACTGAAGCAAGATGGCCGCTGCTGAACTATGTCAGAAACTCCGCCTTGAGCCATCTAGACTTTTTATATATCTATGGTAGTGGCTATCTAACAATGGGGTATGCTGCTGCCTACCATAATCTTGAAGGGTGAAGATAGCTGTATCTGTCCTACTGCATGGCTTGATGTGTTGCAGAAATTCATGTAGGTCACTTTCAGCCTTCTCCCTGTTGTAGGAAGGACAGTAGGGGGCATTATATTATGTACACACCTTGGAATGCATGGGTACCTTCTTCTTTTTTGTTTTGAGGGACCGCCTCCTATGTCCAGTTTTTAGTATGTGTGCTCACACAAACTTTGTCCTACACAAACATTAAAAGCCATTGACAAAGAGTGGACAATTCTAATTGTCCCTAAATAGATGATGTACAGTGTTGCGATCGCCCCCAACTTCACACAGGTGTGATTTTTTACAATTGAGATGAGAAACAAAAGGTAAATAAATAGTTACATAATCCAACTCTCTCACCACGCTGCACAGTGGCTAATGAATCGTAAGGGGTGTTTATTTGGCCATATGATTAAAGTATTGGCAGCAGTAGCACATCTTTATGACGCGGCTCATTACTGTAGCCCAGGCTTGTGTACACCATTAACCTTGTGTGGCTGCAGACACAGTCATTAGTTTGCCAACAGGCTGCGGCCCAGAGCTAGCACTGTCCTTCTAACTTCACCATGCATGACACCTTTGGGGCACGGCACAGTCCCAGGCTTGTGTCTCCTTGCACTCGGCTTGCAGGGGGAAAAAGGGATAAAAGTGTTACATCTCCTTCACTTGGTAAAGCAAACACTCCCATTTCAACCCCAAGTGTTCCTCTTTACAGCTTTGTTTCTTTGTTCTCTATCCTCTCTCTCTTTTGCTCTTTTGAGTTATATCAGACGGCATCCATGCTAAATCACCCATCCAAACGTTTTACAGGGGGCCCATTTCCTCCTGGATTGATCTCTCCCCCTGGTTTAACACTATACCTTTTTCCTCTACACTCTGCACTCCTCTGCACTCGTTGCGACGGTCGCAACGGTTTTATAACCACTGCGACTGTTTTGCATAACAATATTGACTGTTAACCGTTTCGCATAACACTTGCACGTTCGAACGTTGAACGTTTTCCCTACTAAACCAAACCCTAATAAATATAACGTCAGTAATAGGTAATAGGTAAGTATTTATTACTGGGGTAATAATAATAATATTATAACCTCAGTAATAGTAATAATAGTAAGAATGCCTGAACCTAACCTTAACCCTTGACCATTATGCAAACCGTCGCAGCTGTTATGCAAAACGGTCGACTGTCATTCAAAACAGTCAGTTGCGACGGCCGCCACGGTCGAGGATTGTTTTCGTTCTAATTGGCTTTTTCCTCTGCACTCTTTTTTTCATTCAGATACACAGCAAAATCCTCAGTGTTGATTTAACTCTGAAGAGGTTGTGTGTCGTACTGCAGGGGCTCATGGGGTCCTCTGGTTTCTCTTGTATAGTCTTTGGAGTTAGTTTCTTAGCTTCGATGAATAGCACATAAAAAAGGTGGCTGTGGGGCATAATAATGTTGGATTCAGGGAAAAAAACGTCTGAGGATAATAGGAGGAAATAATAGGAGAGACTCTTACTCAGCCTTAGCCAGCCTGCAGTACTCCCCGGCCCACACCTGTCTGTGCTGCCGCAGAGCCGAGTTCTCCTTGGTCGCCTTGGCTGCAGACAGAGTCCTCTGAACCTACAAGGAACAGAATAGATTGGTACATGACTAGCCTAAATAGAGTTCCCTGGAAGTGAAATCTGTCATGACTGAAATAGTAAAACAATTACTTGTATCTCCATCCCCATTTGGTACTCAAACCGCAAATAACATAATTGTTAACAAAATTGTTTTTAATACTTATATCATAGTATTAAGTATTAAATACTTAATATCGTATTATTGTATTAAAGAGTGAGTGAGTAGCGTAGAGTCATTATAATACTGATGCTAGGTAAAACCAGGCTTATTTAAATTCCATGTCAACTTGGAAAATCAACAATGTTGGACATTATAAACAAAGCGGAAATGCAAATTTGTAACTGAAGACTGAAGGAGAGGAGGAATTATACCAAGCAGGGCTGCAGGGGGCATTGATGACATCATTATGAGGCCAAAATCAAACAAACTGATCCTGAGAGCAATTTACATTAAAGCTCTTCTATGATATGAAAGCCTGATTGTTCAAACTACATAATTTGTGTGGATAGAAAACACACATGGGAGCACCAAAAACACAGACAAAAGAAGTTGAATTTCATGTTATTTCCCCTTTAATTTGTTTTCTCCCCGTTTGCTATGCGTTATTGTTCTTTGATGTTTGCTGTGAGAAAATAGTCCCCATGGGTATGCAGAGTTTATTTCTAAACTAATCTAAATCTGAGATCCGGTAATACTGTATATAGCCCATTATCATAGCCGTTGCTATAGTTGGACGATAGTCTTGAAGTCAAAGTTTATGGAACTGGATCGACCCCTGGCTCTTCCTAGCTTTGTGTTGAGGTGAGGTAGAAGAGTAAGTAAACCAGATTGATGCTAAAAAGGGATAGTAAAGATTTTTTGGAACTTAAGTTGTATGAAATACCTGCCATTAATATAGTGATGTCAACGGAGACGTAGTCCCGCGGTGAGAGTTCTGCTCTGGTTTTGGTCAATATTAAGTAGTTCTGGACATTTTGTGGAGGACGAGGTCACTGGGGGGGCCACAGAGTAACAGTATGTGAATCAACAAAACCAACGTCATTTGTATTGTTGAATTATTTCTAAAATATTAGGACCTCCTTTGTTCATTTTTGACTCATCTATCACATGGAACTACTTTTTGGGCGTAGTGATATAGTTCCCTGTGACAGAGGGGTCAAAAATGAACAAAGGATGTGCTAATATTTTAGAAATGGGTCAACAATACAAATTGTGTTTTTTTTATTCATTTACTTTTACTGCATGGCCCCAGTGACGCCCACAGTTTCACCGGAACTACTTCATATTTCACTAAAACCAGAGCAGAGCTCCCACTATGGGACTCTGGACATCAATTACTACAGTTGCAACCACTAATATTAATGGCAAGTGTTTCATCGAGCTTAACTTCTAAAATCTGAACTATCGCTTTAACCTGAGGGAATTGATGATCGGTGTATGAATGTGTGAGGTAGGGCGAGTTCACATCCACAGTGATGGCACTTTAGGGAAAAAGCATAATGTTACCATTTCACTTTGTGAATCTGACAAATTAAAGTCACAGCGTTAAATATCTTGAGGCAATGAGCAGGTCATATCCTTATCTTATACACAAGCAGCAGATGCTCTCTCACTGTCTGCATGCCAAGGGAAGCATTTATTCAGGCATTTGTTATTCCGACAGTACGCATGGCTTTGTCATTGAAATACTGACTTTGTAAGGCTCAAGTCCCACAGGAATTAAATTATAACAAAACCAATGTTGTTATAATTTATAAACATAAATATTAGAATAAACAGTTGCAAATTGAAATGATCAAATGGAGCATGCATAAACCAGCAGTGGCTTTCAACCCTTTTGATACCAGGGCCCACTATTTATTCAGCATTTGAGCCACAGACCACCATTTGAGGACATTTTCGCCCCACAGACCACAAAACTAAAGATTTATTTTGCATTTGTCCACAATTCCAGGCTGGGTTTGGAAAACAAAACAGTCAAACATACAGATCAAAATGACCATTAGTTGTGTAGATCTGGGCCTTGGTAATGCCACGAGTCACGACCAATTGAAAATTGGTTTAATGTTTACACTCTCAAGAGTTACATCTGGTTAACCAACTTAGCTGAGGTCCACCACCTGGAAGCCCCCCCTCCAAGGACCACTGGTGGTTCCCGGACCACTGGTTGAAAACCACTGTTCTAGAGGCATGAGGTTGGGGGGGTTAATCTACTACTACTATGTGCCTTTTCTTGTCATGGGGAGACAAGGGGGTGACTCTATTGTGACTACTGTATGCACTCAGGTCTGCACAATCCTGCACAATCCAGCGCTTCATTGTGCTCTATCAGTGTTTTTTTTGCACAGGTCACTGGCTCAGATAATTGTACAATGGAAATCTCCCCTAAAGCAGCCAGGAAGATACACACCTTAAACAAATTTCAGCTGTATAATAGGCCATGGAGGTTTACTTGTGTTACATCATGGTTTACTGAGTCTCATCCACAGGTGAGACTTGTGAGAGTCATTTCTGTTCTTAAAATAAACAAATACAATATTTCATGCCTTTCTTGGCAGCTGTAGGCTGCCTAGTAAATAAGTTCGGGGAGATTGGAGAATGGAGATAGAGGACATGGAATGGTTCCAGTGTCTAAGATGTTGCCCAAAAGTTTGCATGAGGATGGCCTATTATGGCACTTCTGAGCCATGGGATGAGCTTTGTACCGGATATCTGATTGGCTATCTGGTCTCTTGGCAACACCATGCCTTCTGATTGGCCATCTCGTCTATGTCTCTGGTCAGAGCTACATTTCATTTCATTACTATTTAGTAGTAGGTAATATGACCGAGTCCCTTTTACTTCCTTGTTTTTTTTAACAGGTATTTACATTTCATGGAACAGTTCTGCAGAAATAACGCAGCAGCTGCCAATTAAATGGTCATTTCTTGTTTATAGTACAGTAGGTAGACAGGACACAAAGTGAGAGATGTGAAGAGACCCGCAGCAAAGCCTGCCAGTGTCGGGACTCGAACCTGCGCCACAAGCAGAGGCCTGAAAAGCATCCCAAAGAACATCAATGTGAACTACTCTTTACAGTGCTCTGGACCAAGGTCTTACAGCTGTCGTATTTACAGTAGGAAACATTGCCGCATTCTTCCTGGTGTGCAAAAACCGATCCTATCCCCTGGCCCTGCAGCGACTCATCGTGGTTTATTTGCCCTCTATAAGCATAGGGAGATGCTCAAAATGCTTGCCTTTCATGGGGGCAGGCTGAATGTGAACATACCCTGTCTTATCTAGTCAATGCAGAGAGACGGATTGGAACGAGCCACGGGCAACTGTAATGAGATACAAAGAATCTGCCACAGTTTACCAATTAAAACACTGCAGGTCTGAGAGCCCTAATCTCCCATGTGCCCCGAGGGTTAAGTTCTCTGCTCTGCTCATGTGCTCAGAGGCAGGAGGCTGTCAAACACGTTATGGCTGAAATATCAGGCAGCCTTGTGAATATTAAAACTACTGATTTTATGATATTCTGATTATGCTTGTGTGCTTGTGTGTGTGCGTGTGTGCGTGTGTGTGTGTGTGTGTGTGTGTGTGTGTGTGTGTGTGTGTGTGTGTGTGTGTGTGTGTGTGACCGAGAGCATGAGAGAAAGAGAGAGAGATAGTGACATTTTGGCGTTACATAATTAGTATGGCGTAATGTAGCTGTGTGAACATCATCTGTGTAATAAATTAAAAGTATTTCTGTGTATGTCTCTGGCTTTTTGCCAAATATGGAGGTGCTGGACACCACAGTACTGAACCTATTGGACTGGCCTCAAAGTACTTTGACAATGGTTACTGAACTAGAGTGGCCTCCATGTGCTCTAAACAGGTAAAAACAAGAAATGACGCATCATTTAATTGGCAACTGCTGCATTATTTCTGCGGAATTGTTCTTTGAAATGTAAATACCATACAAACACGAGGAGGTGAAACTGGCGTGGTCATACCTAGAGTTCTATAATGGAGAGTACTGCCACTCCCATTGACTCCCAATGCCACGGCTGAACAGAGATGCCTATTGGCTGAAAAGCACATGTGACAACGGCTATTGGCTGACAAGCGCATGTTTGGAACTAACATTAACTAACATACAACGTAGTTCCAAACAAACCACTCTCGCCCATCCACTTGCATCGACAGCAGAGCTCCAGTGCAGGCGCGAAGCGCGAGGCGCAAGATCAAAGCGTGGCAGTACTCTCCATTATAGTGCTCTAATTACACCTACTACAAATCGAAATGAAATGAAATGTAGCTCTGACCATAGCCATAGAGACGAGATAGCCAAGATCTCTGATCTCTAGGCATTACCAAGAGATCAGATAGCCAATCACAACACCAGTACAAAGCTCATCCTCATGCAAACTTTTGGGCAACCTCTTAGACACTGGGACCATTCCATCTCCTCCATCTCCAATCTCCCTGAGCCTAGTATTTACTAGGCAGCCTGCAGCTGCCAAGCCGAAAAACAACAACACTTCGATGGTAAAGACAGGGAGAAACAGAGACACTGCTCAATAACAAGAGCTTTTCAAAATGTTTTAGTCCTACTTCAACCCTCCCATATCAGGTGTCATTGTCAGTTTTTATAGAAATTTACCAATGAGATAAGTGTGTAATAGTGTGCAACAAAGACTGTTTTCTCCCTGTACAAACCATAATACGGTAATAAAATAAAACGGCTTGGCTAGTGAGTGTGTCCTGTGTCCTGCTTTCACCCAACGCTGAATTATCTTGAGAACAATAGCTGTAACAATGATACCCAAAAACGAATTAAATATATGCTTGAATCTACCTTTTGTCCAATGAGTTCAGTTTCTTGACGCTTGGCTGCAACAATGGCTTGTAGTTTTACATAGTCAGCAGGCTTGTATTTTGAGCACATCATGACTCTTCTTGCATCCACGTCTGTTTTTCTGTAAGAATGAAAGGAAAGTTCTGTGACTTGTACGTTTATATATTGCAGTGATTATGATTACAACAAGCACAGAGACCTCAAAGCCTTGGCTGCTGGCTGTTTGAGAATTCGGTGCCTTACAACAAAGGGACTTCAGGTCACATCTGCTCAAAGGAACAGCAGGCCACAGGGTCACATCCAATCACAACTGGCTTACTTGTGTTTGTGGTTCTGTAGCTTTTGATGAGGGCGTCCAAGTCCATTCCACTACTCACAAGTCACAGCACAGCTAGAGATATAATGAATACGATTACATAATGTCTGAAACTGTTTATACTGCACACGCAAAATATAATAATATAGTAACTAATTATGTAGGCTATTCAGTCCATAGTGTGTAACATTGGGATAACCAGTTAGGAGAGTCCTAATCTCAGCTGGTTTTACTTTACTTTACTTAGATATTCATGGGTCTCATCTGTAGTTCTCCGCCATCCATGTTTAGGACCTCATAAAAATTAAACCAAATGGACCCGCAAGGGTCCATTTGCTGTAGAATATAAAACATCAATGGTGATTTTTGATCTATGTTTGCCTGTTTTGTTTGTGAAATCCAGCCTGGTATTGTGGACAAAAGCAAAAGAAATCTTTAGTTTTGGGTCTGTGGGGATAAAATGTCATCAAATGGTGGTCTGTGGCTCAAATAGTGGAGTAGAGGGCCCTGGTGTCAAAATGGTTGGTCTTACTATTATTTAACTTACTCTCTATACTCTTATTTATCTCGAAATTAAATTAATATTACGGAGACTTTAGTTCAGCCTTTAGTCTTGACCCTCCACAATATTTTATGTATCTCATTTGGCCCCTTGGGAAAATAATTGCCCACCCCTGGATTAGGGTAACCAGACCAACTGAAAGCCTAATCAGACGTTGAATCACCTGTGAGGTCCTAAACATGGCTGATGGAGGACTACAGATGAGACCCATCATGCCATGAATAGTTTTTATGCGTTGAAGAAATTGTCACGGCATACATTTGGTCTTACTTTTAATCATCACAGCTTAGCTTCCATTTAGTTTCCTCTTAGGCCTATTAGTCAACGAAAACAACACTGCGACATGTTTTATTTGCTCAGTGATCTTGTTTTACCTTGTGTAGGGTCCCGATCCACTCAGTTTCTCTGACTGCATAGGTTGACAAAATTTGTAACCAAGGAAACTGTCACCCACACTGCTGCCATTGGCCGACTCAGCCATACATGAGGGTGACCAGATGTCCCCCTTTGCGTGGGACTGTCCCTCATTTTTCCCCAAATACTTTTCAAGCTGTAAAGCTCTCCCATGCTCTCTGGTGTGTTTTAGTCTGTCTGAATGAAAAGCAGTGGGTAACTTTGAAGACTGAGAGCCACTTTCTTTCCAAGCGCACCCTGAGGGCCACATTCGATGTACTATCTGTCGTATCACAAAATAGCCGATCAAATTCTTTTGAATATGACATCGGGATATTAATAATGTGCTCATCCCGTTTCCCACGTAGGCCTACTTGGTTCACATTTGTACTCACCTGGCTTCCCCGCCCTCATTACAAGCATTACAAGCTGGGAAGACTCTGGGCCCAGGGTACATTTGTACACTCTCAGGATTTTTTTGGAAACCCTCCCGAAAGTTTAGTTTTCTGGCCCCTTAATGTCGCAACATTTCGGCTGGTCCGAGTATTACAGGTATTTGGGCCGAGCATTCATGTATTTGTGACTTGTCCCTGTCTGTCCCCCATAAACAGTATCGGCTCTGGCCACCCTAGCCATGCACGAGCCTGCGAAACGCCCCCTTTTCCAAAAAACAGCCAATCGGGAGTGCGCACCGCAAAGCCACGGTGCGGTGACGTCATGCACGCTCACTGAGTCGCAATGTTGCCAACTTGATGCATTTGTCGCTATATTTACCTTTTTTTCCCAGACCCCCCTAGCGCCAAAATTAGTGGAAAAACTCCTGGCGGAAAATCTAGTGCTTTTTTGCTGGTGAGTTGGGGCGGAATTGGTTGACAGGCGCCAGAGATAAAACCCTCGTTTTTCACCCTTTTTCCTCCTATGATAGAGTCCTCCTTCCTTCCTAGAAAGGACCATTGGTAACGAAATGGACTCTTTTTTAGATCTGTAACTCTTGAGAGCTCAAGAGTATTAATATATTAAATTCATTCTGAATTACCTAATTTTCAATAATCTACACATTTAGAAAATGTAAAAGAATTGTCATTTTTCAGTTATTTCTCCTAAATTAGTCCGAGAGACTGAACTCAACATCAAACGGTGGTCCTCCGTGGCTAAAATGCAGAATACATAGTGGGCCCTGGTATGATATTGATAACCCACTGCTCTAGCGCATTCTAGTGCATTTTGGAAGTGCCACTAGTGCGTTTTGGATTTTGTCAGTTGGCAACACTGGATGCACGCTCACTGAGTCGTATTCCTTCGGAGTGGAAGGCAGGCCAGGGAGCGACGAAGCAGCAAGGCTTGGGTCCTCTTCTTCTTGTTCCCGAGACCATGGAGGCGAGTTGCACTATTCCACACGCATGGGACTAAAAGAAAAGACGGGACGGGACTTTTTTTAACAGAGAGAAGGTGAACTTATACATGTCCTACCGATGTGGAGCGGCGTCACGGCGCTGGACCAGCACAACAGCAGCCCTCCTAAGGTACTGAGAAACTCTACGTTTTTCTTTTCGTTACGTTACTATCCCAAAAATGACTAAAGAAGGAGGAAAGGAGTGGGGTAACATCTAACCAATCTGTCTGTGCGCATGACTAGTCTGGACAAGCAAATATGCTACTATTTTGCACAAAGTAACCAGAATGCGAGTTTTAAAGCACTGCTCGGCATTCGTGGCGTCTAGTTTTCACCGCAGTAGAAGGATAGAGCGTGTAGATAATAAGAATTTAACGCCTACTAATCTTTCTCTTGTGACTTGATTAAATCGCCACGCCGCACACACACCTTTTGAGGAGGAGGAGGACCTTCAGAAATGTTTAGCGGAGTCAGTGAGTGTTCCCTTTCCCTCCAGTGAAAACTTGAAAGGATGGCTAGCCTGGCTTCTTAAATTCTCTAACCTGTGCGTACGTGTGGTTTTGCGTTCTGCTGCGCCGTTAGGGCAGTTTTCCCCCACGTTTGTACTTTGTGTGTCACCTCACCCGGCCGGTGTCGTCCTTGAGTCCACACAGAGCCCTTGTTGTGGAGGGAGAGAGTCCCACTAGAAGGCAGGTAGAGTGTGTGGGAATCTCTGGAATGCGAGTAGAGCAGGGCGGAGATTCACGCGGTCTACTTCAGGCCAGGGTGGGAGATTAAAGGACCACTTCACCACTTTTCAACGTATCTTCAGATAATAATAGTATTTTATCATGTACAGTTTGTACACTAATGTACATGATTAAAATACCACTATATTTTTCTACTCCGTCTGTGTCTCACTGGAGGGCTGTGGGCAGTTCAGAAACTTCTTCCAATGACATCATCATTCTGCAGAACGTGGTTTTGAAAAATATTTTTTTATTATCGGGAGAACGATGGCTGCTTTTCAGGAATACAAAGCCTGCAGTTACTATTGGCTTGGATCCCAGCATTGATGTTATTGGAATAAGTTTCTGAACTGCTTTTGCATTTGCACACTTTAAAAATTGCCTTCACTTCCCTTAATACTTTTTTGTTTTGTTTTTTATACCATTTATTGTAGACTTTCAAGACCCATTTCAGAGTTTGTTTTGGCATCTGCAGGCTGCCTAGTAAATGGGCTTGGGGAGATGGAATTGTCTCAGTGTCTGGTTGGCCAAAAGGTTGCATGAGAATTACCCATAGAGACGAGTAATAAAATATAGAGCCTGAACTGGAGCGATAGCCCCGTCCCCTTGCCGTTCATTTCAATAGAAGCTGCTCAGTGGCGTTTTGAAGCACCCGGAAGACCGCCGGAAGTAGGGTCTACTTCCACGTTTTCCCACTCCCACACACCGAATTTTGATACGCGGAAGTGCGAAAAATGCGGTAGTGTTGCTTCCATGTGACCCTCTAGAGACTTTTCGGCAGAGCTGTGACGTCATGTCCTGCTTTTTTTTTTTTTAATGGGTGTCGATGACACTTCCGGCTTGTTCCGAATCCTATTTTCGGCAACGGTAGGCTTTTCCTGCAAGCTGGCTGTGGCTGAAAATGTAAACCGGAACAAGCCGGAAGTGCCCATTGAAACCCATTCAAAAAAGCAGGACGTGATGTCACAGCTCTGCCGAAAACACAGACAGTGCACAAGCAAGGTGGGGAGGCACCTTGAACACGAACGAGTGCCCAATGTTTCCTAGTCATCAATTTTCCTAATTTCAGTTTCCAGTTTCCTAGTCATGGATCCACGGGCTCGCCTGTATTTCACGCTCTTAACCGCTAGAGCCGACTGCTTCAACATTGGAGAGGTTCATTGGGGATGTGAAAATTACCCATTATGGCACAAGTCGATCTCTGACCCATGGGATGAGCTTCGTGCCGACGATCTGATGGGCTATCTCGTATCTCGGCAATGCCACCGCAACTATGGATTGCCCAGAGCCATCTAGTAGAAGAATACAGCAGCTGCCATTTAAATGACGTGTCATTTCTTGTTTAGCAAAACTAATACTTGGAAGAGATTCAGTATCATGAAACCCCCCCTAGCCACTTTCACGACTCCCCACTTCCCTCCCGTGGCGTGGGTAGTCGCTCGACATAATAAGAGCAATCTGTGGTACTTGAGGTTACTGTCAATCATGGTGACATGCATCGGCACAGGAATCCGCTCTCTGATGATGTTGAACACAATGCACAAAGCTGAAGTAGGTGGGCTTTTCATTGTAACTGTGCAAAATTGCATGCAGCACTGATGCCATTAAATATTTTTCCTTGACGTTTTTCTTTTTGCGTCCACACTCCTCCGTCTACGAGCCTGGATTTGCTCTTAGGTTGTGTAGGTCTACACATGGTCACTAAGGCCTCATATACACTGGCAGCCAAATCTAGCCTGAATCAGATCTGAGCCACTTCAGGATTTGAATCTGATTGGTTTAAATGGTCCTGTGGCTCAGATCTGGCCAGTCACTGTCTGGCTGGCTGGGGGGGTGTCATCATGTACTCAACACAAGAGCAAATCCAGGCTCGTGAGACGAGTGTGGATGCAGAGAGAAAAAAATTCACATATGATTAAAAAATAGTCAGCATGCAACTTCGCACATTTACAAGTGCCCATCTACTAAAGCTTTGTGCATCATTTTCAACATCAAAGTGTATTCCAGTGCCGATGCATTTTGCCGTGAATGATAGAAAGTATCCTCAACTGTCGCAGGTGCTCTTAAAATGTCAAGCGACTACCCACAACGCCACAGGGGTGAGGAGTCGTGAAACTGGCTAGAAACCCCCCTGATTAAACATGCCACATAATATATAAAACATGAAGAAATTTAGAATCGCTTCCCTTCTATAGGTTGTTAATGGCATGGTCACATTATGACCCTGAAAACTGTATAACATATGCAAGTTTGCATCTGACAGTTTCTAGATACTGGGGACACAGTAGACCTTGTGAGCTTATAGATCTGCTGTTTTCACTCCTATAGTGCCAAGTCAAGTGCATCTCAGGGTCCCCAGTTCAAAAAATGTGATTATTTTGGGGGTCCCATACCTAAAAAGGTTGAGGACCAGTCCATTACACTGATCAAACAACGGCAATAATGATAAAGTCCCCACTCTGTTCCCCTGTCTTTGAAATCATTTTGCCATAATCCCCCCTGGGGACTATTGATCTGCACTTTATGCAAGAAATAATAAGTTAGTTGTCAGTATTTTATCATTGATCCATTATGCCCTAATGTTTATTCCTTAGGGGTATTTGACCACATTGATGCCACAATTTGCATTACAATAGGCATTATAATAAGCCTCTTATTCTTAGTCTCTTGTCTCATCTAAACCCATAACCTTTTGGGTTTGCACTTTGCACTCTGTGACACATATTAATCCTAGTGCAGATATGTTGACAGGTATTTTGACTTTGTGGTTACATTATCTATTACAGTATGTTGAATAATATAATCATCCTATTATACAGTTTATTATAAAGTGTGAATGAAATGTAAACATGCCATGTAATGGAAAGATGATTAGTAAATTATACAATGCAATATGATCAGAATTAATGCTCAAGCTGCACTACAGATGTGCACTGCAGATGGGGCATATAGTCAAGTCGTCGTCGCGCGCACACACACACACACACACACACACACACACACACACACACACACACACACACACACACACACACGCGCACGCGCATGGTGTGTGGGGAATATCTTGAAATTAAAAGATATTGACTCATTTAATTTGTTCATTTGAGGTGAATTAAATCATCCATCATTCAAAAATATATGCTAGTGTAGATATGCCAGAGCCCGAAAAAGTTTGAGAACCACTGATTCTTCACATCCCTATCACGTGGTGGTATACTTCTGCCTTAACATTCCATATTAAACTCATTAACAATTCATTACAATTCCTGTATGAGAGAGCATACACATGTGGACACATCCTTCCAGTCAATCTGGTGCACTTTCACTTTCAGTTTGAATTGAGATCATATGGACATCGATTTCCTAAAAATGGTGGCTCAGCCGGCGGCCAGTCTGGTACACTCATTTTCAAATTCGAACTGATGATATAAACTGTATTAAACAGTAAAACCAAAATATCACCCAAGCCAAAGTCCGAACACATGCATGCACACGAGCCGCATGCACACGCACGCATGCACACATGCCCTCTCTCTCTCTCTCTCTCTGTCTCTCTCTGTCTCTCTCTCTCTCTTGATCAACCTTTTAGTTTGCTCAGGACACTTCCTCGTGATTCGCATTACTGCACAAGACACACACTCCCACCCAGCTGACATCTATTGAACGGCTTCACTGTTAAAAATCTGAAAAAATAGGAATAATGGATTAACAGTCTCTCAAGGCTGAAAACTTCACTCTGTTTTAATGTCTCTTAAACTTTCATGTATAATGGTCTTAGCAACAAGCATGCAAGAACAACGTTGTTGTTGCAGAAAAAGGTCAACTGCTATATTAACTGCATGTACATGTATGTCTAAGTATTGGCCTACAAGTTCTAGGATGCATTGTTGTCCGTAGACCAGCTTGCTTCAGAAGTTCGAAAAAACCCATTCAACAACCAAATCCTTGGTTACAAAAGCCTTTTGACCAGTATGTTGGTTTTGATTGTTCAAGGCTGTGTTCTTGGCAGATTGTTAACAGGAACTGACATCAGTTGAATAGTTCAGTGGGTCTTTGAGGGCCCCTAATTCTGTTTAATTTTATTTCCTTTTCTGCAATTCTGTCGCAGCAGTGGGACATCAAGGCTTGAGACTCGACAACACTGTGTTTTACGTCTCCCCCCAACATCCCCTTGGGTATAAATCTGCTTGATAAAGACTCCGCATTTTCACTCACTGCTTTGGTGCATAACAATTGTATTCATCTTTCCTTACTCTCTGGAAAGAAAGTCAGCATCACTGACTTGACACTGGACTCACTGCTAAAACTTATACACATTCTACAAACACATATTGCGTACATAAATCTAAATCTTCGGTAACGGTGAAATGTCTCTGTGTGGTTAATTCTGTTTCAATAGGCAGGTACTAGAGACACAAATAAAATGACACACTTATTTAATTTCAATAATCTTTCATGATCTAACAACCTTGTGAGCATCATTGATTTATGTGGGGTCTTGTTTTTGGACTTTGCACCACTGTGGACATGTGGCCATCCTTGTGGAATAAGCGTCAGAGTATATTAGGAGTCTTATTAATGCTGTCATTCTGGTTGAATGTGCTCCTCTTTCCACTCACTCTATGTAGGTTCTTTCCATCCATGTTCATGTTGTTGTGCCCCTAAAGAGTTTTTTTTTTTTTGTTTCTTGAGGACAAACGACTAGTGACACGGGGAAATTCAACTCTGAATTAGTAATTCAGTGACATCTATCGTTGTGTCGCCACTTTAGAGCCTTTTTTATGTTGATGAAATCACATTGGCTATACTATTCATTCATTGATAGGAAAGCAGTCAACTAATGTTCAACATTCACTAGAGCTGCACAGTACTGCCCCTGTTCATTTCCTCATCCATATTAAAGACAATTACGCTGCGGACTAATACAACCCGGGTCGTGACATCATGACAACACACACAATGTTTTAATTTAACTTATTAACTACATATTGTATGATAATATTGTGTTTGTCATGATTTTTTGCGACACAAGTTGGCTTTGTTTGAGGCGTAATCATAAAACAGGTTTCGAAAAGTCTATGAGGAATATGAATGGGGAAATTATTTCTGGGCTGTGGCAATGTCGTGAAAGGGGAAGGACTGCTCCTGCTGTGGGTGCTGGCGGCGTGTCTGCTCCTCCGCGTCATCAGTGCCCATACCCGAGGCGCGGTTGGCGAAAGGGCCTTTTTGTGTGGAGTTTGCATGTTCTCCCCGTGTCCCCTAGGGTGAGGGATACCCTCACAAAAACATGCTGTAATCCTGGACTCTAAACTGCCTCCCCCTGGCCAGCCGGGGCGCCTGATGGAGCGGACAGGAACTGGTTGGAATAACGTGTTCCTTCCACGCGCTACGTCCAACCAGGGAAACTCCCCCCGTCAGGTGAAAAGAAGGCAGCTTGGACTCCTCATGCATTGAAGGAAGCATGAGGCCAGTTCGCTGCCTCCCCAGGTTGGTGGAGGGTGTGTAGAGCCCAGGATCACATTATGAATTGGCACTGGGTGAAAAAATGGGTTACAAAATCATGGGATAAAAATTATTTTTTTAAAAAAAGGGGGGGGGGGGAGGACTTCTCAGTTCTATAGGGTTCAGATTTGGTTTGTATTCTTATCACTACGCCAAAAAAGTAGTTCCATGTATCCCTTTAAGTGCCCCCAAGGGGCCAAATGAGATAATATTGTGGAGGGCCCGGCCAAGACTAAAGGCTGAACTAATTAATATTAATTTAATTTCAAGATAAAAGTAAGTGTAAGACCAACCATTTTGACACCTAATTATTCAGTATTTGAGCCACAGATTACCACCATTTGATGACATTTTAGCCCCACAGACCACAAAACTAAAGATATATTTTGCTTTTCTCCACAATTCCAGGCTGGATTTGGGAAACAAAACAATCAAACATACAGATCAAAATGACCATTAATCTTATAAATTCTCTAGTTGTGTAGACTTGGGCTAATTCACATGATGAATATTTTAACTCTTGAGTGTAAAAATGAAACCAAATGGACCCACAAGGGACTGGTTGACACAGTACCCTTTCACGGGCCGGTCAGAGTCAGCCAAAGGGCCGCATATGCCCCCCGGGCCGCATAATGCCCAGGTATGGTTTAATACAGTACTTTGCACCAGTCAGCGCAATGCAAGCTAGTATAATTACCACTATTATAATGTAATGTATTAATTTCCTTTCTCGCTTGTTGTATGTAAAAGTCGATGTCACTACGGAATGGTACTGTGTGTAGAGTGCAGTCAGCTCTGCAATGGCTCGGGCCGTTACTACTTGGCTTGTGTGTTCACTGCTGATCTAACTGGATAATATGTAGATAAATTCCTGAAAGAGGTCCAGATTTCATGCTTGGGTTGTATCCTGGACGGCTGAAGATAATAAAGAACACAAAGCATGTCAGCGCTTTCAGAGATTAGGCACACAATAGATTTTTGTCTGGTGAAATAGCCCTCCATAGCCCCGACATGCTGAGTCTGAAAGACAGCCCCTCTCCAGTGAGTCTGCTGTGCTGTGTGGATTGTGACAGTGAATTAGGCATGGGCTTCTGTACTGTGAGATGGCCCAGATGTGGCCGTACTATTACTGTCTTCTGCCCTGCTTGTTATCCACTTACTTTTTCTATTCCATACATACAGTATTAATAATAACCCTATATACACCTACAGTCTCGACTCTCAACTCAGCAGGGTACATGGTGGTACCTTGTTGAATATTTGGTTGTGTTATAGTTGTTAACTTATCAATGATGATAAATGGTGCATTTATATAGCGCCTTTATCCGGCGCTTTACATAGCTTGTGCATCACATTCACCTATTCACACTCGCATTCATACACTGATGGCAGTGGAAACCATGCAAGGTACCTACTAGCACATCAGGAGCAATTAGGGGTTCAGTGTCTTGCTCAAGGACACTTCGACACTAACTCTGCGGGAGCCCAGGATCGAACCATCCGGTGACTCTAACCCTGAGCCACTGCCGCCCCAATCAAACAATCCAAGTAAATGTTCTCCAGTTAAAGATGGTCAACTATATGGGTGACTATATTTTGGTGGATTATAGTATGTAACCGATTCTAACTGAGGTTGAGTCATTGAGGAAAGACTGACTGTCCAGGAGAGGGGAGAAAATGGTTTCATCTATTTTTATGCAAAATGAGTTAATAGCACAGCCAGACCCTTCACATACTAGAGCATGTCTGAAATAAATATCAGAGCTGAATTTGACATGTACTTTAGTTTATTTGGTTGGGACAAATGCATATTGATGAACATTACAAAAGATTAGTCAATGTAAATATGCCGGATTTAGCAGAGTTGCTAATTTCTAATTTCCATGTAATTATGAAATGCTTAACCATGTAGCTAGGTGTAATGTCCACAGAAGTAAACCTTTCAAGCCTGTATTCTCAACTCGCTGTTTTCAAACTGAACAAACAATACAGTGGAGAAAATAATTATTTGATCCCCTGATGATTTTGTAAGTTTTCATGTTTAGAAAGAAATGAGCACTCTGTCATTTTTATGGTACCTTTATTTAAACAAATAGAGACAGAATATGAACAAAAATGTCCATAAGAAAATAATATTTAAAGGTTATGAATTAATTTGCGTTATTGCTCGTGAAATAAGTATTTGATCCCTAAGCACAACCTGACTTAGTACTTAGTGGAGAAACCCTTGTTGGCAAGCATGGAAGTCAGACGTTTCTTGTAGTTGGTCACAAAGTTTGCGCACATCTCAGGAGGGATTTTGGCCCACTTCTGGTTAGATCTTCTCTCCAAATACTGAAGTTTTCGAGGCCGTTGCTTGCCAACTCGAAGCTCGAGCTCCCTCCATAGATTTTCTATAGGATTAAGGTCTGGAGACTGGCTAGGCCACTCCATGAGCTTAATGTGCTTCTTCGTGAGCCACTCCTTTGTTGCCTTGGCCGTATGTTTTAGGTCGTTGCCATGCTGGAAGACCCAGCCACGGCCCATCTTCAGTGCTCTGGCTGAGGGAAGGAGGTTATTGTCCAAGATCCTGCGGTACATGGCCACATCCATCGGCCACACAATGCGGTGAAGTTGCCCTGTACCCTTAGCAGAGAAACAGCCCCAAAGCATAATGTCTCCACCTCCATGCTTGATGGTGGGGATGGTGTTGTTGGGTTTGTATTTAGCATTTCACTCCCTCCAAACACAACAAGTCAAATGGATGCCAAAGAGTTGAATTTTGATCTCTTCTGACCACATCACCTTCCCCGCAGCCTGGTCTGAATCATTTAGGTGTTCATTGGTTTAGACGGGCCTCTATGCGCCTTCTTGAGCAGAGGGACATGGCTGGGCACTGCAGGATTTCAATCCGTTATGGTGTACTGTGTTACCAATGGTTTTCTTGGTGACTGTGGTCCCAGATGCCTTCAAATCAATAACAACAACACCATGGCCGTCGTCAGGCATGGAGGTGGAAACATTATGCTTTGGGGCTGTTTCTCTGCTAAGGGTACAGGGCAACTTCACTGCATTGTGGCCGATGGATGGAGACATGCACTGCAACATCTTGGACAAGAACCTCCTTCCCTCAGCCAGAGCACTAAAGATGCGTCTTGAAGAAGCACATTAAGCTCATGGAGTGGCCTAGCCAGTCTCCAGACCTTAATCTTATAGAAAATCTATGGAAGGAGCTCGAGCTTCGAGTTGGCAAGCAACGGCCTCGAAACCTTCAGTATTTGGAGAGAAGATCTAACCAGGAGTGGGCCAAAATCACTCCTGAGATGTGCGCAAACTTGGTGACCAACTACAAGAAACATCTGACTTCCGTGCTTGCCAACAAGGGTTTCTCCACTAAGTACTAAGTCAGGTTGTGCTTAGGGATCAAATACTTATTTCACGAGTAATAACGCAAATTAATTTATAATCTTTAAATATTATTTTCTTATGGACATTTTTGTTCAAATTCTGTCTCTATTTGTTTAAATAAAGGTACCATAAAAATGACAGAGTGCTCATTTCTTTCTAATCATGAAAACTTACAAAATCATCAGGGGGTCAAATAATTATTTTCCTCACTGTATGTCAAATTGTAGCTATGATACCCTACTTTCACATTACACGATAAAACAAAAAATGAAAAAATCCCCAATGATTCAACTTTGCTCGTGCTGCGTCACATATGGATTATCAACTAATAGTGATTGTCCTTGCGTTGGAAAACTTGACCTCAAATAACACTTTGTGGCCCTCAAATCTGTTGTGCTGCTGTAATAAAATGGCCACAGCTCTGTGCCCAGAGGGACCAAGTACTTAGAATGCTAATGCCACATTTTTCATGCGTGCCTTTTATTTTTAAGACGGTGAGTCCTTCACAGAAAGCCGTCATTCAAAATGAGTGCTCTACAACTGATGGATAAATCACAAGCACATACTCGTGCTGTGGAATCTTGGTTTAGACTCTGTCGAGCTCTAATATCATACTTGTGCGATCAGGTGTCATCCCAGAGTGGTGTTTGTGTATGCTTGGCTGCTGTATTTAGTCAAAGGTGAAGGCATCCCCCCCTATGTCAACCCCCTTTCATCTCTTGACTATGCTATGCAGGCTAGTGTCAGGGGTTATGCCTGTTCCCAGACTACATCTGAAACCCGATGCGACCCACAGAATCTCTGCACCTCACCTGTTTCCATAAAAGATAGCAGAGAAGCAGCAGATTTTCACTCCTTATGTCAACATTCCATAATCTGCTAGGATGTTCACTTTGTTAAATGGCATTTTAATATTAACTTTTTCCCTGACCTCTTTAGATTGGGTATTTGAATCATTGCATGCATCGCAAAAGCGATATGTATGTATTTGAAAAGGCCAGTTAAAAAAAGTCCCTAGAGAAAAGATCTTTGCAATCTATTGCAAAAGTCACAAGAAAATCTACAGTATATATGGCTGAAGGTGTGACTAGGCGAGGATAATTTAACCTGCTATGGCCCTTTTTTATTTCTACTGCAATTCCAGCTGCTCAGACCTTGCCCATGGAGTAGAAAAATGGTCGACAGACGGAATGACATACACACGGAGGGATGGACAGAATTCAAAAGAGAATAACCTGCAATTGCTCCCTGTGTCTGAAGTCTGTGGTGTGGACTTGACATTTTGCAAGCCTGGAATTAACTGCTATGGTAACGGCTCTAATACTTACTCGGCCGCTATGCTAACAGCTATTGCTAATGTGCTGCATTAGCTGTTAATATACTGCCCACCCAGCCAGCCCATTAAAGGGTCCATTTTCTCCCACCTTTTTTGAAATGGACTGCGTTTTCTGGAATGTAGCCTTGCACGGTCGGTGCCAGACACATTTCTATTTGAATGGAGCTTTGCTCCCAGCCAGGTGTTGTTCACACAGCTTTAAGAGTTACCAATGTACCGTAGCTGAAATAAACTGCAATATTCTGCATAAATATTGCCTGCATTTGACACATGAGCAATACAAATCCACTCGGTTTCTCTCAAGTGTTTTATTGTATAAGTACAAAGTCACATTTTTGTACAGCCGTTGCTGAAATATGAGAAGTTACCTGAACGCATCTGGATCTCAGTGTGCTGAACGCGATGGCACCCAACGCTTTGTGGTCTGTAGCATCCTGAGGCCATAAATCCCTAGCGAGTGCCCCAAATGAAACCCATTCATAGCACGGCGGCGCGGTGAATCATGAATCATATTACAGACTACCACTAAGGGGAAATTTATTTCACTAACCTGTTGGCTGTGATTTATTTTTTCAATTAAAGCACCCCTTTTGATAGATCTCCCATAGCTTCCAACAACAGCCCCAACATTGGCTTTGCAGTGGGAAGGAAATGGTCTTTTCATAAGTCTGTCAACCTGAGATCCTGAGCCAGCGGTTTTCTGCAGTACAGGGGCTTTCTCTTAAACTATGCTAATTAATGAATGAACTTTTGGATATCCAGTACAATCTGTTCTGACCTCACCTAAAGCATTGTTTCAAAAGGCCAGCCGGAGCTGCTTGGGTAGTTTGACATTTTGTTCAGGAACTAATTTCCCTCTGCCTTTCTGCATCATGGCTTTTCCATGTTGAAGTAGAGATTTTAATTTAAATGTTTCATTTAGTATGCCTAGAAAGAATCCCCTAAATGATGGTCAAATGTGGTCTTAATATTTTTGCATTGTTATCCACTTAAACTTTATGTATTCTTTTTGCCTGGAGTCCTGCAGGGCTTTCCAAAATGACTTTGCCAGAAATAGATCTACAAGCACACACCGTGTCACAACTTGTAGATCTTGCCAAAGGAGGATGTGATACTAGGAGTTTTAAGTAGTTATAGTTATTATGATGAGTTATTATTAGTTCACTCTCTGTTTTATGGGATATTAGTACTAAATAGCCATCAGTTTTAAAATTAATTTAGTTGACAATAGTCCAATTATAAAATGATATGCCTCTCATCTCTCTCCCACATGACAGACCCAGGACCTGGCTGGCAATCTTAGAGCTTACAGTTCTCTTTATTTCAGCATCGGCTGTCTGTAACTAGTTTTCAAAAGTGTCAACTTTAAGTTTCTTTGCAGTGGTAGAGAAGAAACAAAATATTACTTTCATATAAATCAGGGGTGTCAACGCTTTTTTGACTTTTTTGACATCAGACCCTATTTGACCGCTGGGTTTTCGGTTATCTGTAATACTACTGTTTTGCACAGAAACACTCTTCAAAACAAAATATTGCATTGTGGTTTTGAGCTGATGAGCCCTTTTCATAGCAATCAATCAAGTCACTACTTTTTAGGTGAATGTTGTGTGATCTACCTGCACAGCCCTGGTGACTACTGGTAGATCACAATCTACCTTGTGGGCACCCTGATCAACACCTAGCAGCTGCTGTTTTGCTGCTCAGTTTCTTAAGAACGATGAGTACAGAAGTCATCTTTGTTGCGCTAATGGCCAACAGAGCTGTGTGGAATTGTCGATGTTTACTTCACCATAACCAAGCCTTGATTATGGCCTGGCTTGGTCCACCATTTAATTCCAAAAAGAATTTTCTTCATGCACAGCACTGTGGCTCTTGTTATCAACAGTAGCAGCCAGAGGTAGTCCATAATCATTTGGAAGTAGTACAACACATAGTTCAACTGTCCACTGAGTGGTCCTATATTATCGCTATGCGTGTTATGTATGGCCCCACACATTTCATTAAATGAATAATATATATTATAGGTGCAAAATTTGACATTGAAGAAGATTCTTAATCATAATCTGTTCAATTTTTGGAGCTGCATTTAATTTAGAGCACATCACACCACCACATCATACCTATGCGTATAGGACTGCAGATTTTGATATTAACCTTTTATAGGCATTTGTCCTGGGCACAGAATTCACTTGTCCGGAACACAAGCGCACAATAAAAGTTGTTTATGCTGAATACTTGTTAGAATATTAGATGATGAATGAATAATGTATTCAATTTACAAGTTAATTATTTCACAATAGATCGTCCGTTGCGTCCTTTTTGCTGAAATGTAGGCCTATTGTTTTTTTTTTTAATTCAATAATTAGTTGATTTGATCTTAATATGTATACATAATCGTCATGCCATAAGATTGAATGGTCGTTTAGCTCAGACAGATGTGGTGATGGCCAGTGTCCATTTAAAATAAATAAGTATGTGACACAGTGTAATCTTTCCCATTTCCCATAAGTAAAAAAACAAGCCACAGAATAACACAAGGGTCTGTTTCCCTGAAACAGAATGTCAGAAAGCAATGACAGACAGTATTCTTGGCCGTTTTGAATGTCACAGAGAAAGTGAAGCCAAAGTCACTTGTCCAAACTGCAAGTACATTTTTAATGCACTTGTCTTAAAAGATTTATTGGTTGTCCCAGACAGCAGGACAAACTTTTAATTTCAAGCGCTGGGATTGTCTGACTGTACAAGTCAGGTGTAACTGTGTGGCAATGGCCCCACAGACCCCAAAACTAAAGATTTCTTTTCTTTTTGTCCACAATTCCTGCCTGGAAATAAAACAATAGACCATAACGACCATTCCTCTACACTCTCTTAACTCATTGAGCGCGATCGGATTTTCTTTGTTTTCTTTCCACTGCCGCGGCTCAAACCAGTTCGATCGGTAAAAAAGCCCTTATTTTGAAGCTCAGATCTCCTAAACAGGATGTGCTGTTTCTGTTATGCTGTGTCTGTTGTCTTGCCTAATCGATCATCTGGCGATGTACCCAAAAACATCCGGGTCACAAGTCAGGAAGAGCTGTGTAGCCCTGGCTGCTTAACCCATGCGCCAGCGACATTGAGGGGGCAAACCGGAGGAGAGCCGTTTGAATGCATTGGGTTGAATGCATGTCAATGGGACGGGGGAAAAAAAAGTTGTCCCCAATTCTGTCCCAAATGAAAGTCAGCAACGGGATGATCATCAGACGATGCGCACGGACTAATAGTTGGATTAAAGAATGAAATCTACATCTCGTCGTGATACGAGCCGTCCGCGTGACCGGCGGGGGGTCTCCACGGGATGTCCACGAGCAGCTCGAGAACGGCGCTTTAAGAATTAATTGTGTAGACTTGGGCTAATTACCTACTACCATATTCATCATCTGATCCGTGAGCTGATCGCTCAGCTCACGGATCAGATGATGAATATGGTAACTCTTGGGAGTGTAAAAATGAAACGGTCCATTTGGTTTCATTTTTACGCTCTCAAAGAGTTTACGTCTGGTCAACCAACTTTCCATCATTTAGTTGTGGACCACCTGGAACCCTCTCAAGGACCACTGGTTGAAAACCACTGGTTCATGAGTTAGGAGAATGTTAGCCTCGCTAAAGCCAGACCAAATCAGCTGTTAGCAAAAAAAAGCCTGTCAGCAGACAAGAAAATTGGGGTGTCCAATCAGGACCCAGTATGCATATGCAACATTTCTGAATACTGTGTCCTGATTGGCCACCCCCAGTTCTCTGGAGTAGGAATTGGATGTACAATTGAGCTATTCCAGACCAATCTGCTGATAGGCATCTTTTTGGTCTGACTTTAGCCAGGCTAGCATGGGGCCGGGTCCCGTGGAGGTCAGACCGGCTCTGCACATGAGCTGCCTGGAAAGATGTGGCCCCGCAGGCCTGCGTGTTTATCCATCTCCCTCTTATGCTGGCTAATCCACAATTCTTCACTGCAGCAGTTTTCTTCATCTCGTTGGAGTAATGCTCTTTTATTTACCCAAGGTCACTCCAGCTCAAAGGTAAATACCGCTGGATTTAAGCGCTCAAACACGTTATTCTCATGGTCGGGGGGAGCGGTCCATTGTTCTTTTATGAATAACCGTCCCCCAGACTAGAGCTAGAAACCAGACATCCAAAACTAACTTGCAATGTTATACCAATGTTCGGGAAGCTCCCAGTGAGATGCAGTGTATATGTTAATCCTATAAATCTCAAGGCATATACATGTATGTATCATCAAATAATATCTAGTCGCACCATTTAAAAAAAAAACATTTTTTTAGTCCTGCAGTGTATTTCGTTAATTAGGAGAGGATTTTCCTGCTATGCATTTAGCAATGAATATTTTCCTAGTTTCATAATTATACTTTGATTAAGAGAAATAATTTGCACTTGCATTACTCTTGAGTACAGCACTCAACTACAATCAAAGGGGCTAAAACCAGATAAACCTTATAAAGTGTTTAATGCTACTCTAAAAAATAGAGAATAGTGTAGTTTCTTTCTGCAAATTTCTAAAACAACATGACCGCCAGTCCGTCACCCCTTAAGTTGTGACACATCACGCCTCATATGGCAGTCAGTCCATTACATATATGAGATCTAAGGGTGGCTGGAGGGACCGTGTCTGCCATCAGCCATATATGGAGCTGACGGCAGACACTGTCCCTGCAGCCACTCTTAGATGTTAGTGTTCTGACATTCATGTTGATCTGACCTCATCAAACCCTGTACACTCAAGACGCTGTCGCCCTTTCGATCTGCACAAGCAGCAGATCTCAACACATGACATTCCATATGTTGATCTGAACTCAATCACATGCTGCACCTGCTCCATATTTGGCCAATGTACTATTCACTGATCTGACACCCCCACCCCCACAACCAGGCAAATGCATGCACACAACCTTGCCTTTTATGGTGATGTCGCTTCTCGCTCTGTCTTTCTACTAGTATACTTTTAAATGACAACTGAGTGGCTGCAGAGCTGTATCTAGAGCCTTATCTGGAGTGTGCACTGAAATCCCTGCCTCCTT
Organism: Benthosema pterotum; assembly: GCA_039105355.1. Classification (NCBI taxonomy): domain Eukaryota; kingdom Metazoa; phylum Chordata; class Actinopteri; order Myctophiformes; family Myctophidae; genus Benthosema; species Benthosema pterotum. Next base: position 28,097,083 of record CM076978.1, read on the forward strand.
TCATTTCTATGAAAGTTGCTCACCCAGCATATTTCCCCTCCTCCTACTCCCCTTCTTTCTGGTTTGGACCAGTGGGTTAGACAGAGCAGGGGCTGCCCACACACCTTTTCAACTCGAGAGCTACTTTAAAAATGACCGGCTCAACAAGATCGACCCATTTAAGAAAAATGCACCGGGAATGGGAATTTGAGGAGGAGAATTTGAATTGGAACTTAAGGGGTTTTCTATACTTGGTAATGCTACTAGTGTGTTTTTAAGAGTGCTTCAAGGACACTTCCTACAAACCACAGTATTGAGTAGGATCACGTCAACTTATTTTCAAGGGCCATTTGCCAAAAACATATACATACTGTATACAGTATACTTGTTTATTACTTGCATGATCGTTGCACATTGGTTGGTGGTTGGCAGTCGTCGTCCCTCTGGGCACTCCGATTGGCCAGTTGGAGGGTGATGTAATGGTGGCATAATTGTGAGGTATAACTAAAGTCTTGAGTATTAGCCCAGTCTGCTCACGCACAAGTAGGCCAATAGTGTGATAATATTGTATGACACATGGTGATTTGAGGAATCATAAACTGATGGGCAAAAGCACTTTCCTTAACATGCCTAGTGCCCCTGTCTCTTGGCCTGCCAATATGATTCACAGAATGCAAGTGAACAAGGTTAATAGAGTATGGAGGTGATCATATGAATAATCTCTATCACACAAACCAGACATGATATTGTGAGGTAAACCTCTGCACATTCACTGACGTACTCAAGGCAACGATATTGGATATCTATCTGGGAAAGAGGTGTATTAGGCATCAATGCCCATGCAGTTGAAACTGTCAGCCACTTCCAGTTCAACCACAGTGAATTGAATAATGCCCTATTGATGAGTCCAGTTGTCAGCTAAGCTAAGCTAATTCCGTTTCTTGGCTACATGATGGATCATTCATTGGGGGGCAGTTAATCTGTGGCTTTAATCAGTCCCAAGACGAGGAAGCAGGTGCTGAGTGCGCTCACTTTATTCACTCCCTGAGACACCTCACATTGTGGTAGCAAGAGCTCTGTGCCGATAGCAGGCCAATTGTTATGCAAATCACCCTCTTACATCACTTGATTTCCCCCATTCTGGTCATCACGGTGCTTCTTCTTTGCGGGATTGGAGTGGCCCATAAAAGTTTTGTATTGTATTGCAATAAACACTAAATATGGCCTGCATTGGAAATGAATGAAAGATGGCACTTTTGCAGGCAGCACTCGCACCAGAATAGAGGTCAGCATTGATTAAATTCAATGCATAGCACCTCGGGTTTGAATAAAGAACTTTCCAAAGCAATGATGACATTTCTTTTCAACAAAGACAGTCCAGAACAAAGTTCTGGAGGAACCAAGTGCAGGACGAACCAAGTGTCTGTCTGCAGGGAAACAGCTGCAGCATAGAGGGGAAAAAGGCAAAAAATACAGCTCAGCTACATATCTATTTTCTTTTCTAGATATACTTTTATTCAGTCAACTCAATATGCATTATGCACAGGGGATGCAGGGGGTGCAGGTGCATGGAGGCCCAAAGTTACGTGTGGCAAATGTGTCCCTGTTGAGCATTGTGAGTGAGCTAGTTACATTTCCTGATAATTGGAGATAATTGGGAGCATTGTTCCGCTAGTTGTTTGTGTTAATGATTTTAGATAGAGGCATTATCCTCTCCTGTCATTCCGAACTCCATCATCTGACATGATAAGGCACATTGCCAACACCAGCTCCAACTAGACAGGGAGGGATTTAAAGGACAACTTTGTTTGTTTTTTGTTGTTTTTTTTCCAACCAAGGTTCATGTTTTAGGTTGTTATTAGAGAAAGTAAAAGATGGGTGTTAATTGTTTTACATTCCTTGCTTTTTTAGTTTTAGGGATTTCAACTATGGGAGAGGGCATTCGAACATCGTCCTAAATACATATTTGTTTACACATTTTTAAAGTGATTTCTTCTTTCATTATCTACTACAGTCCCAATAAACCCCAGGAGATTATAACTGGCCATGGAAGTTTACAGGATCTACTGAATGTGAAGGAGGCAGCACACCTCACTGACCCAGAGGCCCAATATGGCAGTTTTTTTCCTGGGGTCTATTCATTTAAGACTATAGTAGATTATAAAAAAATGCTTTAAAATTTCATGAACAAATATGTATTTAGGACCTTGTTCGAATGCCCCCTCCAATATCTAAAATACCTAAAACTAAACAAAGCAAGGGATTTAAAACAATTACCGGTAATAGTTAACACAATTAACATATAACACCCATCTTTTACTTTCTCTAATAGCTACCTAAAACATGAACCTTGATGAAAGAAAAACAAAGTTTCCTTTAAGATTTATAATAATATAAATAAATATAAATAAATAATACATACTCGGGACACTTTCGACCATATTCACACGCCGGTCATTTTGCTCTTGCGTCATCCCCCACCCAACCCCCTAGTCTTGTGGTAAATGATGAATTGATGATTACCACTGCAGGAAGTTGGTCATGGAGTGTCAATGATGTTCTATGTGTCCTCGGAGAACAAATATACTCACTAAGGCAAAGTACAATATTTGAGTATGAGTAAGGTGTGTGTGTGTTGCACAGGTTGTTCCATAGTGTTGTGCATTTCCTGCTTAGGGCCAAGCCCTTCCCTGTGTGTGCTGTGCACACACATGCTCCGATCAGCCTTGACGTTTTGCAACAGTTTTGGGGGGGTAACGGTTCAAGGTGTGTACTAGTGGGCATGGGAGCAACACGGAGGAATTCCTTTGCATGCCCTGTTTTGTTTCTATCACTTCCTGTTGAACAAGGAATGGACTCTTTGAATATCGTCTTCAGATCTATACAAAACTATGACACACTGTCATCAACACTTGTGTGTGTGTGTGTGTGTGTGTGCGCGCGTGCGTGTGTGTGTGTGTGTGTGTGTGTCTATCCTGGAGACATTCCTTAGCTGTTGTATTGGTCAGTCTGAAGGAAGGATTTTCAGCTGTCTGGAGTAGCAGAAAGTCAAACATTTACCCAACTATTAATAGCTCTCTGTGTTGCTCTTAGCAAATCCATCATGTTAGACACACAGACACACACACACACACACACATGCTCATGCACGCAGCCACACACGCACAGGTACAAGACTATAGAATGCAATGGGGGCAGTAATATAATGCAGCTGTCATCAATACTTTCTGAGTTCAGGTGGTGCAGGGCTATAGGCCCCATTCTCTATCTTTTTCAGCAGTTTGTTTTGTTTATTGGGCTGCAAATATAGTATTGATTATGCTGCCTTGTGAAGTGTGAAACGGCATTCCAGACCACAAATATTACTTTTATTCGACAAAGTCAATTTGCTGTTTGAATGAGGCCATTGTGAATTCTGTGCTTGTGACAACTTTGCTGCAGTGGCCAGGAGCTCCGTAACGGAACACTGCTCCCACTTACAAAGTTGATCAGTTGGGCTTAAGCTCAACTCACTCACAGCAACATAACAGGATTTTTGATTTTGTGAACCACTTGTTTTCAACCATTTTGATACCAGGGTCCACTGTTTATTCAGCATTTGAGCCAGGGACCACCATTTGAAGAGCTCTCTCAGACCAAAACTAAAGACTTTTTTTTTTGCACAATTCCATGCTGTATTTTGGAAAAATAACAGGCCAGGTTATCAAAAATAATTCTTCTACATTGTGTCATTTGAAAGGGGAATTTTTATTCCACCCATTTTTGGTTCCATTTTCAAAGCTTACAAATGGAACCATTTGGTTCCATTTGTACACTCAAGAGTTCCATAATTTAGCTGGGGACCTCCTGGAATGCTCTTAAATACCACTTGTGGTTCCCGGACCACTGGTTGAAAACCACGGCTTAAACGATTTAGAAATATGGCACGTTGACCCTTCTTCACCTTATGGAAGGGGTGTGACATACTGCTGCCGTGTGATGTTAAACTCCAAAAGTCCCAATGTGGAGCTTCAAAATTATATACTTATTATAATAATAATATAGTCACGTTCCAGTGGCAAATCTAGTCATCAGAGTGTGTAGAAGTTGATGACACATTTGACTAGTATGTGTGGTATTGGTTATTGCTCCGAGGCATAGAGGGAGTGCCTGCCAAAAGGCAGCGCATGATTTTGTTTGTGCTTGTGCTGTAGATTTACTAGTCATTGAGGAGTCGCTGCAGCTCTGAGACTCCCCTGCCTCTTCGAGTTTTCAACTTACTCCAACAGAGTGGGGAAAAATAGCTTTTAAATTGAGCACAAAAATGTTGGCTGTTGGGGTGTCCACTGGCCTATCGGTCCAGGCGCAGGCCACATAGCGGCTCTGGCCTGAGAGCGTGCCGTGTGTTCGAGTCCCGTTCATGAGAATGACCTTTGCTGCATGTCTCTCCCCACATCTTCCCTCCCAGTCCTCTTTAATGTTCGTCTTGACTGATCAAAATAAAAGCCAAAACGAATGCGTAAAGTTAATAGAGGCAACTTTAGTGTGTACAAACACTGTTTGTAAACAGTTTTGTTTAAAAACGGAATCACCTCCACTTTATTGGCTCATTATGAATCTGCTGGAGACTGCTGTGCTGTGATTGGATAAAACACTGCCTCACACAAGACAACCCCCCTCCTTCCCCTCACAAATTTGCACCACCTTTCCTGAGCCTGAATGTTTTATTTTCATGATTTGTTGACAACAACAAAGTTCTGGGCAGTCTGCAAGACAAAGCAAGTGTCTGTCTGCAGGGAAACAGCTGCATCATCAAAGTAAAAGCAACATAGAGGGGAAAAGGCAAAAAAGATAGCTATATACTGTATCTATTTTGATTTGGACTAAAAAGTTAAGTAACTAAAAAGGCCAAATTGTCTTTGTTGTCTTGTGTTGATGAATGTGAATGACCTGGTTGGTTTGGCAGGTGACATGAAGAGGTCTCTTCTCATGATCCTCCCTGCACTGACAGACAGATAGTGGTCCTCATTCATCATGGGAGTCTATAGACCTGCGCAGTGACGTCACCGCCCCTGCTCCAGAAATGGAATCCTCATTCATTTTCCTCATAGACTTTTCGAAAATGCTTAAAAAAAACACGGTTGCGCTGCGACCAAAACCAGCACACACAATATTATCATGCAATATCTAATTAGCAAGACATAGAAAACGGCAGGATACAACACTTTGTATTTTTCTTCTTAGAAATTATTTGATTGTTCAAAAAGATTGTGTCATGATTCATCACAACCCGAGTTGGCTTTGCCCGCGGCTTAATCGTTGTTATATAAATTATTTTCGAAAAGTCTATGAGAGAAATGAATGGGGAATCCACTTCTGGAACAGGGGCGGTGACGTCACTGCGCAGGTCTATAGACCAGCATAGAATCGTCTCACGACAGGACTCTCGTCGTATCCTGTCAATCACATCGTAAGAAATAAGAATGGACATGTCTGCGAGTGGGATTATGAGGTGGCCTATTTACACAAGGCAATAATCTACAGCAGCCTGTCTGTCACACTAACGTACAGTATGTAGTGTATGTGCTGATTGTGCTCCTGTTTTAATTAATAGCTAGCTGTCTAAGTATCTAATGGTTAGATGCTTAGACAATCTTATCAGATTAGATTCTAACACAATGAGATTGTTTTAACATTTTGATTGTCACCTGTGGTCCTGTAATTAACACTAACCTATTTATGTTAGCATGTTATGTAGGGTTATGTTGGACATTATTTTATATAGTGAGTGTAAAAAGTGAAACCAAATAGACCCTTCCCGGTCCATTTGGCTTCATTTACACCCTCAAGAGTTAAAATATTAATCATGTGAATTAGCCCAAGTCTACACAGAATGTAGAAGATTAATGGGCATTTTGATCTGTATGTTTGACTGATTTGTTTCCCAAATTCAGCCTGAAAATGTGGACAAAAACTAAATGAATCATCTGTGGGGCTAAAATGTCATCAAATGGTGGTCCGTGGCTCAAATTCTAAATAAATAGTGGGTATCAAAAAGGTTGAAAACCACTGTGTTACATCATTGTAAGCTATAGAGATTCCCATGATGCAATCTGACACTTGTCAGAAAGTGCTGTACTGCATGTACTGTACTGTCTTCTATGAAGATAATTTGCGTGCATGACCTGGAGATGTGTGTGTTTGGTAAAGTGACAATTGAAATAAAATATTGGTGAGATCAGCCTAGGAGTCTTTTTACCTGCCGTTATACTGCAGCTAGTCGAGTGACTGTGGTGTTCCTGCATCGTGTTGTAGTATTGAATAAGAAATGCATGCTTGAGGTCCTTTCCGCTCTTCCTATCCTGGGAAGGGGTGACTTGATGCGCCAGTGATTGTCAGAGCGATCAGAGACCGGATGAATTAATCTGTCTGTAAAAGAGATTCAAGGTGTAAAGATGTCTAGGCTCCCCAACCCCCCGTGTCTCTCAGCTGACATGCTGCAACAGGAAAACACCACCAGTCCTCCTCAGACTTAATAGTATGTCACTCAGCAGACAGGCTGATCAAAAAAACCTCATTGCCATATTGGATTATTTTTTATGTTTCTCTGTTGGAAGTGAGCACCACTATCCTTGTAGGACATGTTTTTTTAACAGCTGGTCCGAGGACCACCAATGGTCCCTGAGAGGATTCCAGGTGGTCCCCAGGTTAAATGATGGAAAGTTGGTTAACGAGGTGTAGCTCTTTGATAGTGTCAACATGAAACCAAATGGACTCTGGCAGGTCCATTTGGTTTCATATTTATGCTCTCAAGAGTTAAAATATTAATCATGTGAATTAGCCCAAGTCTACACAACTAGAGAATGTAGAAGATTATATGTATGTTTGACTGTTTTGTTTGCGAGATCCAGGATGGAATTGTGGACAAAAGCAAAAGAAGTCTTTAATTTTGGGGTCTGTGGGGCAAAAAAATGTCATCAAATGGTGGTCCGCGGCTCAAATTCTGAATAAATAGTGGGCCCTGGTATCAAAAAGGTTGAAAACCACTGCCATATTCAATTATTCTTTCTGTTTCTCTGTTGGAATCGAGCACCACTCTCCACCACTATCCTTGTGCAAGAGGCTTTAAGGTGCGGCCTTCGTCTTGCAGGTTAGTAGACCAGATCATGTGACCCACTAAAAGTCCGGAGGATGGAGCTGGCTGAGCAGTTTCTTGGCAGACCTTGAGGATTGGAATGGTTTTCAAAAGGGGATTTTGCTTTGACTTTTGTCAAATTGGCTTGGCCTGAGATTTAGATATTCTAGTTGGCTGATAGGATGCTCATTGTTTGTTTTTTGTTTTTATAATGAGTTTTTGGCCTGTTACCTCAAGGTCTAGGAATTGGATAACCATGCCGTCGTGAGCTGAATTATCAAAGCAAGAACAGATGGAGATATGTTTTGTACTAGATTTTGTCTTGGATAAACCCATGCTGATAAAATTAAAGGAATTACTTTTAGCCACAACACCTTTTTAGCCAATAATGTAAACGTGTATACCGTATACATAGCTACTGTAAATATTTGTTTGCCTTTGTAGCACCCAGCCATGAGCCAGCCACAGTCCACATGAGGGACATCACGTACGGGGGTCCGTGGTGTGAAGTGTGAAGCGCGAGGACGCGCTCCAAACAGATCAAGGGGTGAATGTAGCACCCAGCCATGAGCCAGCCACAACAGCCCCGCCAATCGGGCTCAGCCTTATTGGCACGACTTGTTGTGCGTTGGACTGGCGAGTGGGAGTCCCGGGTTCGATCCCCGCTTCCGCGTAATACTACACCTTTCCTCCCTCTACATCGCTTTTACTTTGATGGTGCACATATTTGCCAGCAGACAAACACTTGCTTTGCCCTGCAGACGTTCCATAACTTTATTGTTGTCAACAAATCTTGTGAGGTTGTGGGCGGGTAAGGCAGCATTTTAGCCAATCACAGTGCAGCATTCTCCAGCAGTTTCATAATGAGCCAATAGAGTGGAGGTGAGGTCGGTTTAGATTCAAATCTGTTTACAAACACAGGCTTACACTAAAGTTGTTCCCTATATATTATCTTTAAGCTAGATACTGTACAAACAATATAACATGGATTTGTAAATGTTTTTTTTTTTTTTTTTTGCTTAGTCTGGGAAAAGGATGGCCATAATTGCCATAATGACATGTGTCTGTCTTTGTTTAGACCGGAGTGATCTCATTGTGGGTCATCCTGTGAACCTCCTAGCATTGGGCCCAAGGCATTACCCTTAATGATAGCCTTTAAAGCGCTGCTGATTGCACTTGCCTGTCTTTGCATCTCACGTGACTACTAGTGTCAGTCCTCCAATGGCTTTGAACATACACTTCAGTCAGTGAGTTCAAGCTGGCGAGAGGCTGGAATACTTTTAACTGTTGGGGAGGTGAATGAATAGATATTTTCTTCTCAAGGTTTGAAGGAAAACAGGAGGAGCAATCTTGACTAACCAGATGGGTTGGTGGTGTGTGCCTGTGGCCCAGCGACGGTTGCAGCAGTTTGCTAGTAGCAATATTCCCTTGACTCACTATCTTGGGGCTGTTTTGAACCCCAAGCCTGTCAGAGTTAAGTCATTCCTGCCCAGATAGCCAGGATGGGGAATTTCAGAGGTAAGCTCGGATACAAATCACAATTTTCCTTTTGCTCATGAGGTGGTGGAGGGCTCAGATATGGCTTGTCTTTCTTTTCCATATATTGGTTTTCCCAGTGGTTGTACTGAACAATGTGCAGTTCCCTACTGGCTGCAGTGGGACATTTCATGACCCAGAAAGATGATATCTCTTTACATAGTTGTGAGAGACTCAGACTCTCGGTGTGGAAGGTATTCTAAAGAACTGTGCTCATCACGCAAATAATGAACTGCATCAAAGCCATTCATTATTTGCGTGATGAGCACAGTCAAGAGGAAACGGTATTTGTTAATGCTTTGTCCATCCTATCACGGAAATGTTAACATTTATGCAGGTATTAAAAGAACATTCATGCGTGAAGGAAAGGCCACTTCATTCTTTATTCATGGTGGTTATTAATTAGTGTTAGACTTGTTGGAACATTTCATTCTGTTCTAGTAGATTAGAAGTAGAAAGGATGTGTGGGTTTGTAACTAGTTACTCTGGTCTGTGTTGTTGTCGTCAGTGTTTGTATTGTCTGAAGATTTAGCAGGGTGGAGGAGTTTCCGCTCAATCAATGCTCTGCGTTGAAAAAAAGAATGTTTCCATCAACGAAAACGGCACTTGAAAGAACAATTCGGTTTCTCTTTATTCAAGTGTCAATTTTGCATGTTATTGTCATCTCGAATGAGACATGGCATTGCATAGATCGCTGGTTTTCAACCAGTGGGCCAGGGACCACCAGTGGTCCTAGAGAGGGTTCCAGGTGGTCCCCAGCTAAATGATGGACAGTTAGTAACCAATTGGATCCTTATAGATCCTTAACTCTTCAGGGTGTAAAAATGAAACCCTCCCGGGTCCATTTGGTTTCATTTTTACATCCTCAAGAGTTAACATTATTGTTAAAAATCTACATTACTTATTTTTTGGAGGATAAACTCAATCAAATGGTGGCCCGTGATGCAAAATAAATAGTGGGCCCTGGCATCAAAAAGGTTGAAAAGATCACCGTTTCCCAAACAGTGGGCTGAACTCACTGGGCTGCAGAATCGGGGATTGTTTTCCGCAGAATCAGGAATGCTCTTTGCAGAATCAACACTTTTTTCTCTGTGGGGAAAATCTAGGGGAGGGACAATTCACTTACCTCACGATACGATACAATATTGATGTTTATGGTTCTGAATCAATATATATTGCGATTCTTAATCGTGCTGTGATTTGCGTTTTTGCCACAAATTACTGTGCTTTTATTACAACATGTTAAAGAGGAATTCCATGCATTTTCAAGATCTTTTCTGAGAGCGTGGAACCAAATGGACCCTAACGGGTCCATTTGTACGCCCTTAGAAAAAGAAAAATCATTAATAATGCAAAACAAACACAACCTGATGATGCCATCAAAAACAAAAAGTTCAATCATACACAACAATGCAGCGTGATAACGCCCGTCATTCTTTCTGACATGAACAAATTAATGAATAGAGCCTACTTAAATATAAAAAACAATTTTGAACTAGGATAATCGATATGGGCAAAAAAAATTGATATGCCAATAAATCGGCATATTGTTTTTGTTTTTTTTACCACCCCTAGGAAAATCCTGTGGGGACCAGTTAAGAGGTGCCTCTACAGTGTGAGCCCTGTGACCAGCCTATATACTTGCAATAGAATCCCAGGGCTTGCTGCCACGCCGACCCCCCCCTCCTTTGACATGATCAGCTCAGACAACTTGAAATGCTCATTCTGCCGCGGTGACAGCGGCCCAGAATACTTAAGGGTCACGTTTCGTGGCCGCGTCTGGGGGGGACCTCCCACAACTTCCATGTCTTGGCTCATCCTCCCTCTCCGACTACATCGGGGCCCGGGCCTTTTAGGTCTATCCTTACTGTAAACAAACCAGCTAGCTCCCAAACTGGCTGTCAGCCGGCGCTAAATGCTTCTCTTATCGTGTGTGTGCGTGTGCGTGTGTGTGCGTGCGTGCGGTGTCTTTATGACTGTGTATCTTGGTGTGCGAGTATGTGCATGGCGACGTGCCATTACTATGTTATTTTTTATGTTTTAAGTCACTCCTCTGCCAAGATTGCTCAGCCGCAATCAGTGCAGTTATGTTGACTGCTCCAGTGAGCGGCAAGCTGCCATAATGAATTGCAGATATTAAAATGGACAAGAGTCATGAAAGCAATGTTGAGTTATAATGCCAGCAACAGGGCGAGGATATTCCGTTAGTTTAGCGTATGGTGTTTTAATGGCACTTCTAGCAGCTCATATTCCAGCCCATTTCCACGGAGCACCGAGGCTACCCTTTCACCCTATTCCCCCAGATAGCAACAACACGCTGGTGGCTGGTCCTGTAGGTCTTTTTCAAGAAGATATACAGTCCGTGCTGACATTGAGCTGTGTGACCAGTGTCTCTGTGTACCTAGGCTTTTAGATGACAACAGCAGTGGATTGTAATCCTAAAGGCAGTGGAAAAAAAAACAATCCTCTGTTTCCACCAAGTCAAATTGCTGTTGTGTGTTGAGCCGCAGCCCTGCACACCACAAGGCACCCATAGGAGCGTTTAGCTGTCCCTATCTGCCTGAGCAGTGAGCATGCTCCTTCTAGTAAATATGGATCTGCCTTCAGACGCCTCCCCTCCACACTCTCCCTGTCAACAGATATAATGAGGCTGTAACCGTTTGTTCTTTTTCATTTCATTCCCTTCGTCCGAGGAACCAAAGAGAGAGAGGGAGAGAGACCTTATCCCCTCTGTTGGGCTGCAGACATGTTTTCCTCTCAGACTCTCTCTCTCTCTCTCTCTCTTTACAGGCTCTGATGTACCTTCTCCCTATCTGTGTCTTATTATTCCTGTCTGTCTTGTTCCCAGCTTTCTCACACCTAAAACATTCAAACATGTATTGATTCTCACACATACACGCGTGTGCGCACGCACTCACGCACGCACGCACACACACACACACACACACACACACACACACACACACACACACACACACACACACACACACACACACACACACACACACACACACACACACTGCTTGGTACTTCAGCACTCCTAGAATTGTGATTCCATTGCCTTTTGTATCAGTCGGTAAGGGGAAGTTCAAATGGGGTCTTGGCTGTGTGGTGTTCCTTGTAGCATTGCCATTGCCATGAACTTGCATTCAATGCCCAAGTCAATCTGTCATTTGTCACTTGGAGCCTGGAGGCCATATGGAATTAAACCTACGGCACCACATACATAAAATATTCATGCAAGGAAACTGAGAAATTGGCCATATGGTGTGTGTGGGCGTATTTATGTGTGCTGGTTGGTGGTATGTGATCACAACTCCAGTCTCCGTGTCGCTTGGCTGTTGCTGTTTATTTGTGGAGTGTGTTTAGCACATGCATGGTGAACACAACTGTGTGTGTTGTTCCGATTCTAAGCCTGTTACAATGTTTACATATTATTATGCAATTACTGTATGTGAGAGTGATTTTGCGTAACTGTCCTAATCGTTTCCATATTGATAAATGTTCATATATTTGTAAATATTTGCAAGTGTTCATACATTGAGCACTGGTAGATGGACTATTTCCAATATTAACGCTTTCTTATTTATAATAACTCATTAATTTTGTCACTCATTTCTTTGTTATTAAGGTTACTTGCCATGTCTGCCATATCTGCATGTGCAAATTCAAAGCCCAAAAGTTTGTATTCATTAACCATCGACTGATTTTTTTCAAACATAAAAGAAAAAAATAGAAAATACATTTTGGGTAATTTGGGTAAATCTATGAGACACACGCTATAGATCTCCTTACAACCACAATCTACCGGACCTTCAATGAAAGTGGTTGTTGTTGCATTTTTGCCCATAAATAATTGGCTGCTCTTTTTTCGACTATTTAATTTTTTTGCACCAATGCCGATTTACGAATAAAATCATAAATATCGGATTTGATAATCGCCCATGACCGATAATCGGTCTATCACTAGTGTTCATATGTTCAAGGGTTATACACAATAAGGCACAATCAAGGCCTTTATCACGGTAAATAGAAGTAAAATTTCATAATCGTGATAGCCCTATGTGTTTCACAGCAGAGTACCTGTATCAACCAGATTGTGTGTGTGTGTTTGTGCATACACAGGGGGAATGCCAGCTCCTGAGCCCAGCCCAGTGACGGAGGAGGGGCTACTGCTGACCATCCGAGAGGGATCCACAGGCCACAGCATGGAGGTGGACCACACCGCCAACACCATTCTGGCCTCCGTCAAAGAACAGGTGGGCAACGCTTCTGCTCGCTCCACACCGCCTATAGACGCAGCGGCGTTATGTTCCCTCCATATTACCACTCCGATGGACAGCAAAACACCATGCTGGCAATGAACCATAACTAGTCGAGTCCATTTTATGTACAGTATATGGCATATTTAGGAACAACAGCACTTGAACCCAAAGACCTTTCCAGTGAATGTCCTGGGTTAGTGACACATAGGAGTTGGCAAGTGGGGATTTCTACATTCTCATTCTTTGTCAAGTAGAACCCGACTGGTATGTTGGCCGATATGTCGGCAGCGGTGATATCCATACCGTTATATCGGCCGATATACCGGTGTCATCGGCCGATATATGCCTGAAACAGAAAAAGAAAGACAGAAAAGCAAGGTGTGGAATTATTTCACAAAAGTAAATGATGAACAATGTATGACCGCTGCCGTGTGCTTGCCTGCGTACTGTGTGTGTGTGTGTGCGTGTGTGCGTGCGTGTGCCACTGTCCATGTTGTATGTTTGTGTCATAAGTGTCTTTGCAACTGGATTGCAGGATGAAAGAAGATGTCATTACACACACACATGCACGCACTACTCAGAAACGGAAACAGGATGACAAGTTTCTATTATGGCGGTGCTTGTACGTCCAACTGCCCATCTATACCAAGCCGTCTCTCTGCTTTGTTTTCACTATTCAGTGTGGTAAAAGAAAGGGTTGGATTGTGTTAAGCTGCTGATTGCTGAGGCTCGCTGTCATGGCCAGTCTCACATCGATTCACAATCAAGAGGGGCCATCTAGAGTAAACACAGCATTGAGCCTGTAGAGAGAGGATGCTCTCTGACTCATTCTGTCTCTCTCTCTCTGTACACACACACACACACACACACACACACACACACACACACACTACCGTTGAATTTTCCCGTTGGCTCTTTTCCAGCGTTCATTTAGCCCGGTTTCCACTTCAGGGCCAAATGTGGCTAAGCGGTCCTCGATCATTACAGACTGACTGGGACTTTACCCGAATATATGAACAACATAATAAGACCGTAATAGGTCACATTGTCCTGTGAATTTGCTGACGGTCCCTTACATGGTGTAAGTAACAGGGAAGCGTAAACTAACTTTACCCTGGTGTGCGTGTGTGTGTTTTGCTTATTTGCATTACCCCTTTTGGCTGAAAAGGGAATTGCTTTGTGGATGTGAAACTTTAATGCACCAATAAATGCATTATTAATCAATAATTTGTTAGTGTAAAGGCTTTGTTAACTCTTCGTAATGTTATGGCCAAGGCCTGTGTGAAAAGTCAGAGTGATTGGTGCAGGTAGTGAGGAGTTATGGCGGTTTCAGACATTCATTCATTCTTTCATTCAAACAGACTTTTCCTTATTTATTCATGGGTCTCATTTGTAGTCCTTCAGTGGCCGTATTGAGGACCAACATGGCTTATATCGCCTATGTTGGTGCTCAACAAGAATTACAAATGAGACTCATGAATACTGATCCACTGTACTGTGGATCTGGAAAGACTGAAGCAATGGAACAAAAGTTGTCTGCCTCGTTGTTGTTGTTGTTGTTGTTGTTGTTGTTGTTGTTGTAGTAATCTCTGCTGTGGTAGGACTAGTCGGTTGGGTAGAGGTGGGGGGGGGCGGGCAGCGTTTGAAGTGGACTTCAGGAATTCACGTTATTCCTTCTACGGAAACGTCCCTTTTGTTTAGACAATTCAGTAGGAAGCAGCACCTGTTGATGTCACTTCCTTCCCTGCTGTGCTGCTCAGCCATTCGTCCCAGACTCTCAGATATAGGAAGGCAGCGCAGATATCCTGAGCTTTGCACTCAGTATGACTGGCTGGAGGTGTGTGCCGTTGGGGCGAATATCTGTCGGAGAACAGCAGAGACATGACCGTAAGTTAATCGTTCTCTGTCTTTAAGGGAGTTGGGAGAGACCAGAGGGAGAGCGAATGAGAGGGAGAGAGGTTTATGGAGGTCATAGACTAGTGCGCGTGTGAGAGAGTGAGTGTGTGCGTGGGCTTTTTTCCCCCTCTGGCCTTTTTTGCGAGAGGCTTTCCTGTGATTGTGGAAACGCCTACCTTCGAGGGATCCTGCTGCTGGCATAAACACGCTAGCCCACCGTGCTGGATCTGTGGTTTGGGGCTGCACTATAGGGCTGCGGCTTGTTTAGGATGAGTAGCTGTGTGGGGATGAGTAGTACACAATCCACACTGCCATGCTTCAGAGTACTTGTGGATACTGTTAACAAGCTGACGGCATAGGCAGTAGGTGAGGCAGTCTCACTTTGCCCAGTTTCCTGTACGATTTTTGGTACATTTCTGATTCTTTGCCTAACTCTTTCTCACTACCCATTAAGGACAGGAACCTTTTGTTTTCCTTTCAAGATGGAAACCCATTTTTGGGTTGTTATGTACAGTATAATACTATAATCTATTTTGTATTTTTTGTAATTTTAAAATGCTACAGCGGTGTTAAAAGGGTTGACACGTATGTACGTATGCACAGGTGCATTTATATATGTCTAAGACAGACAGTGACTAGTTGTAATTTTATGACAGTTGTTTTCAACTCTTTTGATACCAGGGCCCACTGTTCTCCCCATCAAGATTGCAAGATTGCAAGTCACATATGATACCAAAATCAAATATGCCAAAACATTTTGCCTGCAAATCGTGCCGAAATTGCACGTTCACACCTGACAAAAGCTGCCTGCAAATCATCTCTACTGTGTCTCTTACTGTTTCCTTGGCCCAGATGCCCAAACAAGGAGGGACCTTCCAGCAGCAGGGTCTGCTGCTAATGTGAGAATCTGGCTCTGTCACTCTGCAGCTCCTGCTTATTAGCCTCCTGTCTTAGCACCGCCACTCTTTAGTGCCTTGACCCACAAACTGTGTAACACATCATTAATGCCTTATTACAGACCCAATTTATGCATAACCGATATAAATGGCGGTGTTTTTTCTTTCCTCTCTGCACTTTCTTGCTTCCATTTGGGCTGTTGGACAGTGGTTTTTATGTGTAGGTAATGTAGTTATAAGTTATTACAGCCGAGTCAAAAAGGATATACAGTACCTATTTTTGGATGGACGATGGCCCCTCCTATGTCCATCTTTTAGCGTTTGTGGGGCACCTAGTCTGAAGATCATTCTGGACAGCCGTGGTTCCTACACCAGACACTGCTAACTTGGGGGTGTGGAGTGTGTGTGGTACTTGGGGGTGTGGAGTGTGTGTGGTATTTGAATTTTGTGGGATTTGGGGGCGTCTCTTGATAGATGTTTACAAGCTTTGTCCTACACAAACATTAACTGGATTTAATTTATTGATTTAGTGCTTATTTTATCTATTATACTTCACACAGGGGATTTTTCTCTTTTTTTTTTTAATCCGTTCCATCAGAAGTCTTAATTGTAAAAGTAGAAAGCACATGGCCAGTCGGTGTGCCTGCAGTCCTGTTGATTCAGCGATCGTGAAGTATGCAATTACTATTAATCCTAAATTGATCCTCAGAATCCATGTTGAGCATTATTTCGTTAAAAGGTGGCCACGAGATAAGAGAACCGTGGCAAATGTTACTCTTTATCAGAGAGACGGAGGGTGAGAGAGACTGAGAGAGGGATTTTCTTTTAAAGTGGGCGTGTCATGCCCCTTGGGGAGATAACAAATGGTATTTGTAATGCTAATCTTGATAGTGACGACGTCACACAGCAGGCCTAACTTTCCCCATTGTCTTCTATGCCAGGCTTGGATGGCAGTGCTAACATACTAACTAAACATGGCAACATGCTAGTCGTTTTGGCGTTTTGGCTTCATATTGGGTCATATATCCACTTGAAAATTATTTTCACTCTAATATTTTAGTTACAGTGACATTGGGTTGAGGTGTTTTAGGGTAACTGTTGCATAATCGCAATTTCAGATTCAGATTCATTTTATTGTCACTGCTCATAGTATACAGATACTTTGACAATGAAATGAACATTTCTCATGTGAGCCTGATGCACATGAGAGTGTACAAATGCAACCAAATGAACCCTAACAGGTTCATTTGGTTCCATTTGTACGCTCTCAGAAAAAAAGAAGCGTCTAAAGAAATCCATTAACATGGTGAAAATACCATGCTAGTGGTTTTCTTCAGACCTCCATTTCTTGGGAACACAGAATGGGGGAACGTTTTTATCATGTCCAGCCAGCACCTCTAGGGTATACTAATGACATATTAGAAGGTTGAAAATGGCTGGACTTCCCCTTTAAATCATTGCTATGTCAATGCACCTTTTAACATTATTCACTACTGCACAAGTAATCTGGTGGATAACAGCGCAAGGAGAAAGGAGTCTTGTTTTTGACTCACTTCCTATCCGTTTAGACCTTGTTTTCCATTTTCAGCTCCTTCAGCTGTGGAGAAAGGAGAGGGAGGGGGAGAGGGGGGATGTCAGTGAAGCAGAAACGTCAGACGGTTTGGGAATCCTCCACCGGGAAAATATGGAACACGACTGAGCATACGAGAGTATGTTCCAGGATATAGAGTAAAGCAGAAAGTGAGGAAGTCACTCGGGGTGTGTGTGTGCGGGTGGGTGTGTTATATTGCCCTGCCTTGGAGCGTTCGTTGGCTACTATACAGTTTTTATGACTCTGGCCTGGTCTGGCCTTGGCCCGTTGAGGAGAAACAGGGTGGATCCAATAGAGTCAACAACAGCTGAGGAATTGTTCAAGCCTGTGTAACATAGTAGTTTTCTACTGGCTGCAGTGGTTGTTTGGGTGCCCAGACTCTGGATCCAACCGAGCGCTGAACTTTTAGCAAGCGGTTAAATTAGACATGTTTACTTGGCCAATTGTAAATGTCCTCGTGTCCACCATTAGACACGGGTAAATTCCCAGAACATTGTGCAACCCACCTCCTCTTCCACTAGGCTCACAATAACGCATTACATTTCACAGTAACATAGTGGGTGGCCGAATAAGCAACAGGACGAACATCAGAAACAATAAGTAATTAATAAATAATTGTGATGAATGATGCTGATGATAATGGCATAATCAGGGTGATCGTTTTACCATTATTGGCCATAATGAGTTCAATTATACCATATCTGTAGAGTGGATGGGAAGAAAAACTAATGATGATAAGAGATTTCATGTGTATCAAACCTTGGTAGAAAATAAACTGCAGTGATGTGTTAGCAGTGCAATATTACTATTGTCTTATATCAGTGGTTTTCAACCTTTTTGATCCCAGGGCCCGCTATTTATTCATCATTTGTGCCACGGACCACCAACTGAGGACATTTTAGGCCTACAGACCCCAAAACTAAAGAATTCCTTTGCTTTTGTCCAGAATTCCAGTCTGGATTTCTGAAACGAAACAGGCAAACATACAGATAAACTTGGGCTAATTACTTGTTACTTGAGTGAGCGGAGCGGGTGATGATGCAATGGTGACGTAGGTAAAATACCTTCATAGCTAATGTCATGAGTATTCTCTCATTCCGCTTGTACGCAAGTAGGCCATGGCCTACGTGTCCACAACACGTAGGTCTAGTTCAGATAATGAATATTTGAACATTACATCTGGTTAATTAACCAACTCCAGGAACAGTTGTAACCCACTCAAGGACCACTGGTGGTCCCCGGCACCACTGGTTGAAAACCCACTGGGTCTAGTAGGAGTTTTGTTGCTGGCTTGCATTGTAACTTTACCAGACTGTATGTCTGCTTGGTTACCTCATCATAATCACGTGGTGTTTAAGGTCCCCCCGGCAGCAGTTTTCTTTTTCTATCCCAGTGCTGTTGTATTATTCCAGACAGGGAGTAGCATAGCGTCAATGCATATATGAGGTCATGTCTTGTATACTGTAAGGAGCTTCCCATTGATCAGTCCTGCTCTCCGGTTTGCTTTCCTACCTCCGATCCCAAAGGAATCTCATTTCATCTTCCCTGACAGGGGCGGATGTAACATTTCCCAATTGGGGGGCAGGAGAAAATGGCTGGGGGCGGCTTCATCACCCCTGTGCGATGAAGCCGCACCCATACCATTTTTGGTTACAGGACTTTTATTAGGCAAGTAAAACATCAATAATAACATCAGTTGTTGAGGTTGCAACAGACACGCAGCATGCATAAAGCTAAAGGTCTGACTCAGAGAGTTTTCTGTTTTCAATGATGAAATGCTGTTGGTTTAGTGGTGACACAGCTGTAGTTAGTTAGGAGCAGTAGTAGTGGTTCATTTTGAATATAAGCACTCTAATTTGAAATATCTTGGGTTTTGCATGCCACCGTCTTTGGTGGGGCAGTCTGGGCATTTAGGGCCCCCCCCCCCCCCCCCCCCCCCCCCCCCCATGCCTAGATCCGCCCCCGAGTGCTGCCTAAAGGTATAGACACATCGTCAGTGGTCCCCCTGCATGGCTATTTTTAGTTATGTTTGCAGAACTTCCATCAGTGGTTCTATCTAGGAGGTTCCCAGAGCAAAGCTACCCTAAGGTGTCATTATGACCTCCCCAGGGTCCTGCTGCTGCTGCAGGCCGTTTGGATCTTATGGGGGAACCCTTGGGATGTATGGGGTTGGCTTGTGTTTAGTATCTTTTGCGTAAAAGTATGGGAAAATACGAGGGGAAAAACTCCAGCATTGAAGATGTAGTGCCAAATGTTGATTCCAAAATCGAGAGGCATGCACCATCTACCAAAGCTTGATAAATATCTCTGTATTTCAGTTGTAAAGTTCAGCAGTATACAGTTCAAAGTTCAAAAGTTCACAATTATATTAAAATCCACTATTTTGGATGGAGAGTATATTGCCATAGTTTAATGCACCTTTTCCTTCTTTCATTATTAAAACATTTTTTCCACATTTGTTGAATTGGATGTTCTGTTAAGAGCAGACCAGTTCGGTGGCACAGTACACAGGCAGTGCACATTTTCAGCTAATGTCAATGGGTTTCCAACAGTTGGTCCGGGGACCACCAGTGGTCCCTGAGAGGATTCCAGGTGGTCCCCAGGCTAATGAGTTACATCTTGGTTAACCAGATGTAACTCTTTGAGAGCGTAAACATGAAACCAAATGGACCTGCAAGGGTTTAGTTTTGGGGTCTGTGGTGCTAAGATGTCATCAAATGTTGGTCCACGGCTCAAATGCTGAATAAATAGTGGGCCCTGGTATCAAAAAGGTTGAGAAAAACATTGTTGTAGAGGTTCCCTTAGTTGTGAACTTACTAATCAATCCCCTGGCCTGTATGATAATAAATCTACCCTCTGATAGAAAAGACGTGAGAAGTTAATTCCTACAAGTCCTGCAGTCACTTGTGCGTGTGCGTGTGCGTGCGTGTGTGTGCGTGCGTGCGTGCGTGCGTGTGCGCGCGCGCGTGTGTGTGTGTGTGTGTGTGCGTGTGCGTGTGTGCGCACACACTGGCTGTTTTCGTGTGTTCTCATCTCTCCTTAGTCATGAGACCGTTCCCCCTTAGAGAATAGTGCTGTAATTAACTGTGCCTGGACCTGCCTATCCTACACCACAGAGCATGGCAGAATGGGCCTCTCAGGCAGGGCATACCGTGCGGTTTTCAAAAAGTCACCAAGTCCTAGAGAACACAACACTACAGTGGAAATTTCCCCCACTTTTTCAGAGTCCATTACACAAGAAGAAGAACCCCTCGTGCCTCTTGCCTTCTTTTTTTTTCTTCTGTTCTGATCAACTGAAGCACTCCCCCTGTGACCCTGCCTTTGTCTGGATCGCGTCGCACGCAAGCACACACACAGGCGCGTATTTTAGGCCGGTGCCGCCGGTGCGGTGCACCAGGGCCCAGGCCCCTTGGGGGCCTACTGAGAGGGAAGGGGGAAAAGAAAAGAAAGGCTGCTGACAGCGGGCCCTGCGACTGTTATGGACCTGTGGCCTGGTCGTTAGGGGGTTAAACCTGAGAGTGGCCGGGCCTAGCAGTGGGAGGGGTAATGATATTGTCCAATCAAATTGGTACCTGTGAACTGTCACTCACGTGTGAATGTGTTGTTCTGATGTCAGTTCCTCTTAAAACAAAACAAAACAAAAAAAGTGTCAACTACAAAAAAAAGCGCGAGTGGATTGAATTGAAGCATCGGCGTAGCATAGTGTCATGTTCAAGAAAAGTCATGAAAGTGGTTCCAAAGGCGAATGGAAAGAGAGCAGCCGGCAGCGGGAAGCGTAAATTAAGCTAAAGTGACCAAATTGGACAAGTTTGTACCAGCATCGTCTCTGCTGCTGCACCTGCAGCCCCACCGGCACCGGGCACTAGCAGCTACCCCAGATCCTGCCTCACAGAGCGGCGACACGCTGGACTAGAGTCGCCAACAAGTTCAGCGACACAACCGCCTTGTGACAGTTCTCCACGCGGCCACGCACGGACACATTGTCGGTGAAAATGAATGTCGCCGCGGCGGCCGCGTTGCAGAGCCTATTAATGAACCCCGAATCCCCAGCACAGATCGAGGATTATAGCCTACTACATGACACCGCATACCGAAGAGACAAAAAGCTTTATAATAGCAACAAGTCCGTAGGCCTGCTGGACCATTTCTCAGAGAGAAATGAAAAATACATCTCCACTACCCGTAAAATGCCCTTCTAATGAGTGAGTACACAGTCACATTCATTAATGCGGTCAGTTTGCTGTCTTTGTAAAGCATGTAGGCTAATGTGCTGTGTTCTTGATGCTTGTTGCTTATACTGTGGAAGTGCATACTGGTATGCAGCTTTGTTGGTGGTGGATATAATGTGAATGTGTGAATGTAATAGTTTGGGGACATCATGTTTGAGCCCAGGTCAGGGCAGGCTGTTAGATATTAGTAATGGTGGAGGATAGAGATAGAGCTTGGCATCTGTCCATGTTGTTTTGGTTCTGAAAATGCTGTGTGTGTGTGTGTGTGTGTGTGTGTGTGTGTGTGTGTGTGTGTGTGTGTGTGTGTGTGTGTCATGGCCATTTGCCAATAAAGATCATTGAAAATGAATGTAATTGTGTAGCCAGGCACGTTTGTTAGTCTATACAGTATAGCTGTAGTGTGTGTTTGTGCGCGCACATGCATGCGTCCGTACGAGTTGCTCGTTTAGGCAATGGTAGGGGCCATAGGGGCCTACAAAATATTCTTGCACCGGGGCCCATCCTCTACTCCCTACGCTACTGCACACACACAAAGTATGTGTGCTGCCGCAAACCCATTTTAAGGTTGTGTTACGAGCCCATGGTTCATTGGGCTGACCTTGGTTTGAGTACTACAACTTCAGCACCCTCTTCATGCCCTGATGAGCTTGCTGAAATATTACCCACTCCAGACTCCGCCGTGGATGGACTCCTTCCTCCCGCCTGCCTGCCTGCTTTTTAATGAGGCCCATGTGATTTTTTTTGTGTGTTTTTAAAGGGGAATTCCACCCATTTTCAACATTTTTCTATGTCATTAATATACCTTCGAGATGTTGTGTGGACATCATAAAAACACCCGCCCCCCCCCTGCTGTGTTTCCTAGAAATGGAGGTGTGAAAAAAGTCAAAAAGTCATTAACATGAAAAAACAGGAAAATGTTGAAAATAGGTGGAATTCCCCTTTAAGTGACACAGCTCCGGGTCACGATAGCACCAGACATGGTCAAGCTTTTAGGCAGTTGTAGGTAGTTTGTTTTCACACTGTAAAGTGCAGGAAAGAGGTTGGATTAGGCAATATTAGGCTCCTAAATAATTGCCATCGACTGGTGAATTTCTCTACTCCTTAGGGGTCTTATCTACTTTCCTCCACTGCCACAGCTGTGACACAGACAAAGAGAAATCTGGAGGCATAAGTATATACTGGCCTTGATAATAGTAATAGAAATGGCTCTGAGCAGTTACCCCATGGGGGGGGGGGTGTATGGAAGGGAGATTGCGATACAGGTGAAGGAGGGATGGAGCATTTTAAAGAAGCACTGGAAAGAGAGAGGGAGAGAGATGCAGGGAGGGATAAATGGACAAAATTGAAAGGTTGATGGGAATGAGAGGCACAGGCTGAGACGCTGTCAACTGTGAGATCTCTGACGCTCTATTACTGTGGCAGAGGCACAGACATTGTGTGTGTGTGTGTATGTGGTTTGCGTGCGTGCGTGGTTGCGTGCATGCTTGCCCGCACGTCTGGGGAGGGAATATAATCTTCTCCCAATGAGACGTGATATCAAAGGGCCAGTGCCAGGGGCGGATCTAGGCATGGGGGAGGCAATGCCCCCCTAAATGCCCAGTTTGTCCCACCAAACACGATGGCATGCAAAACAACCCAAGATATTTCAAATTAAAGTGCCTATATTTAAAATGATTTGAAACACTACTACTGCTACTAACTAACTACAGCTGTGGCATCACTAAACTAGCACCATTTCATCATTGAAAACAGAAAACTCTCTGAGTCAGACCTTTAGCTTTATGCATGCTGCGTGTCTGTTGCAACTTCAACAACTCCTGCCCCCCCAATTGGGAAATGTTACATCCGCCCCGGTTGGAGCCCATGCATGCGCAGTGTGGTGGGAACCTAGCCCTGGGATGCCTCGCTCTACCTGCCCTGTTAATCCCCATCACCATCAATGTCATAATGTCATCATCATCATCATCATCATCATCATCATCATCATTAGCAGCAGCAGCATGGTTGTCATCAGGCCACCATAGACGGATCTAGAAATTACCAGCCACCAGCCATTGACCCACTTGTAAATAACAGTGGAAAGTACCGTGTGCGCAGCTTTTATTCACTGTTACCCTTTTTTGAGGGTGTTCTTAGCGATCACACAGAGAGGGGCCCCTGGGCCTGGGCCAAACATGCCCGTTGGATAATCCTCCCCAGCAGGCTACACAGCAGCCTCACTCATCCAGGGAGTTGCATGCCCTGGACGGTAGAGGCATGGTGGTGAGCCACTATTGGGGCCGTCCTTGGAACCACACATCCAAGGAGGAAGTTGGGGGCTGCACTTTCCACTTGCCTGGAGGGTTTGGAAATTAGGTTTTGAGACTGTTTAGGAATGCCCCCCCTCGTTCCCTCCCCGGTTCTCTCTCTCTCAGATCAAGGGCACCGGCTCCCCGTGGGGGCCAGGCCTTTACAGCATCCTTGCCCATAGATCGTTGTTCATTACAAAAAAAAAACACCCAGATTGGCGGCCACTAGATTG
Organism: Benthosema pterotum; assembly: GCA_039105355.1. NCBI lineage: Eukaryota > Metazoa > Chordata > Actinopteri > Myctophiformes > Myctophidae > Benthosema > Benthosema pterotum. The sequence goes on from CM076978.1 coordinate 28,121,110, forward strand.
TGGCTTCTCGTCTTTTTAATAGCCTAGAGTGGATTTTCTTTTTGAGTTGACACAAAGCTATTGGTCTCCCAGTGGAAGTGTCCCTTCACAGGGCTATGAATTGTGCTAGGTGTGGATGTGATTGCACCAATGCGATTATTTTTTTTTGTTGCAATCCAGGAGAGACTGATTGCCTTCATGTTACTTTAATTTACTAGTAATAAGCCTCAGTGTTGACATCAACAGCAACCGCCTCGCAGGGTAACTTTTTGGGGTGTGAAACAGCCTGTAACCAACCAGGCAAGACAATAGCATTTCTGTGAGACTTCTTCTTGATTTGTCCTGTCTGATAAAAGGTGAAGCGATAAGATCCTGCTGTGTGAGCTGCTGATTCCATCTGTGTTGATAGCAGACCTGGAAATGATGCGTGCATGACTGTGTGTGTAAATTACCGGATACAGTATAGGTGTTTTTTAGTTCAGAACGCTTAGTTAGTGGTGACATGGGTTTACATCCATTATCCTAACAGAAACCTGTCCAAAATGATCCAACACACTCTTCACAATGACACACAACATGCATTTGAAGCAAAGTTAAAATGATGAGTTCTTCTTATTGTGTCTTAACTAATATTTCTCTGCAATGACATCTAATGAATGTTAATTCATTGTCTAATGTCTAATGAATGTCTAATTAATGTGTCACTCTTATTTTAGTGGATTAGATGACAAGCAAGGCTTTACTACAGTGACAGGTGTGCAGGTGCAAATTATGGACGCACTGATTTAATGTTCCCACTACATCCAGGTTCTCCGTTGTCACAATTTACAATTTAGGCATTTAGCAAACACTCTTTATCCAGAGCGATTTACAGAAAGCAAGAACAACACTATAAGCCACAGTCGGCTATGTTTACTGCAAATTCACACAGTTGTAAAAACTGATGCAAAACTATATGCCAGGGTAACTAGCGTGATGTAAACAAACACTCAAGGAAGGCAGTGCCACTCTGGTTGCAGCATTAACGTGGACTACCATGTTAACCCAGTTCTGTTGCTCCTCCATAACAATTGTTTCGTTGTCTTGCTTATTAGCCTTGGGCAATATGTTTTGCTTGCCACTTTGTCTCCCTCCATTCTGTGCTACCGGTTCATTATCTGACTGAAATCGCTCTGCCCACCTCGATGACTGAAATTCCAACACAGGGTTGATCTATCAATCAATCATACATACCGTAGCAAACGGTAAATCTGTCTTTGGTCAGAATACATGGTTCTTGTTTTTTCCCCAATCAGCAGGATTCTGTCCCCTCACTTCCCTGCCCGGTAACAGAAAGGCTCGGCCCAAATAATACCCGTCTCTGAGTATAGACAGAGTTACACTGTCGCAAACGCCGTTCAAGGGATCAGCCCAATGGCAGCCATATCATCAGGTTGTGTTTTACCGTGTTAATGATTTTTCTTTCAGGCTGCAACTGCCCTCCCGAGAGCTCAGTTTTCTGACCCCTCAGTGTCGCAACACTTCGGCTGGTCCGAGTATTATTTGAGCCGAGCCTTCATGTATTCCCCTGCACCTCCACAAGCCGATTCTCCTCCTCCTTGCGTTGTTTACATTCTTGTATCTAGAGGAACTCATGTCGGTTAGTCAAAGGCATCGGCTAAAATGAGAATCCACCAGGGAACTCTGTGGTCACTGATTATTTAGCTGGGCAACACATTGGTCAAGTCATCCCTGAACTTTCAAGAAAACATATCTAGAAATTGGGAATCACTGGCCACTCTCGTCCATACAGTATAGTAGGCTATTTTCTTTCAAACATTTCTTGTTGCATACCTTTTTGGGTCATCAATCTGTGACTTCCGTAGCCTCCAACACGGTTCACAGCTCCCAAAATTACATTTTAATGATGGGTGGCAAAGGCTCATGGGCTTCATGTGCCAAGGGCATGTTTATCTATAATGTATGATCTCAGATTTTCCAGGCTGTGTGAGACCATCTTACAAGGAAAAGAAACTTGTGTAATCTCTTTACATTTATAAAAAGAGTGAATTTAGTGTGTCTGTCCGTGCCATTTCTCTGACCAGACCTGCTTGTCCAGTTGCCCCTACATGCGGCACAAATATTGGTCTACTTTTTAAATAAATCCCAGAAAGGTGTACCTAATATTTGAATTGTGGTCAAGGTGCTGGCCCATCATTTGACCACTAAAGCACCCGCCACTTCTTCACCTGGAGACATTGAGATGACAGAGTGGTGCGTGTGTGTTTGTGTGGCTGCTGTTTGTTTTCATCTCTCTCTAAAGTGCTTTCACATAATGTTCTCAGACCAGTGAGTGAACACTGTGTGATATTTGTCTCCATTAAATAATTGCTGTTGTGTTTTTGTAGCCTAATTGACTAATAATGATGACTAGTCTAGAGATCACAGTTCTCTCCACATAATGCACTCAAATGGCCAAATCCTAAGCTATAACTGACAGTAGCATTACTGTGATGCAGTATCTTGAAAAGGTACAAAACAAAATGTTAGACTAAAGTAAACACAACATAACAATAGCCTGTTGTGTTACTGGATCATTTGTAAATAAAATGATGGCACATTGATGCCATACATCACAGATGTTTCTAAACAGTCATGCAATATTTTAGCCACCCCCCCTCCCCATCTCTCCTGAAGGATTACCTGGCTTTGACCTTCTTTTCCATTAGTCTTAGACTACAGTCTGTTACTTTGCCTTCTAATCCCTTTTTACTGACAGAAGGGAGGAATTTTAAAGTAATTTTCATAAGTCTGTAAGCTTCCTCCTGTAAATGCTTGTAAATCCACATTAGGAATCTGCAGAGAAGCACGCCAGGCAGAAATGATGCTGCATTGTAAACTTGCCATTCCATTATCTGTGTGTGAATGATTTTTCATATTTCTGTTTATGGCTGGTTGTCACTTATCAGCTTGAATAAAGCTGTATTGCAGGCAGCTCTGGGTGCTGAAGCAATTCTTTTCTCTCCCGTACTCTAATAGCCCTGACTGCTGCAGAATGTGCTCCATCACTTTATTTCACCCAGCAATTTGAAACGGCCTTTCTCTCCATCATCTTTATTAGCATTATGTTGCGCTGCCATGACGTTGCAGTCGGTTTTCCTAAAAAAAAATCTGGGCGTTTTAGCAAGGTGACATTGTTGGGCTGTTCCAGTGAGTAATGGCCCCAGTGTGGTTCCTCCAGGTCTGGCCACGCATCTCGTCCAAGAGGCCCCCGTCCCACTCAGCCTATGCCCCGGCACGTGTGTCCGTTCGTAGCTTTGATCAGGCCCAGATATAAAATTCCCAATTGAGGGGCAGGTGAAAATGGTATGGGGGGGTGGTGTAGTCGCACCCATACCATTTTCAGTTACAGGACTTTTATTTGGAAAACATCAATAGTAACATCAGTTGTTGTTGAAGTTGCAACAGGCACGCAGCATGCATGAAGCTAAAGGTCTGACTCAGAGAGTTTTCTGTTATGAATAATGAAATAGTGTTGGTTTAGTGGTGCGGCAATTGCAGTTAGTAGCAGTAGTAGTGTTTCAAATCATGTTTAAATATAAGCACTTTAATTTGAAATATCTTTGAAATCTTGATTGTTTTGCATGCCGTCATGTTTGGTGGGGCAGTCTGGGCATTTAGGGGGGCATTGCCCCACCCCCGTGCCCATGCCTAGATCTGGCCCTGGCTTGGACCTTGTCCCGCTCCCTACTGCTGTAGTCACTCACCTCCTCTTAACCTTTGATGTCACTCTCACAGTGTGTGCCAGGGCTCTCAAACCGCACACCAGCTGAATACGTCTGCCACACGCTGCAGCAGCAGCGCCGAACGGTTAAGCATCATCGCCTCTTAATGAACAAACATATTTCCACTAGATTTTTGTCCTCGGCAAAAGGGGAGAATCCATCTGCCCCAGTTATGCAATATGCATAGGCGATTTTAGGCTCTCCTAGCAGGGGGGTGGGGGGCTAGTTCAGTTAACTCTTGAGAGTGTATAATGGGGTCCATTTGGTTTCATTTTTCTTCTCTCAAGAGGCAATTATATTTAAACATCTAAATTACGTAATTTTCAATAATCTACGTAATTATAAAATGTAGAATTGTTATTTTGACCAACATTTTGCCATTTATCTCCTAAATCGTGGACAAAAACTTGAAAATCGTTAGCTTGGTGTCTGAGAGAACATTTTTTCTTTTTGTTTGTTTGTTTTTATTTTCCCCCCTGGAACCCCACTAAAATCACCAATGGCAATATATTCTGAGAATCGCTGATGAACATTGCTAGCTTTGATTTGCTTCCAAGCCATGCAGGAGCCAAACCAGATTGCTACAAAAAGAATGTCTTCTGGTCTTGTGCACTTTACAGCAGCCTCACATGTGCAGCACCGGAGGTGATGAGAAATGATGTAACTAATGCCAGATAAGATCTGTGGCCCTAATTAATTTTGGGATTTGGACATGGACTGGCTAGCCAGAGATTACGGTGATGTATACCTCTGTTAATGTCTGCTCATGTGGAAGAGAAGAGGTGCTGAGTTGACAAGACACAATTGAGGATTACGGTGTCTACCAGCACTACATCATGCTTACATGAAGCCATTGTATTGGCTGACGCTGCGGCATTCATGTTCAAGTTCCATGTTGTTTCAGTCCCCTTAAAGTTAGATTAAAAAGATTAGAATAAAAAATAGAATAGTTTTAGCAATAAAAACTGATTAACCGAGCAACTTTTCTTTATTTCTTTATTTCCTACTTTTGTCAAATTTGGAATGTTTGGTTGAGTTAAGCTGTTTTTTTTAAAACTCATGTTATGCACAAGATTCACGTTTCACATTTGAGCCTCATATAAACTAGACCAGCACCCGGTAAGAGTGCAAACTTGCTCTGAATTGTGGGCCATGTGCATGAAATGAGCACGCACACAACAAACCGTGCTTGCGGAAAGAAAAGTCCTGGATTATCGCGCCACGACTTTTCAGCACAAAACGCAGGTCACGTTGAAAATGAACTGCGAGGCGCATTTAAATCAATCCCTTTGTGAAAGCAAGGCCCTTCAGTCTATTCTGTTGACAGTTTAATGTTTAGTGTTACAACACCCCTTTTTAATTTCTTTAGAAAGAGACAAATCTCAGTGCTGTTGTAGATTTGGCAGTTTTAGCTCGCTGCTGCCAACAGGATGATGAATGCACATGGTGGTGTTTGCTTAACAATCTGTTTGTCTGCTTCTCCCAAACCACTCTTCCATGAAGATAACGAGCCAAATTACATTGTCTAACGTTGTTGTTGTTTTTTTCTTCTTTTTACCGCCATCCTCTTAATTTTGCAATAGCGCTATATCAGAGTACATTCACATTTTTGCCAAATAAGTGCGAAGGAGGGAGATTATTTTTCTTTCATCGAGCTTCAATATCATGCAGCCAAACAGGACAAACAAAATACATGTTATATTTTTAGTATAAAGAAATGTTTTTTAAGTGTCATCCTAAAATTAGAGGGGACCCATATGCCAGGCCAAGGTGCCCAGACGTGGCATCACTACCTCTGGTTGTCTGTGAAGGGTGTGTCACGACTTTGTCTATTTATATCTTTTTTAAAAACCCTGAGTCATGAATAGCAAAATGAAAGCTTCAGTCACTTTCATTTTGTTTTTGAGGGTTTGCTGCTTTTGGGTCATACTTATTTTGTCTAACTTTTGCTTTATTCCTTTAACGGATCAAATCTAATCTGCGCGGCATGTGATCGTTTCTCTTTAGGCTCTTTGCGCTCCTTGTTTTCAACGTGTTGGTCATTCAATCACATGCCTGCCTCCGGCTCAGGTGTGTGTGTGTCGTCTTTTAGAAAGATGGCTGTGTGTCATGTACCAAATCCAAGGTTTTCAGCACATAAACAGTCTGAAGATGTGCTGTGTTTGATGGATGCCTGATGCTTGCCCATGAGCCAGCATCCTCCCAGTTTGAAGATCATATCTAATAATTTGGTTTCCTGCTTTAAAACAAAAAGGAATGAGAGCAGAAGATTAACTTAAAGTTCCTTTTAAAAGGTTTGATACATAATCACATTTCCTGGTTAATGGATCCTGCTCTTGCAGATAATGAATGATGAAATGCAGACAATTGTTTTCTAAAAAATTGAATTCATGACATTTTAGAAATACATGTACTATTTGTAACACCTTGACTAGACTGTATGCTGTGTGAAGCACATTTTTCCAGTTTAATGCGTTGCTTGCTTACAAATGATCTAGCATTCTTTACTGAATAGTGGTGATGTGAACGAATCGAGTCGTATGAACAGCTCTTTGAAATGAACGTTTGCAACGGTTCCTTTTTGTCAGAATGGAATGTGGTGCCACCAATGCCCATGCAATTGTAGAATGCTTACAACAAATGCTATTTAGAAATATATAAATATACAGAGCAAATGAGCCTGTTTTAACGGCTCTTGAAAGGAACTGGTCCTAGGGAGCCAGCTCTCCTAAAAGAGGCATAAATCCCCTCTCTACTGGATAGCCCCATGTGGATCACTTTAGTCCCAGGTTTCATAAAAAGTACCTGTTCAGTTTATGTGAGCTTCATTTGACTTGTGTTGACACCAGGGCCCACTATTTATTCAGAATTTGAGCCACCGTCCATCATTTGATGACATTTTAGCCCTACAGACCCCCAAACTAAAGATTTATTTTGCTTCTGTCCACAATTCCAGGCTGGATTCTGGAAACAAAACAGTCAAACATAGGGGTCAAAATGACCATTAATCTTCTACATTCTCTAGTTGTGTAGATTTGGACTAATTCACATGATGAATATTGTAACTCTTGAGATTGTAAAATGAACGCAAGTGTCCATTTGGTTTAATTTTTACACTCAAAGAGTTACATCTGGTTAACCAACTTTCATTTAGCCTGAGGACCAGTTGGACTGGTTGAAAACCACTGAGCTAAATTATCAGCTGATCTGAACTGAAAACGCAGATTGAAGGCCTCATATGTCTTTCCGGGTCGATGCTGATCAAATCTAAGGAAGAACAATAGGAAGGGTATGCCATCTTCCGGAAAGCCGGCACTACAGCTATGCCTATTGTGATCTCTTGTCCCAGTGGCAGCCACTATAGTCTCACAACCAGCACACACCGTGGACGTGATGAATGGCTGTAACATCATACCAATGAACACTGCTTAGCAGGCATACATTATTGATGTACAGCACACTGTGTACACTACCCCAGGGGAAAAGCACTTGTGTCACTGACATAATTGTATAATGAATGCATTATTCATATTTCGTGTCATAGGGGTTGTTATATCTACTGTTATATTGCATTTAATGCGATACATTAAAAAATACCAACTTTTGCTTTATCTTTTCCCCTCTGGTCTCATTCATTTCATGGTTGAGCTACACAAGTAGTACCTGTTTTCAGAGCGTTGTAACTTTGAACTATGCAAAAGTATGCATGGATTAACTTTAAAGGTGTACTAGGTAACTTCACTTCTGGTACTACAGTGCGAGTCCTACATGTCCCAGCATCCCTTGCACATTTAAATCGCACGTGTGTGACGTCATTTTCCCGGGAAATGCCACCCCTGTCACTTTTCAATTAGAAAACCTATTTAAAACAGGTTTTGCAGGCTTTGTACATTTTTATTACTATTACAAAACCTACATTACTCACTTCAGCCCTATATGCAATGCATTTGTAAATAGACGGTCTACAAGCTCACAATGCTAACCTTGTAGATCAGCTATTTTGAGCTTGAAGATCAGCTAATTTTGAAATATTTTTTACATTCGAAGACTTTGGATGTACTTTTAATTCTGTTAAATCTATATTTAGATGTAAATACTTTTGAAGTCCGGTCGTTTACTAGCAAAGTTGTTACTTGCGTGAGTGGAGGGGGCGCAAGTAAGGCGATCGGTGTTCGTCGGTTTAGGTGATGACATAATGTGACACAAGTAAAAGACCTTTATAGCTAATGTCATAATTAGCCCGCTCCGCTCATGCACGAGTACGCCATGGCCTACTTGTGCACAACGTGCGAGTTTGCACTCCGAGTGCTGATCTTGTTCTATATTGAAGTATTGTTCATTTCATTTTACTTGAATTTTGTTTTTCCAACACTGCTGCTGAAGCAGCACGGCCGGAGACAGTGAGGCCAAGTGGCCTTTCAGGCGACTCTTGTATTGTCAGCATCCATTAGGATGACACGAGGCTGGGGGGGGTTAGGCGGTATGGGTGGGTGGGGTGTGGGTTTTCAGTGTCGCGTGTCATCTGTTTGCTCTGGACCCGGTCAGAGACGCGAGGCGACAGGATGTGATTCAGCTCTCTCTATCTGCGGCTCTGGGCTTGTTGGTTCTGACAGGCGGTGCACAGACTGATGCTCATTGTGGCCGGCGAACAATGACGCCAGTGGCCTTGTTGCTATAGGACAGTCGGCCACTCATTGTCCCCCCTGCCTCCTTCCACGCTAAGCCTGGCACTGACCAAGGCTGGACTCCGCACGGGCTAAATAAGCACAGGCGTTGTTTAATGGTCATTACTGCTGCGCTCGGCCTGACGCGACGGATCATTAAGCTGAATAGATGTGTCCTATTCTTTGTCAGGGCCGAGAGCTGAGAACACAATGAATTGTGCCGAGCAGCGGGTACAGAGCAAATATCTCTCCGGGGCCATATATAAATCCTACTTATAACCACTTAACTTCTATATAATTTTGTAGAAAATAGCCAATCTCGTAGATCTTCTAGTTTCAGTCAGTTCAGTTCAGTTTTCCGGACTGCTATTTGAAATGTATTTGCCTGTAATGGCCTGCACAAAACTAGACCAGCACTTGGTAGAGTGCAAGGTTGCTTACAAGTAGGCCATGGTATACTTGTATACTTGCCATTCTGGTCAGAGTCAAAGTGCTCATATTGTGCATGTTGGCTCACTGAAAACACTATTACACTATTGGGTCTCAAAGTGTCCTTGAGTCGGTTTGGTTCAGGTGGTCTTTTTTGGAATATCATGATTTTTGTCTTGGTTGTGAAAATGTATTTTTATACATTAGACTCATGCCAAGTTGATCCAAATGCTTTTTTCAATTTCAGTGTCTATCTGAATTATGCCATATGTGTGAGCACGTCCCATTCACCTCTGTAGGTGATGATTATGATGATTGGGGTCATTGACCCTGTTGTTTTGAAAGCACAAACTATTGACCCTACCCCAATACCCCATTGATCACTGCAGCACACACTTGTGTCCTCGAAGCTGTTCTGAATCACGTCATGCATTCTGTTCTGTCGCTCTGCCAACATTGGTGATTATAAAACATCATGGTGAGAACGGCATTATAAACAGGAAAGCATGACACCGAGACCTCCATATGGAAAACAGTTTCGTACCCTACACCATACTGCCCCATGGCAAGCGTTTGTGAGGTTCCTTCATCTCAGGAAAGGATGATGATGATGATCAGCGGCGGATATAACATTTCCCAATTGGGGGGCAGGAGAAAATGGTATGGCATATCACCCGTGGCGCGGAGCAACACGGGCGATGAAGCCGCCCCCATAACACCATTTTCGGTTGCATGACTCTTATTAGGCAGTTAAGCAACAATAATAACATCAGTTGAAGTTGCAACAGACACGAAGCATGCATAAAACTAAAGGTGTGACTCAGAGAGTTTTCTGTTTTCAATGAAATGGTGATGGTTTAGTGGTGAGATAACTGGAGTTAGTTAGTATGTAGCAGTGTTTCAAATCAATTTAAATATATAAGCACTTTAATTTGAAATATCTTGGGTTGTTTTGCATGCCATCATGTTTGGTGGGGCAGCCTGGGCATTTATGGGGGCATTGCCGCCCCATGCCCATGCCTAGATCTGCCCCTGATGATGATGCTCTATGGTGAAGCGGGCTCAGCCATGGTGCTTCCCTGGCGTCGCATTGGAGGGGCTCCAACTGTTGGTTGTGGTGGAGAGTAGAGCTCTATGCCTTATGGCTGTAGCAGATGTCTCTACCCACTCCGTTTCATCAAGATCACAGTCTTATCTAGCAGCTGATCTGATCATCAGTAGGATGGAAATCGGGCATGCATGCGTGTGCACGTGTGGTAGGGGCTCTTTAGCAAAAGGCATGCTGTTTATACACAGGGCTGCGGCACACATTTGCTAGCAGAGCTGTCATGGCTCAGGGTCCTGCCCCCTTCAGACGTAGTCCAGGCGAAGACAAACAAACAAAGACAATTGGATTAGAAGCTTAAAAGGAAGGAAGGCCGACAGACACCGTGGGGCTGAGAATAGCGCCTGCTCCAAAAATAGGCCATCTCCGTTGTCAATGAGATGGAGGGAAAACATAACAAAGATGTGATGTAAATATCTCCCCTTAAACGTGTTTGTGTTTCTCATGTGTGTGGATTATGTGCATATTGTTGCATATCATTCATGCAAAGCTTGCATAACGCAACGTCCTCTCTTCTTTTGTTCCCTTTAAACCATGTTAGTGCTCTCTGTTTATGTGTAAGCATGCATGCATGCATGCATGTGCGTACATGCTTGTGTTCGGGGAAACCCTCGGCGTTCTCTTGGATCAAGCTCCTCCCGCATATCAGTTTCAAATCGGAGAGTAATGCTTCCTGATTCTCCTGCTGGCTGTTGACACAGCACACGCGCACGCACACACACACACACACACACCCGTCCGCTTTTGTCTCCTGTCACTATCACCTAATGTTCTCTTGTCAGAGGTACAGCAATAACTCTAGATCGCTCTGTCCTAGTTTTCTCTATAGTCTCAACTGATTGCCACAGCTCAGATCTGTGGGTCTGTGTGAAGGTGCGCTCAGAATTCAATACTGTATAATATGTATTTCCAGTCTCTTGTTGCTTCTACTTTGATGCTGCTACTGTTTCCCTGCAGAGAGACACTTGCTTTGTCCTGCAGACTGTCCAGAACTTTGTTGGTTGTCAAGAATCATGAGATCTTGCTGAGCGGGAAAGGGGTTGTGGGGGGTGAGGCAGCGTTTTAGCCAATCAGAGCACAGCAGTCTCACAAATCTTGCTGTTTTTTGAACATTTTTGTATTGGAGTATTTTTTATATAGTTTAAAGCTAACTTTGTGTGTGTGTAATTTGTGGGAAGTACAGTATGTGTCTGTGTGTCTTGCTATAGTGGGTAGGTGGTTAGAAAGTGTATCTCTGTTTCTCCTACATTTTGTGTACAGTGGGTGCCTAGTCTGTCTTCCCTTGGGAGTGGGGTCTGTCTGTGGCGGACTTTCTCTATAGAGAGGCGCAGTGATGTCACCGCCCCTGTTCCACTAGTGGATTCCACATTAATTTTTCTCATAGACTTTTCGAAAATAATTTATATCAAGACGATTACGCCGCGGACAAAGCCAACTCGAGTCGTGACGAATCATGATGACACACAGTCACACACAAACTTTTGGGACAATAAAATAATTTCTAAGATGAAAAACGAAACAAAAAGTCTTGTATCATGCCGTTTTCTACTTCTTCCAAATTATATATTATATGACGATATTGTGTTTGTTGTTATGATTTGTCACGACCCGAGTTGGCTTTGGCCGTGGCACAATCGTGTTTTTATTAACCATTTTTGAAAAGTCTATGAGGAAAATGAATAAGGAATCCACTAGTGGAACAGGGCTGGTGACGTCACTGCGCATCTCTATTGCATGGTGTTCACTCAGTTTGTACCTAGTGCTGTAGTCAATGATTTCCTAATTTTTCGGTCGTTTGCCATTAGCTAGATAGAATTCCGTTTTTTGCTTTGGTTTTAGGTTGTCATTTTCCAGTATGTCAACTACCCTTCTTTTTGTTTTCTTATAATCTCATTAATTATTATTATTTTTATTATTTTTATTAATTATTTTTGTTTTCTTATCTGATTAATTCAATGGGTTTTTCTGTATGGTGGTTAAGCTTTTTTGTGGTTGTACTTGGACCATCTGACTAAGGCGGCATCCCTGTAGGTTTTCTCTATGATCATTAAGGGTTACCGGTATGTTTGGGGTGCTTTATTTTAGGTGTTCTAGATGCTCTCTTCTTTATTTTGATCTTTTTTTCCAGTTGGGTGCAGAGGATGGATTTGCAGAGTTCTGGGGGCACTGGGCTCAGTTTGGTGTTCCAATTTCTCAGAATCTTAATTGTTTGGTTGTAAGTGCACACCAGATATGGGATCAAACAGGTAGATTGGTTCCATGACAGAGTCATGGAACCAGATTTTTATTGGGATGTTTAGCTTAACTTTCCTTTTGATGGCGTAGAACGTCCCTCTTGCCTTTTCTTTCAGGTCATTTGCAGCTTTGTTGAAGTATCCTCTTCCTGTGCTACTGATGTTTAGGCCGAGGTAAGTATCTTTTTTTTAGTGTGTGCTACTACTAGCGCTGTATTATTTGGAAAGAATTGTTGGTTCAGGTGGTCTTTTTTTATTGGAATATTATGATTTTGTCTTGGCTAAGAAAATGTGTGCAGGAGCCCATGGTGCTGCTGTAATGTTCTTTGGTAGGGGAGTAGGCATTTGTTCAAGCATGTTGGACTGCATCCCTGTCTAACTCCACTGCTTTGGTGAAAGAGCTCTGTGTTTTTTCCCTAATCCTAACAGTGCATGTGTTGTTTGTGTACATTGATTTTATGATGCCATAGGTTTTTTTGTTTTGTTTTGTACAGTAGACCCTCGTGCCAAATTGAGTCAAACACTTTTTTGATGCCAGTATCTGTCTGTATTGCACCATATGAGCGTGTCCCATTCACCTCTGTAGGTGGTGATGATGATTGGGGTCATTGACCCTGTTGTTTTGAGAGTGCAAACTATTGACCCTACCCATTGATCACTGCAGCCTACGCACGCACGTGCGCGCGCGCACACACACACACACACACACACACACACACACACACACACACACACTCCGTTTGCGCAGTGCATTTTATTTTGTAATTGTACCAAATACATGTGTACAATATTAAGTCTCAAAGTATTACTTTGATGAATTAATAATCAATGATTACTAGCCGGCTATTGTTAGGATTTGCACCTTTTTGTGCTCGTACAGTACATTCAGAGACAGACATTACGTATGGATGGACATTTATGCTCAGACATATAGCTACTAATGAAGTGGTTTGCACCACTTCACATACTTCTGCAAATACTGCAATTCCGCATTTTTTTTGGTGTTCTATTCACCCCCAAACATACTGATATGAGCTTTTGATTTGAAAAAAAATGTGCTATTTGTCAAAAAGGTCTGGTGATATTTACTTAAAAAACGTCATACCATGTACAGTACTGTATGTATATAAAAACATACATATACCAATGCAATGTGACATACCCTCTCCAACTGTATATACCATTTTCCAACTATTTTGTATTATATTTTGACTCTTCCTTTGGCAATGCAAAGGTATGTTTTGTCATGCCAATATACAGTAGCTCCTTGAATTGACTTGTCCAACAAAATCAGCACAAAAAAATAAAAATAAATAATTTAAAGGCAAAAAAGAGCCCCAACAGGTGCTACATTGTCGGCTATTATATACCCTTCCTTCCATGAAAGACCCTGGCAGCTTACCCTCCCTCTGTTCTCTGTAACTTTAAAGCAAAGTGAAACATGCTCCCACTCAGCAATTTCCTCTTTGGTTGTCCGGGTAGCTCAGTCGCTAGAGCACTTTGCCTTTGCAAGGTCATGGGTTTGATCCTGGGTGCCGCCAACTCGGACTATGATTATGACCATGTCAAGTCATCGATGACTACAGGGATTTGATGTTAAGTGATGCTGCTGCGCTTCAGCACAGCAGTCCATCTCCCAGGTGCCTCGCACCTTGAAACCGCAATAGGCTTGCGTTCTTGACTGATACCAACAACAATAAGCCAATAATAAGTTGGGTTGAAAACATAAAATTAGCTTCACTATTATCTCTTAGAGCAAGGGTTTTCAACCAGTGGTCCGGGGACCATCAGTGGTCCTTGAGAGGGTTCCAGGTGGTCCCCAGCTAAATGATGGAAAGTTGGTTAACCAGGTGTAACTCTTTGAGAGCGTAAAAATGAAACACAACTCTGCACAACTAGAGAATGTAGAAGTATGGTAATTTTACCTATGTTTACCTGTTGTTTGTTTCCCAAATCCAGGATGATATTTTGGACAAAAGAAATCTTTAGTTTTGGGGTCTGTGGGGCTAAAATGCCCTCTGATGGTGGTCCGTGGCTCAAATGCTGAATAAATTGGCCCCCACAAATTGGTTTCAAAATGGTCTGTCTTAGAGGGTGGGTGTTTAAAATACCAGGTCAACCAACTTTGTCTCTGTGTTCATGCTCGACCTACTGATTGGCTCATGGGTAGTTCTGTGTGTGGCACCATCAGCACAAAGCCTTGTCTTTGTGTTGCCTTGTTGTAGAGTTTATTTGGTCTGATACAATTATTGGACCAAGGAAACTGTTTGGTTGGCCTCTTTCTTTCAACTCTGCTTTGCCTTCCCTTGCTGTGTGGCATGGAGCAGTCTATCAGATACATCACGGTATTATAATATCTATGTATTGTCCTGCTATATGGTGACGTAGCACATTGCCGTGCAGTTTTTAATGCTGAGACACGGAGTCCACAGTTAATATATCTGTAAGTTCTGATCTACAACCTCTGCTCAGTCTTCTACGCCTGGGGCTGGTTGCTCATTTTGTGCAATACTCAGGGTACATGGGCATAGATGGATCTAGAAATTCTGGGCCACCAAAGGGCCCCCTCCCTACATCGGAGCATATTTCTCCCATCGCGGTGCATAGTCTCTGCACAAACGCATCACAATTAATGGCATATAGACATGCTATATTCACCTACATTTCAGCAGCTGAAAAAATAATAAACAAAATAAGCCAAATGTATGCAGTTTAAACTGTGTAAACACTTCCTGTAATGTACCGTATCATGATGGTTTAGGACTTTTGAGGTTACTTTATTGACACAAAATGATAAAGGCTATTGTTAATAGTAGTGAAAAGGATTGTGTGTTAGGACCCTGAGTTTGAGCCTCTTAGCGGCCACAAAGACACGCAAGCTCAAGGCCCCCCCTAGCTCAGGGGCCCCTGGGCCTGGGCCCAACGTGCCCGTTGGATAATCGTCCCCTGTGCATGGGCACAGAGTGTGAGTGTTCCTGCTTTGAGCTTTGTGACGTTTCATTCACATTGGTAACGTGTTGATGGGATATCCCCTGGAAGCCATACACTGCTCCTCCCAAGAAAACATTTAATCCTGAGATCTTGCAAAGTTGCAAGCTGAGCTGGCAAACTAATGTTGGCAGAATAACACTGGAACCCCCCCGAATACAGTATATCCAGCGTTGTATTTAACATTATGAGCTTTTTGTGTGCTGTATAGTGACAAATCCGCCTCTTGAAAAGTGAAATGGAATGGGCTAATTTGTCGGAAACAAAAGGGCTGACGGCTAATTTCCTGTGAGTAAATCAGTTTTGTGTTGTGGTCACTTTATCTCTGTCATGTTTGCAGCACTACATCCGGTGGATGTGCGCAATACTGCGTGCACGAGCACACGCTTGTGCCCGCATGCACTTATCTAAGCGTGTGCCTGCATATGCGCCGGTATCGGAGTAGAGCTGTCGGGATGTTCCCTGTCACTTCCTGAGGAAGCTGCAGAGCAGCACCGGCTGATCTCTAGGAAACGAGGACTGGGCAGTTTTTTCCTCCTCTGCAAGCTCCCTCTCTCTCCCATTCCCTCTCTCTCTCTCTCTCTCTCTCTCTCTCTCTCTCTCTCTCTCTCTCTCTCTCTCTCTCTCTCTCTTAAACACACACTCACACAAACACACACACTCTGCAGTCAAAGTCCACAGATGCACTACTACTGAATTCTAGCCAGGAGAGAGGAGTAGTAGGTCTGGGGGAGGGGTGATAAAAGCGATGGGGGAGGGGTGGGATGCCACCATTCTGCCCAGCCTTCAGTGTGTGGGGATAGAGAGAGAGAGAACTTCAGAGCACCTTCAGAGGTTAAAAAGAGGAGTGTTGGGATGGTAGGTGTGAAAAGTAGGCTGTCCCAGACTTCAGAGCTGCTCGCCAGAACTTCCAGAGCAGGCTGGCACACACAGACACACACATACACACACACACACATACACACACACAGAGAACAGAAGGAGCAGTGAAGTTGACGGTTGTGTGCATGCGTGGGCTCAATGTGCGTTTGTGTGCATCCGTGCCTCTTTCTGTCAAATGGCGGTGTTAACGTAAAAAAAGGCACGGGACTGACAACCAGGCTAGGATACCGCCTCGACTCGTTTTCTTGGGTGAGTGTGTGTCTGTCTGTCTGCACGTGTGGCTGGGCAGGTTGAGCTACAAGAACATGGTCAGAAGAAGTAGGGGAGAGACGGAGTTTGTGTGAGTGTGGCGACGAGTGAGCACAGTGTGCGCGTGAGGCATGACTTTATGTTGGAGAGTGTGTTCTGTTTTATCCCTATATGTAGAGACTGTAACATGCTGCAGTGTGTGTGTGTGCAGTTGGAGAGCTGTGCGACTCCCAGCAGCAGTCCTGCTCAGGCTAGATAATTAGAGTAGTCAGATGCTGATTTGTGCTCTGCTCCCATAGGAACGCTGCTGCCTGCACCGGGCTGAATATCACCGTTTTTCTGCGCCCACTGAAGTGGTGCTTACTGCTCTGTGTGCGTGGGCTGGCTGAAATGTCAATAACCACCACGTACCGGTACTACTGTGTGTTCCTCAGCGGGTGTGTGTGTATGTGCTGTGTGTAGCGGCGTAGCGCCAGCCTCACATACTAACACGGGTGCGTTTCCGAACTCGTGCATCAGCGTGTACTTGTAAGCTACATAAGCCTGTCGGAGCGCCCTCTGTGAACCCTCCCCATTCCCCAAGGGGGTCTTTTGTGGGGTTATTAACCCGCAAGGCAGCGGCGAGGTGGTAATGGTGGATGTCCAACCAAGCTGTCAAGCTGTCATGCTGTCCCTTTCATATTGACTTCACATTTGACACATCTGTCAATGGAAATACTGTAACTTGCGTTCTTCTTGTGTGTGTTTCTGTGTGTATGTGTGCCTCTATAGGAGCTCCAGTTTGAACGGCTAACCAGGGAACTGGAAGTGGAGAGACAGATTGTGGCCAATCAGCTGGAACGATGCAGACTCGGGGCCGAGTCGCCAGGCGCTGCTAGCAGCAGGTAATGACAAGACACACATGCCCACACAGTAGCACTCTCTCCTCTCCTCTCTCTCTCTCTCGCTCTCGCTCTCGCTCTCTCACTCACGCTCACATACACACACATGCACACACTCATGGTCACCGCACTGCCACAGTTCAACACATGGCTTTTTTCCACCCTTCTCAGCGGTAGTCATATTCCATAGTGGAACCTTATGTCATAGCAGCTCAGTCCTGATTGGACTGGAAAGGAAGGAAAGGAAGTATGTGTTGTTCTTGTTTTCCCATTGACATGCTATAATCTGTAAGTTTGTCTTCACTTGAGTATCCTCCTATGTGTTTGTTTTGATTACTCCAATAGTTTGCCTCACGGCTGAAAAATAATTGTGTGTTAGGATAAATTTCGGGATTGTTGAATATGTGTGAAGGCACATGCTGGATTCTAGCCGTGGAGTACTGGCATTAGGAAGTGGATTCCATGCTCTAGTCCTTCTCACCGTGCTCTAGTCCTTCTCATCATGCTCTAGTCCTCCTCACTGTGCTCTAGTCCTTCTCACCATACTCCAGTCCTTCTCATCATGCTCTAGTCCTTCTGATCATACTCTAGTCCTTCTCACCATGCTCTAGTCCTCCTCACCGTGCTCTACTAGTCCTTCTCGCCATGCTCTAGTCCTTCTCACCATGCTCTAGTCCTTCTCGCCATGCTCTAGTCCTCCTCACCATGCTCTACTAGTCCTTCTCACCATGCTCTAGTCCTCCTCACCGTGCTCTACTAGTCCTTCTCGCCATGCTCTAGTCCTTCTTGCCATGCTCTAGTCCTTCTCGCCATGCTCTAGTCCTTCTTGCCATGCTCTAGTCCTTCTCGCCATGCTCTAGTCCTTCTCGCCATGCTCTAGTCCTTTTCATCAGCTAGAGGTTGGAACTTTTCAATGTTCTTATTCAAGGCCTTTCAATGTCACTGACAAAAGAGCTATGATGATGTACCTCATCGTTTACGTGAACGGCTGCATGCGTAATTTGTAAATTACTAAGCCAGACATGGGGAGTCTCTTTAGCTCTTGGTAAAAATGTAATTCCTTATAGCGGCGAGGGAAATTAGAGTGGAGGTTAATGGACTATGACATCTTAACAAGAAATTGCTTAATGGGCACATTAATATGAAGGGCCGCTGTTGTTTTCTGCTTTGTCTGAGACTACCAGACAAGTATGTGTAAGATCTGGGATGTAGGGATTTTCTGTATTGTACTACTGACCTTTTATCTCCATTGGCAAGTGGGTGAAAATGTACTGTAGTCTTCTGGGCCCCTTCTATACTCCTTCTGTTTTATTTAAGTGGAAGTAACCCTAATTACACATTAGGGTTAGGATTAACACTTTGTTGTGCCCGGCTTTGGCTACCAATTTTATTGCGCGTTCCTAGTGAATGTTGCTGATGACGTTTGATGAATCAACAAATTTTTAGTTGTACTTCAGGACAAAATGTCAATGCTGTTACTACTTCATTTATTTAGGAATTTGATCTGGCCCTAAAGCATTAAGCCAGCCCTTTTTATTATTATTTTTCTTGCGTCCATGTGTGCGCACATTTGTGTATACTTTTACTTCTACTGCACTACATCTCAGAGATAAATAATGTACTTTTACTATTATTTTTCTTTTACTTGGTAGTAACTTAGTTGTTTATAGATTATTATCCCCAGGTTGCCGGAGGTTGTGTAGAGCCCAGGATCACATTAGGAATTGATTATTATTACTACAAAAAATACTTCAGCCTCTATAATAGAATTCGGTCATTTGATAATTGTGACGTGACACATTGTGACTTGGTAGATCAGCTAATTTCAAAGGATCTTTGTGCCACTGGTAGCAGTACAGCCATTCTCAGCAGTGGGACTGTCCATTAGCCAGAGAGGTGCGGGCAAAGCACAGCCCCTACACAGCTGCAGGACCACAATGGAGTCCAAGCACACAATACTGTATACACCACAACCACACTGCAATTTTCTGCCATTTTCTCTCCCCGGGAGCCCATTCAGACCCCAGTGTAAGTGGGTAAGGCCACGATATTGATCACATTTGGCGATATGAGATCCCAGCCTTAACTACAGTTTGTGCCAAGGCATTGCCAGGAGGTTATCTTTGGATGCAACTTTCACTGTGACTACCTGCTAATTTTGATCGTTTATACAAGAGCAGGTGCCTGTTGGGCACTGGCCTGCTGGAAACAAAGTTGGAAATGCAGGCCCCACCTCAATTAGCTACTTTGTCCAGACCCTGTGCAGAGACTTTTTACTTTCTACTGGACTCCCTGTGGGGGTGTGGAACGTCAGTGTGTGTCACTGGTTTCCATTCCAACGTTACATCTATTACAGATCTACACACGTACAAGCAGGGACTGATAGCACATAGACTTTGTGACAAATAGTAGTGATTTGATGACCTTTTGCCTGCATTTGCTTTGGGAAGGTCGGTTATGGGATGCTATCCAGGGAATGCTATCTCTCCTTGTAGCCAAGCCTATGGCTAGTTAGCTCAATCTCCAGGCTTACATCAAAAGGCGGGACTTCCGATTCGTGAACTTCCCCGGAAGTTACCATTTTTCAACCAATCAGGGTGCGGTGCTCCCGAAAATGTATACCCAGTGGAAACAAATTTATTTCTCCCTTTGTGCTCACACAGCTGTTGTAAAGGTTTAGAAGATGGACTTGTGTACACTTTGCACACTTCTATAACTGCTTTATTTGTTGAAATCATTTTTTTTTTCTGATAATAAGAGTGAACAAGTGAACACACTTGTGAGGACTGAACAGGGTTGTTTCGCTGAGGACTGTAAATACAGTAACTTCTGCAACTTCCATTAGCAACTTCTGCAACTACTGTTGAGCATACCCAGTGGCCACAGTGATAGCTAGTCTCATATTAGCCCCTTGCTGTAATGGAAAGAAAAGGAGAAACAAAGCTTGTATGTTTGTCTCTCCACCAGCAGGTCTCTGTTGACTGGAGTGCTTTCTGTCGACAGTTTTACTCAACATGAGCCACTGGGACTGCCGGGCAGACTTATTGACCAGTAGGGAATCAATAACACCACCACAGCCCCTGTATCCTCCAACAATACTGTAAGACAGTGGGTTTTCAACCAGTGGTCCAGGGACCACCAGTGGTCCTTAAGAGTATTCCACGTGGGCCGCAGTTAAATGATGATTAACAGTTGGTAACCAAAATCACCCTTATCGATCTGTAACTCTTGAGAGCGCAAAATGGAACCAAATGGACCTTTAGGGGTCCGTTCGGTTTTTTTTTAATTTCCTCTCAATACTTAAATTATATATTTAAACATCTGAATTACATTTCCAAGAATATATACTTTGTTATTTTGAGCACTTTGCCAGTTATCTCTCCTAAATTGTGGACACAAACTTGGTGGTCCTCCGTGGCTAAAATGCAGAAGTGGGCCCTGGTACGAAAATGGTTGAAAGCCACTGCTGTAAGAAAACATGCAGACTCTTTTTTTCCCCCCCACACCTTTTATTATAAAGGTTTTAATGGTCATGGAGAACAGAAAAACGAGCGAGGTATCCCACCCTATTTGTGTGTGAATGGAGGCGATTAGCCCTGGGAGTTGTCCTGCTGCTTTTTGCTCAATGGCACATACAGTAGGGACAACAATAGAGGTGACGGCACACCGGTGGGTTCTGATGGGGGGTCATTACATTTCATAGCACCTCGAGAATAGACCGGCCCCCTTTTTAATGCCTACAAGGGCAGGGCTGGCAGTCAAACTTGACCTCAGGGCAAAACTCCAAGAAAAGAACAGACCTCCCACTCTGCCAGTGAAAAGATCCCCCCTCCACTACCGCTAAAGAATGCTGTTAAATAAAATGTCCTGTCAGGCCTGGGTCCTTGATTGTGAGCCATAGCCGTTTTAACAGTTTTTTTTCCTTACAGCGTGGCTCTGTACGAGGCTAATCGTCTACCAGTCTTTGTGTATGTTTGTCCAGAGCTAATCCTGAAAAAACACTGGACAGATGAGCAGAGGACAGTTCCTCGTGTTTGTTCCCACAAGGTCAACTTGGTACCCTGTGCATTTTGTCCACATATTTAATATTTTTCTGAAATATTTAAAGCGCAAAAAACACAGATTCCTAAAATTATTTTTAATGCTTTATATCATATTGTATTGTCGTCGTTTATAACCAGTCCTTGTCATTTCTTCCTGGACAGTTTGGCTGCAGTACCACAATGCTCGGGGTGGCGGGGGTGCTGATATGAAGGGTATTTTTTAGTATAGTCATTATAATACTTGAGCTAGATAAAACCAGGCTTGTTTAAATTCCTGTCAACTTGAAAAATCAACAATGGTGGACATTATAAACAAAGTGGTAATTCAAATTTGGAACTGAAGACTGAAGGAGAGGAGCAATACAAAGCAGGATGCATTGATGACATTATGAGGCCAAAATCAAACGAGCTGTTCCTGAGAGCGCAAATTACTTTTAAGTTTGTATATAATATTAAAGACTGTTTGTTCAAACTACATAATTTGTGGGAATAGAAAACACACATGGGAGCACCAAAAAAATAAGAGTTGAATTTCATGTTATTTCCCATTTAACTTAAAACTTAACTAAATTAAGGCTGTTGAAAATAATGAGTTAATACAGTAGGATTAAGTTAATTTTGTTGATTAAAATCAACTCAACGCAATCAACTCATGTGCACACTGACTCAACCCACTGAGCATTTTCTCATTGGAAAAAAAAAATGGGTAGAGCACGGTTTTACGGAGACATAGTAGCTGTGTGTCTCCCTGTAACCAGAGCCATAGAGTATATCTTTAGGGATCTACAAGAATTGGGGCTTGTCGATCACCTATTTTGATAAATATTTAAAAGATAAACAGATCTTTTTCCCTGATTCCTTTTTTATGTTCAAATCTTGTACAGGAAAACACAGACATAGTCTGAATGGTGATTAATCATGATTAAATTTATTTTGAAGCTGTGATTAATCTGATTAAAAAAATAATCCTTTAGATACTTTAGATACTAGATACCCACTTTAGATACTAGAATGGATGTCAATGTGCTCGGATCAGGCTGGAACCAGCCTGGAGATGACTGACATCAATATGACGTCAATATGACATTGCTGAAACACAAGAAATGAATTGGGTAACAGGAAGGCTTGGCCCAAACAATACTCAGCCCTGAATATAGACAGAGATACACCGTCACAAACTCTGTTCACATCATGGAATCAGTCCAATACGGCTATTCTACATAGACTTTTTATTTTAGATTGTTTGCAATAATAATATAGCATAAATCAGGCAGCAGCCCAGCTTTAATGTTTATAACACCCTTTATCTTAGATCATTTAGTACAGCATAAACACTAACAGCACAGCTTTAATGATAATGAAGTCCTTTTATTTTAGATCATTTTGTAGTACTGTTAGTATTACAGAGACTTTAGTTGTCCCTGTGCAATACTTTAAAACAGATGTTGCACACATAAATAACTCTTATTTGCGCCACCCTCATTGATAACAGTGTATCAAACTCCAGGTTGTCCCTCTTTCAGGCTGCAATAGCCCTCCCAAGCGTCGCATTCATGTATTCATGAATTTTAAAGGCTAGCAGATACTGAAAGAACACACAAGGCTTGTCCGTGATGGAAGCACCAGATGCTACAGTATGATCATGGCCGCACCGTTATTGGACACTGGTCTACTGTCTAGATCCTTTTTATTTTATTTTTTTCACTCTCACCAACACCAGCCAGACAGCCTGTTGGCCAGACACTTGCATTGCAGAAGGATGGCACAGTGTATCATAGTGATAGGAGCAATCTCTGTTCAACCATTGCCATGGTTTAATGGAGCACACAGCGCCAAACTTCCCCTGCCTGCCTGTTTTTTCTTTTTTGTTTGGTTTTTAATTGCTTGCTGCATGCTCATTAAAATTCAGAGGATCCTGCTCAGCTTAAGCTCAGTGAGCAGCACTTTAAGTGGAAAGATCATAGGAAGCTGGTGGCAATGACAGGTGGGTGGGGGAGTGGAGGAGGCATGAAGGAGGAGGATGGGGGGGGTTCCAAGGTTCACTGCATGGGCAACCTCCTTCAAAATAATAGACATTTTACTCTAAATTGCATTCACTTTAGAAAAAGGGGGGAGTGTTTTAGACCTTACATAAGTTGAATTTGTTCAGGTGGCTTTTAAAGTGTGTGCTCAGGCTAATACGCCTCAGAGCTGCACTTACCTTTCTGTGCCACCCCTATAATCAGTGTGGAGAGTGCTGAATGCTCTGAGACAGCTTACTCATCCTGCTACCATGACCTTTAGCTCTCTCTCTCTCTCTCTCTCTCTCTCTCTCTCTCTCTCTCTCTCTCTATCTCTCTGTCTATCTCTGTCTATCTCTGTCTCTCTCTCTCTCTCTCTCTCTCTCTCTCTCTCTCTCTCTCTCTCTCTCTCTCTGTTTCTCTATCTCTGTCTCTCTCTCTGTCTGTCTGTCTGTCTGTCTGTCTGTCTACGTCTCTCTTTGACTCTCTCCTCTCTGTTTCAGTTTTTCAATGTCTCCTGCATTGTATCTTCCATCATTTTCAATCTCATCGTTTGCTCCACTTGTACTTCATTTCCTCACTGTCTCGGTCTCTCTTAGTGTGTGTGTGTGTGTGTGTGTGCGTGTGCGTGTGCGCGTGCGCGCGCATATGTGTGTGTGCGCGTGCGTGCGTCTGTTCCTCCCGTGGTGTGTGAGTGCTGGTGGTACAGCGGGCTTAGTTTCAGTTCAGAATGACCTCATCAGTAAAAACCTCTCGCCACCACCTCACCCCGGCACGGCACACGTTCCAAACCTCTGCTAGCAACAGGAACGGATGGCCTGCAGCCTGTGCTGACTGGCTGGCCCTGGGTCTTCCCATTCCCATCAGTTTGAGCTATCTACCTGTCTATTATGAGCCCCGCACTCCCCCCGCCACTGATCCAGGACCAGCCACTCTTGACCCCACCATCAATCACGGAGGGCTCCATACCTGGACGTTATAGATCCTCCCTGTCAGAACATCACTAGCTAATGCTCTGTGTTTGGCTGTGCTGGTCGTGTTGAAATGTAAATGCTCCCTGTCCGGCCTGGATTTATGCCATATTATTCCCTGGGGAGGGGTACTGCCCCGTTGACTTGTGCACCAACACCTAAACTCAGGCATGTGTACAGTAGAGCCCGACCGATGCCATATTTTTGGGGCCGATACCGATTTTTGGAAAAACCTACACCGGTGTTTAACAATGAATTCAAATAATAAAAAAATACATTTGAAAAACTTCTACATTTCAAATGTATTTCTTTTTCAAGTAAACAATAGAATATGGCATTGAAAACAAATGTGACTTCATCATTTACTTTTGTGAAATGATTCCACACCTTTTCTGTCTTTCTTTTTCTGCTCCAGGCATACTGTATATCGTCCGATGATACTGATATATTGGATGATATATCAGTCATGCGTATCACTGATGCCGATATATATCGGTCGGGCTCTAGTGTACAGTATGTACTTTCTTGGTTTATAAGCCCAAGCTTGTGCACTGTCTTGTGTTTTGTATTGTCTGGGGTGGGGTCCACTCTGATTGTGGTTGCTCCACGATTTCTCTCCATTTTTACCCTTCATTCATTTTTTCTTTATTTTTTTCTGCTTATTTCAGTTCTTCTGAGAAGTCCCTCCCTTGGAGATCTGCAGGTATGTGCATTATTTGGCCTATAATACATCTTTGTAGTCTTGAGAGCATTTCAATTTAACAATCAGCTGTTCACTTCCTGAAATGAAAGTGTATCCATACTATAATCCAGGAAATGTCTGTCTGTCTGTCTGTCCGTCCGTCCGTCCGTCTGAATGAATGAATGAATGTCTGAAACACGCGTAACTCCGCGATGGCACCACCAATCGCTGTAAGTTTTCATACAGCCATTCACCATATAATTAATATCATGAACAGAGTGACGAAGCCCTTTTGCCAAATTAACACATTGTTGATTTTTAATGAATTTATTTGTGCATGACAATTTCCCCATTAGCTTTATATGCGGGAAGCGACCCGCCCCCTATCACACACGTCACACCGACCCAACATGGAATATCATTGCGGGGAATAGAAGCGCATGGACACGAGTGAGACGCTAGCGCAATGGACACGCTACACGCGTGAGACGCGAGCACAACGACTACAACGAATCGCCGACCCTCGCTCAACGCCTTGCATTGCCTGCTCTTCTGCTCAATCAAGAAAAAAACATAGCCTCGATTATCTGCCTCGCAGCGTGTCGGCTGCGCGGCGTGTCGGCTGTGTGGGTGCTGTTAGTAGGGACGTGCATAATGGCTTAAAACAGTGGTTTTCAACCAGTGATCCGCGTGGTCCTTGAGAGGATTCCAGGTGGTCCCCAGGCTAAATGATGGACAGTTGCTTGAGAGGATTGCAGCTGGTCCCCAGGCTAAATTTTGGAAAGTTGCTTAACCACATGTAAATCTTCGGCAGTTTGACTATTTTGTTTCCAAGATTCAGAAAATCGTTTGCCTTTTCTTTTCAATCAAGAAAAAAACATATCCTCGATTATCTGCCTCGCAGCGTGTCGGCTGTGCGAGTGCTGTTACACAATAGAGGAGCAGCAGGACGCGGCCATAGAATTTATGCTACGGAAGGGACAAGGGAGCGGCAGACACTCACTTTATGTATAGATCCAGGCTATAGTCTTCTTGGGAACTGACTATGGAGTTTTCTGCCCTCGCTGCGCGCAGACCGCAGATCACTTGTGTCCAGGTGTAATTTCCTGGAGTTTATTAGGACTGTAGTACATAATAAAAAAGGAAACAGATTTATTTTGTACAAATAACATGTTCGAATGCCCCTCCCATAGCTAAAATCCCTAAAACTAAATGAACATACATCTAAATGAAGTTGTCCTTTAAGAGTACATTATGAGTTCAGTGTCATCTGCTCTCAGTTTATTTCTAAATATGCAAGACTTCAATCACGGCATGGTAGCAGGATTAACCTTTTACCGTAGATCAAACACAACAACAAAACACCCACGACACATGACAAATTCACGTCAATAGCGTGTACACGTCAAACATTTTGCTTTGAATCATTGACAATCACCACCAGCTGAACTCGGCATGTGGCCACTGGCTGTGTGTCGGTGTGCATGCATGCATGTCCAATGTGAACGACTAACATGTTTTACACATCCCCACATAACTAACGGGAACCTTTCAGAACCGAGACTTCCAGTGACGGATTGCCTCAGGCATATCCTTTGTTATATTCATACAATACTGTCTCCACATCGTTGACAAGCCTGTCAATGATGAACGCCACCCCCCCTCCCAAATCCCCCCCATGGTCTTTGTTTTTCTATTGTCGGCATCCTTGAAGCATCTACAGACGGGAACAGATAATGAAGTGCTTTTACCAGTGTGTTTCATGCCTTATTGCTTGTATAATGGAACTTAGTGTATTTATGCACTGGCCATTAATCTTTTATTGTCGATCCTGTCAGAGAAGCCCATGGGGGGGGATATGATTGTACATGTGCCATGGGAATATTAATATGTTTTTCTCTCATTTGATCGAGGCATTTCCTCGCAGAGTGCATTTGATTAGCTCTCGAACAGAGTCGGGAAACAATCCGAATTTGCTAGTTTGATTCCCATCGATTTCTCATTTCACTGTAGATGATAGATGGGAGGACAGCTGCTTTAATGTACTTTTCTCCCAACTAAATTAATTCCAATCTAGATCTGTTTTATTGACACTGCCTCCCTTGTTTCTTTTTTTCCTTATATGCCGGGGTGCTGTCAGTGTTGAGATATAAGCTGCTGTTGAATCGTAATGCCTCTCCGTAATAGACTATCAATATTGGAGTATATTATTGAGTTATCCATCCTGGAAGCCTCTGTCTTCATTATCTTGTAGGCCTGAGTAACACTGTATTATCAACAATGAACAGGACTGTAGTCTTTTATACACTGGCTTATATACCGTACCCATATAATATAAGATATAACGATAAAGAAACCCTGAACCTCGAGGAACTGGTGATGAAGGGGAATGCCTTTTTCTTTTTAAAAGGTCAATGTCCAAGTTCTGACTTAAAAGAGGCTTATTGGCTACAAGGAACTGTTACTGTGGAAACAGTCTCTTTTAACTTGGGGGGAGAGTCTCTCTCTAACCCACTGTTAACCCTCTCTCTGTGGTTATTTGGCATCTAATTGATCAGACCACTGGGTCAAGGCTCAGTTAAAACTGCTCCGTGGTCTGAAATGACAAGCTGCTGCGTGGCAGAAATGCCCACTGTCTGTAATGGAAAGTTACCCGTAGAGACCAAACGCTCCGTTTGCTGTCCATGCCTACAGAAGGGCAACATGAATGCTGTTTGGATATGAAGTGTCGCCAACGTGGAGGCGCGTTACTGCCTGTAGTATAAATATTGTTTTTCTTAACGAGGCCTGAGAAGCCTTTGAATTCCACATGATGTATTCGAACAACAGCACAGACACCACGGCAGTGCTATCCTCCAGGTTTAACTGTTCTCGGCTTGCTGCGGTCATGCCCATAATTCCACATTAGCCTACAATAATTGCACAAAGAATTTATTCTGGTGGGGACACATCAGTGCCATGTATCACCCCCCCCCCAACCCCCACTCCACACCACAGTATGCCCACACATTTTGGGTCGTGGGCCAGGGCAGGCACATTACAGATGAGTGTTTCTTGGCATGGAAGGCAGCTTGTAGTGAAACGGTAACTGGAGTGGGCGTGCCACTGCCGTGCCAGCCACCAGGGCTGTCAAACGCACTAGGCCCCAGTGTCAACAGATCAACACAAGCGGCCAAGGCACGGAAACCAGGGGTACTTCTGGACGTAAATGAAACCCTCAGCAATACACCGTCCAAATATCCAGCACCCCCTCCTGTGAGATGCAGACTGCCAAAGCTTTCAACCCGCCCCCCTGCCCCCCCCTAAGCCCCCATCCGTTCTCCATCACCCATTGTTACAGTGATGGTTAAAGACCCGTTGACAGGAGGTCACGCTTAATGAGATTGCCGAGCAACGCTGTGCAGCAGTTAAAACCATAGACATTACGGGGCTAATTCTATCTGCCATTCACCACGTTTGGTGACTGTCGTGTGCATGAAGAGACAGAGAGGGGTTGGCATCGGAGAGGACAGACCCCTGGCATGGTTTCTGTGCCACACACTGCCCTGATTCCTCTTGCCTAATTTAGTGGGACAATAAAACGTAATGACTTCAAAATGTACATGGCCATGAAATTAATGTGGCAGATAGGATCGTTTCCCTGTCCTGCTCTGACCCCAAAGAGGGTTGAACTTAAATGATAAAATAAAATAAAAATCATGTATCAGTCAGTCATCTGTCAGTTTTTGAAATGATTTTTATTTATTTATTTATTTTTGTTGTTCTCTGACTCTCCGTTCTATCCAGATGCCTCCACCTCAGGCGATGGCAAGTCTCGGGTGACGGACAGCTCCCAGTCGCCTGGTTACCGCATCAGGAGCGAATCAGAGCAGGTGTCGCTGTACTCTCCTGAGCAGACATCTCTCCATGAAAGTGAGGGTCTGTTACTATTACTCACTCTATCTGCCATTTCCTTTCTCAACCCAGCTTGTTTCTTTCATTGTTCGTCTTATCTGCCTGTCACTTCGTTTCCTCGTTTGTTGGCCTTGGATTTTTTTTTTGTTTCTTCTTTCCGCCCCCATTAAATGTTTCCCGATCATGTTGTGCAGTGGTTTTCAACCAGCGCTCAAGGGCACCACCAGAGGTCCCTGAGACAATTCCAGGTGGTCCCCCAGGTGAAATGATGGACCGTTGGTAACCAAATGGAGCCTTATAGGTCCATTTGTTTTCATTTTACACCCCCAACAGTTAAATTGCCTAATTTTCAAGAATCTACACAATTATTATAGAACAATTGTTATTTTGACCAACATTTTGCCAGTTTATCTCTTTTTCTCTAAATTGTGGACAAAAACTTGAAAATCCCTAGTTTTAGGTGAAGGAGAGAAAACTCAACTCAATCAAATGGTGGTCCGTGGCTAAAATGCTGAATAAATAGTGGGCCCTGGTATGAAATGGTTGAAAAACGCTGATATTAGACAATAGATTCTAGTGTCTGACACTAGATTCTAGTTTCTGATGCTAGATTGTAGTGTTTGCCAATAGATCTAGTTTCTGACACCAGATTCTAGTTTCTGGCGCTAGATTCTAGTTTCTGGCGCTGGATTCTAGTGTCCGACTCTAGATTATAGTGTCTGCCACTAGATTCTAGTTTATGATGCCAGATTCTACTTTATGATGCCAAATTCTAGTTTCTGACGCCAGATTCTAGGTTCTGATGCCAGATTCTTTGAATATCAAAATATATTCAAAGATTTGCACATCACTTTCCCTCCCTTGTAGCCACCTGGTCCTCTATCCTCTATCCTCCCCTCCTCCTCCACTAACCCTCCCCTCTATCCCGTCCTCAAGGGTCCGCAGGGAATTCGCGTAGCTCGACTCAGATGAACTCGTACTCGGACAGCGGCTACCAGGATGCCAGCAGCGGCTACTACAGCAGTCAGAACATGGGCAAGACGGAGCTGAGGCTGCAGCACTCCTTCCCTGGCACTGGCCCTGGTGTCGGCACGCTGATGAGGAACGCCAGGGCCGAGGGCCAGGCTTCAGCCCAGGTACTGCCGGTAGTGGTGGATAATATCGCTTTCAATCTCACCATAGACAAGTATGATGATGCAGAGGCCACGATAACGATATACTGTATATCCATCCAGGTGTTCGGTCGATATATTTTGCAATGTCGATATATTGAATACACCACCGACTTCCAGTGTTGGGGTATGGGACATACTTTTGCACATGTATGTTACTCTGCATTTAGCAGATTCCTAACTAATGGGAGTGATGGGTAAGAACTTTAACAGCACCAAGGGAGCAGTTGGAGTTCATTAGGCACTGACACATTTTCAGAACGGCTCCCCTTACCGGAAGTACGGCTGCTATTACGCAATCGCCGTAGCTGGCAAAATCGTTAAGGAAACAGCCATACTCGATGGCGACGGGTTACCATGGTGACTTGTCGATGCACGTGTGTCAAACAGGGATTGTGGACACTACGTGTAGTGTAAGTGTAAGTGTAGGTTGTGTAGGTTCTGCTGTAGTAGAAACAGCTGCTACGTCAAGCAGGTTTATCTATCAAGCCCGGATTGACTTCCTGTTGCTGTAGTAGAGATGTCACTATCGTCTGCTTAAAGTCCCTAATGTCTTGCCCAAGGACACTTGGTTCAAACAGCTTGGTTCAAACAGCAAGAGTTGCTGTTTGAATCAAGCGGGGTACCTCTAACTCAGGGGTCGGCAACCTAAGATGTTGAAAGAGCCATTTTCGACCCAAAATTAAATTCAAAATCTGCCTGGAGCCGCATTTTTTTTTCCTGAGAGTGTGCAAATGTGAACCAAATGGACCCTGGCGGGTCCATTTGGTTCCATTTGGTTCCATTTGCACACTCTCAGAAAAAAAGTCCTAAAAAAAACATTAACATGGTGAAACACAACCTTTCTTCAGAAATGGAGTTTCTAAAAAAATAAAGGAGTTTTACAGAACTCCATTTCTAGTCCACACAACATCTCTAAGGTATATTAATGACATAGTAAACTGAGTAAACCTTTGAAAATGGGTGGTTCAGATTGAAACCTCTGATAACTGCTGGGCTTTTTTGACATGGCCAAGTGCTACTTTAACTGGCAACTGTCAGACAGCTCAACGCGTTTTGGGTGACTGAAATGTTTATATTATTTTGGTGTGGATCACCCCAGTGTGTGTATAATAATGCTACAGCCACTGAGCCACTAGGGCTGTGTTCTAGAGCCGCATGCGGCTCCTGAGCCGCAGGTTGCTGACCCCTGCTCTAACTGATTGGTCAAGCATCTGAAACTGAAGTTGTGATTTGAAGCGCAGAGTATACTGTGTACTATACTGTCTGTACACAGTGACCACTGAGTACTAACTATAATGTAGTAACTATAGTAGTAACTATAATGGCACACCTTGCAAATGATAGAGGAAAACGTAACAGACCCTAGAACTCGTCTCATTTCTACATTTAACAGACCTTGTAACGTAATAATGATCTACTTTACCAATTCACTTTCATCGCCTGTGATTCATTCCCTTGCATAACATCCACAGGTTTTCATGGTCATCCATGAGTGTTGCGGTTTTTATTCCTCTTTCCTCTCGGCAGGTAGCGGCAGTGCCCAGCGCCGTCCCGGGCCGCGCCATGCGCAGGGTGAGCTCAGTGCCGGCCCGCACCCAGTCCCCGGCCTACACCAGTGGCGTGTCTCCCTCCCGCGGCTCCCTGCGTACCTCCACGAGCAGCGCCTACGGCACGGCCATCGTCACGGAACCCAAGCCCCTCTCCAGTATCTTCTCCACGACGTTGCCGGCCGCCCAGCGCGCGACCGGGGCAGTCGGCGGCGGTGGCTCGCCGTACGCCACCCAGAAAAACTCCCCGGCCACCCTGCGGCGTGTGGGCTCCACCAACTCGCGCTCAGGCACCGCCGCCAGCCGCAACACCTCGCCGTATCAGACGTCGGCAGGCCCGGCGTGCGGGCAGCACATGGGCTCGCCCCTCGTCATGTCGGACAGCGGCAACCCACCGCCGCTCACCAAGCAGCCCTCGCAGTCGTCGCCAGTCAGGGCCAGCATGACGGCGGTGCCCCAGCACTACAGCGCCACGCTGCCGCGACCCATGCTGCACGACACCGACCCCTACGGAGCACAGAGCTATGATATCTATGAGAGGATGACACGGCCCGACTGCCTCTCAGGTACACGCGCACACACACACACACACACACACACACGCATGCACACACTCAACAGCTATGTTACAGTTATGTTATCGTAATGTTTGACATTTCTTTTATATTGATTTGTGATGTGAAGAATTGGTATCAAATCGGCACCAATACTACTAGTACTTATTGCATTGTGGAATTTTAAGAAGAAAAACACATCTTGTGTTCAAATACAATGTCCACCTACTGTATATGCCAGATCCCTTGTTTTACTTATTTATATCCATTATAATACGTGTTCCCTTAAAAAAGCGGCAGTATCCACATGTTTCACACCTATATAATGTATTTGCTAAGTAGTTACTGTATCGATTTTAGAACATTGAATCGAATCGTTTGTATTGCGAAAACCAATAACATCCATTTATCGTATCATCAACAATGTATCACGATACGTATTGAGTCGCAGTTAAAATGAGTCGTTACATCCCTACTATCAGAGCCTCTCTGAGGGAGTGACATGTGCTGTTGGCTGTCACTGGAGTTCCACTACAGCCTGTTAAAGCCAGCCAGTTGTAAAACTGCACTTTCAAAGTCATCGCTGGCTGACTGGTACAAAAAGAAAGAAATAAAGTAAAGGAAATCCCCTTTGGAGTCTTAGAGGAGATGTGTGCACTGTTGTAGCATGGTGCTTTATTCTCTCTTTAGCCCTGGCGCCCTCGTCGTTTCCACTGGCGTATATATCTGTGTGAGTCACTGTGTGGGTTGAGGGCCAACCCGTTTCAAACAGGCTCACATTCTGCCAGCGCATCATCTACGTCAGTGGTTTTCAAACGTTTTGATACCAGGGCCCACTATTCAGAATTTGAAACCACGGACCACCGCCATTTTAGCCCCACAGACCCCAAAACTAAAGATTTATTTCGCTTTTGTCCACAATTCCTCTGCGAAAACAAAACGGTCAAACATGCAGATCAAAATTAACCATTAATCTTCTACATTCTCTAGTTGTGTAGACTTGGGCTAATTCACATGATGAATATTTAACTCTTGAGAGTGTAAATATGACATGGACCCTTGCGGGTGCATTTGGTTTCATTTTTACGCTCTCAAAGAGTTACATCTGGTTAACCAACTTTCCATCATTTAGCCGGGGACCACCTGGAGTCCTCTCAGGGACCACTGGTGGTCCACCTGTTGAAAACCCCCTGATCTATATGCTTACAGGCCGTATCAGGGGTTCCTGAATCAGTTCAGCTTGAAAGCCAGACAAAATGCATTGTGCCCCACCTTTTGTTGTAGTAACAAAACAAACTTTAATTTCTTTTCATTGTCAAAGGCATTTTTAAAGCAGACATGGGTGAAAAACATTAAATATTTCACCAAAACCACAGCAGAACTCCCATCACAGGACTCAGAATCAGTCAGAATCAGTTAATACAGTTGACACCACTATATTAATGTCAAGTATTTCATACAGCTTAACTTCTGAAAAATCTGAACTATCCCTTTAAAGCTCTTCATAAGAGGGGCGAGGGGACCCTCCTATAGCGCTGTCTAGAGACATTGGAACACGACTTACTATACGGTAAATCTAAAAGAGGCTTCTCTGCATTCATGATAAGCAAATAACTGTTCGACTTTGACAAACGTGTCCTAGGCATTCAATGAGATAAATGCAGCCTGAGAATTGCACTGTGCGACGTTACAATACAATAGAACCCATCCTGTGCTCTAGTAGCTGACAGGTCCTTTGTGATTCACGTGCAGTAGATTGATGGATGTGTTGTATTTTCTCTGCTTGACATTTTCTAACTCGTAAATACAAGCCGCTTGTCCTTTTTTCCTCTCTTTCTTCCCACTCACTGTCTCTAAAATCAGCACTACGTCTTAACGTTGCTTCAGTTATCTGATTTTTTTTGCTGCTCGATTATTGTTTCAGTGGTGCCTGTAGCCACCAAGCACTTATGAAATTTACCTCTTGAAATATCTGCCAAAGCCTAAATCCCCCTCTTAGCAAAAACAAAATGCGCATGTATTTCTGTTTTTTAGCACACTTAACAATTTTAGGTTGGTGAGAGTTAGCAACAGATAGAAAAGAACACCACGTATAAATAATGGTCACTAAACCCAACATCGAAGATTTTGTCCATGTGCCCCAGTAAGTGGAAATGTGTATGGACTGCTATGTTAAAACTGTGTCAGGACTTGGGTATGTTGGTCACAGACCAGTTCTTATAGGTTGCAAGTAAATATCCCTTTATTCTTTTGTTTCCTACCTTTTGATTTAATTCTCCTAATTTCAAAACATAAGAAAATCCCCCAAAACGATTACAAAAAAAAAAAAAAAAAACTTTTATAAGCTAATACATTCACTGCATGACTACAAGCTCAACAACAACTCGCATCATAACGTGTTGTGACTGAGTAAGGTTGGGGCCCGGGGAGACATCCAATCCATCTTCTGAGTTTCAAGAGGTTTGGGAACCACTGCTATACAATATAGGTGGGACGCATACAATAAAAAATCTCTCTGTGGTGGCAGGCAATTAAATGATACAACAGAACTGTACATTGAACGTTGTTTGGCCTTCGAGAGGTATTATGGGGTCCTGTGTTCACAGAAAGCATTGTTGTCATGGTTGAGGGCGTTGGACCTCAAACAAGTGAATGTCCAGGTCGCTTTCAAGGTGGATGGAGCGCTTGTGATTTTAGTTTTGATAACCTACCTAATCTGAATAGCTAATGGATTACATAATGGTAAACCTTTTCAATGTCATAAACTAATTTCTTGTGCTTGGTGGTGCTCAATTAATATCCTACTGCCTTGAGTAAGGCGAATCTGGAGTTAGTCTGGAAAAAAAACATTCCGGTCAAGTTAATTCACATTTTCAATGTGTCTTAGATGAAAATGTGAATTCACATGATGAATTACCAGGCTAGACTGTTTTTTTCACAGTTGCAATTGGCATCCGTTTGTTGATATTTTATGTTTCCTCGATCGGCCAGCCAAAAGAAGTCAAGTGATTGCTTTCTCCATTTCTTCCTAATGTGATCTAGACTCTACGCACCCTCCGCCAACCTGGGGAGGCAGCGAACTTTCCTCATGCTTCCTTCAATGCATGAGGAATCCTTTTCACCTGACAGGGGTGGGGGCTTCCTTAGTTGGATGTAGCGTGTGGAAGGAACACGTTATTCCAAACCATTTCCTGCCCCCTCCCCCTCAGCCTACTATCTATCTGCCACAAAGCTAATTGTTGGCTTATAGATAACAATACAGGTCAGTTAGATTAAGAAAATTATTGCACATGCGGCGGAAAACAAAAATGACACAATTGTTCTCATTTCTATAGGCACCTTTTGTAGTGAGAAGAAGCAGTGTAAGGCTGTGTGAGAGAGTTATTTCTTAAAGT
The DNA here is from genome assembly GCA_039105355.1 of Benthosema pterotum. Lineage (NCBI taxonomy): Eukaryota > Metazoa > Chordata > Actinopteri > Myctophiformes > Myctophidae > Benthosema > Benthosema pterotum. The sequence continues at coordinate 28,156,546 of CM076978.1, forward strand.
TTGCGTGCAAAGGGCTCCACCCTTAAACAAGCAGAATTTACTATCTTTCTCTCCTCCACACGCTGTGAGCCATCAGCACTTATCCACCAGGTTAAACCATGAGGTTAATTGAGTGCTTGTGCTTAACTTCAATGCTGCCGTTGGGATGCTTTCAGGTGCGCTGGTAGACGACGACCCTCAAGGTGAACTTATTATACTGTTAACGCCGTTATTCTCTCCATATCATCGCTGCTGGGCTGAAACCTCCAAATCCAGTAATCCAAATTACTATTGAGGAAATGGGAAAAGAAAATTACTTGTTCCAACAAATCCAGTTTTACTATCAGTATTACAATCGCTCTTACTATTAGTGTTACTGTTAGCCAGCGTTATTAGTAACAGTCTCTTAATACTTTACATTGGTTCAACAGTTGAGCAGTTGAGATGAATAACACTGGTTCAATAGTTGAGCAGTTGAGAGACGAATGACACTTTAAGTCCACACTAATGACCCCTACAGTATTTGCTTCAGGGCTTGAGCCCCCATGAGAATTGGGGAATGTAACACGTCTTTTCAATGTCAGAACTAATTTTGTGTATTGTAGCAAATGTGTGTGTGTGTTTGAGAAAATAGACTAATGGACTAATCACTCCAGCATCCATCTATCAGGGCTAATTCACCGCAGAATCTGTTACTGTTGCAAATTTTCATTTCTTTATGGCTATTCATTCAGATCCTCAGAAGAAACTATCAGAACGACGATACGTATCCAAACGATCTATACTGTGTGCGTGCGTGTGTATGCGTACGTGCGTGGAAACAGGTTAGTGCAGGGAGGCGAGGACTAATGGCGATTTTAAGAAGATTTCGCCCCGTCTAGGCCTTTTCAGGTAGGAGTCATAATAAAATATGGCTTAGACAGACTGTTATTCGTCTCAACTGCTCAATTATGAAACCAGTTAGACTGAGTTAATAGTAATGAATAAATAAAAAAGTACATGGATTCAGGTTTCTGCCCATCAGTGAGGATATGCTGTGTCTGGTGTCTGTGTTGTTGTTTGTATTGCTTCCAGGGCCATATTTAGCCAGGGTCCTCAAGGGTCCATTTGGTTTCATTTTTACGCTCTCAAAGAGGCTCTGCCCACCCCCGCCCCCTCTAGATCCGGCCCTGATTGCTTCAGTGCATGGTTGTCATTGGTATTGCTTTAGTGCATGTACTGTGTGGTTGTGTGTGTGTGTGTGTGTGGCTACAATCAATCAGAGTTGATTTTTTCTTATTTGTTGTGACTTTGCATTTAAACCCCATTCAATTCATCCTTAAAGGCTGGGCCACGGGGAAATGCCTGGTGCTAGACGTGCAGCAGCGCTGCCGTTGTGTAGTCACTGTTTCCCCGGAGACCAAATGGCAACCGCTGTGTGTTTAACCGTTTCTCTGCTGTCTCCCTCGTTCTGCTGAAGTCGGTTATAGGAATAATCATTTCTGGGAGGGAGCCCTTTACTCCACCGCATGGCTCATCATTACACACACTCACTCACTTGGTGTGTGCGTGTGTGTGACACACACACACACACACACACACAGAAAATGACTGATATCATCTGCAGGCACAAATGACTTTCAGCAATGGTGGAAAGAAACTGAGTATATTTTATATTAAGTATATTTTACTTGAGTACATCTTTGAGGTATTTATATATACTTATATCATTATATCATTTTTTCATATATCATCAGTGTCTTTCTGCATTCTAGTCACCTGTCTGTCTGTCTGCAAGTCTGTTTGAACGTCTGGTTGGTTTACACCTAATTTATACTCGATACACAAGTTCGCAATGCCCTGCAGATGCAACATGCTGTGAGTTTGTATGTCCGTTATTATCGCCAGGCAGCACAGTGCAAGAAAGGAGAAATCAGGCTTTCCACTTTCCCTCCCACTGCTCTCTCTGTCTGACACAAACACACGCCCATGTACACACGCACGCACACACACACATACACACCGTCTCTCTCTCTCTCTCTCTCTCTCTCTCTCTCTCTCTCTCTCTCTCTCTCTCTCTCTCTCTCTCTCTTCCTCACTTTATCCTTGCCTCTGACATACAAGCAGTTTTTGTCCCTGGTGCTTGATGAGGCTTTACTGGAAGCATCCAGACAGGTCACATGATCAGCCTCATTACTATCATGTCATGTTGTTTTACCAATACTACTCAAAATGCCAAGGCCATGTAGCCCTCACTCTTTCTTGTCCCTTAAAGCTGTTGTTTTTAATACTTAATATCATATTGTATATGTCCCTCAAGCTTATTTCTAATGTTTTGAGCCTCAATCACCACTGATATATCCAGTCATTATAATACTCATGCAAGATAAAACCAGCCTTGTTTAAATTCCATGTCAACTTGTAAAATTGAATTTTAAAAATTTTGAAAATTGAAAAGTTGAATTTCATGTTATTACCCCTTTAAAAAACTCCTCTTTTCCTCCCTGGCTCTCCTACTCTCCCTCTCTGCTGGACTGCCTCCAGTCTTTCCTTGCCGTTCCCTCATCATCTGTCCATCCTACCTCTCTCTGCACACTCACCGGCAGGGAAAAGCCTATCTTCCTCCCTCTGTCACTGAAGATGAAGACAAATTGTCCCTGTAATGCGGTCATTATGCCCCCTGTCCATTTCAGCACATCGTAGAGTAGAAAAAGAGAGGGGCTGTGCTTATGGCTCCATTTTGACACACTCTTGAGTTAAATTATCCGTCCACATTTTCCTGTAATGGCCACAAAACCTTTGTGTTAAAAACTTAACAACTCCGGCCTTTTTAAAACCTTTTCTTCACTGTATTTTGATAATCATTTTCCACAGCTGTAGCCAACCCCCACACTCAGACTGTTTGTTCTTAGAGAGCTGTTTTTTTCCTCCACTTTTCAACATTATTTTCGTTGAGGAATGCAGTCAGCTGTATCCATTTAAATGTTTGTTTCTTCAGAGCAGGAGTGGGCGCGTGTGCACGCCAAGCCGCCACCGCCCTTCCCTTTCGCCTCGCCTCTGCCAAGTGCAATCTGTTAAAGTCAGAGAGAGAGAGAGAGAGACAGAGAGAGAGCACCGAGGGCAAGAATTAAATGACTATAATGCATAAGGAATGCTGTAAGACAGTCTTCTATTATTTCCTGTGACAATTTGCAGATTTGCCTCTCAGAAGTGACGGCCGCATTTTCTATTAATGGAGGAGAATAAAGGGGTAGGTGGGTAGGTGGGTGGGTGGGCCGTTGTGCAGGGATTTGTCTCTTTTGAGGCTGTTTTTTTAAGTGCTGCTTGAAGGGGAGACTGTGAGTGGGTGAGGCCCACAGAGGTCTCCCTGCAGCTGGGACACAACGGTGTTGAGAGGCCTGACGGTGTCACAGGGTTTATGGAGGAAGAGGAGTCTCTGATGTGGCTCGATTATCTCTCCCCCACCCCCACGCCTTGTTCCATTAGCCTCTCCACCCCCAGAAAAAAGAAAAAATGCCAGTATGGGTGAAAAGTTTTTGCATGACAGTCGCAAATGTTTTGCATAACAGTCAACTGTTTTGCATAACAGTCGACTGTTTTGCGTAACAGTCGCGGTGGTTTGCATAATGGTCGAGGGTTGAGTAGGTTTTACTGGGGTTATGTTTAGGGGTTAGGGTTTGGTTTGGTAAAGGTTAGGTTTAGGCATAGGTTTTACTGAGGGTATGTTTAGGATTAAGGTTAGGTTTAGTAGGGAAACCGATCGACTCATGCAAAAAAACTGTCACGACTGTCGTACAAAACGGTTGCGACTGTTATGCAAAATGGTCGACTGTTGTGCAAAACGGTCGACTGTTGTGCGAAACAGTCGCTATTGTCATGCAAAATGGTCGCGATGGCCGCCACAGTCGAGGATTGCTTTCGCTGTGTCTCCCGAAAAAGCTTTGAACAAGAGAAGCTGATTTCCTGCCAAGCTGCTGCTGCTGCTGCTGCTGCTGCTGCTCTTGGTTATTGTGTGCTCTGTCTTTACGTTGAAAGGCTGCCTGCCACGGCCATTGAACGCGTCGTCTCGCAGCACACGGCAGGCAGGCAGCGGTCCCTGTCTAGTGGGGGAGAGAATTGCTTCCCCCTCATTCACTGCTGCTCGCATGTTCCTGTCAAATGCATGCCACCCTCTTTCTCAGCGCTGTCATCTTCAGTCTATGTGACACCGACATGAGAAATATTCTTCTGTTAAATTCTTGTGTAATAAATTTTTATTCCATGGAATTTAGCGCCAGTCCATAAAGCAGTCCGTCGTCACTTCATATCTGAAGTACCCATTATATATATATCACCACTGACTCACAGCTCCTTGACCTGATGAGTTGTTTGATGCTGTATTCTGCCTCAGCTCACTGTTAGCATCACGTATGTCACAGACGGCAGATTTATGGTCCCTGGACATAAAAGCTTAAAGCCCGCAGAGAATAGCGGTACGAATTGGCTAAGCAGGCCTCTTAACGGGCAGATATAGCCTGAGTGGGTAATGACCCGGCATGGAGCCCCTGGTTATCCCAGGTCAGCAATGTGTCTATGTGTGTCCCAGAGCAAGACTCTTAGCCCCAAATTGCTCCCTGAGCTATGCAATATGGCTGTTATAAGACCGGCAAAAAGCACAAGACAAATTTCACCAGAGGAACAAAGATGCCCCCTAATTGGTGTAAACATTTTTCGCTTCTAGCCCCGGTCCCTGATGTGGGGCAAGTAGGGCACTATCGGAGAGACAGATCAATCACTTTGCTATAGCGACATGACAAGCTTGTAAAGAGTCACTTTTCCATGATATTTACTATGATATCTCTACTGCATTTAACTTAGAATGCTGCAGAGTTTTTGATGAGTTCATACCATTCTGCCATAACAGAAGGTAGGATTTTATTGTCTTCTATTAAAGATTTAAGTCTCAGATGCGCACTGACATAACAGCGCACAGAACCGTGGGTGCATAACAGTCAGCGCTCATCAGTTAATTAAGCCACATATACACATGTATACAATCTATGAGGTTTCCGTTTTAATTGGCTGTTTGGCTGGGGTAGTAATCAGGGTAGTCATATATTCGGGGCAATATGGTAATAAAAAATAAAAACCACCAGACAAGACAGGCCTATTATATATTGTTATTGTTAATAAGTGTTCTTTATAGTGTTATCATAGTCAAATGAACAATCAATGTAGTAGCCTATAGCCTACTTTGGCAAGAGTCGACTATGGTTCAGCCTGCCCCAGAGCGGGAGGGAGGTTCTATAACATGTCGTTGTGCCTCTTAATTGTGCATATATATTATTATTGTATGCATGTAATGTGACAAAAACACTCCAATTTAGGACTTTGTGGACTAGAGGACTATTCTTTTTTTTTCTCCCTGGCCTCACCTGTGTCCACTCTACGTGGGTAGTGGGTATATGGGGCAGGGGCCCCTTGTGGCTCTGCCTCAAAACCCAGGAAAACTCATCCCAACACCCCCCCCCCCCAGCCCCAGGGGCGGATGTAACATTTCCCAGTTGGGGAGACAGGATAAAATGGTATACCAATGGTATACGAAATGGTATACCATTTTCGGTTACAGGACTTTTATTAGTCAAGTAAAGCATCAATAATAACATCAGTTGTTGTTGAGGTTGCAACAGACACGCAGCATGCATAAAGCTAAAGGTCTGACTCAGATCTGTTTTCAATGATGAAATGCTGTTGGTTTAGTGCTGCCACAGCTGTAGTTAGTTAGTAGCAGTAGTAGTGGTTCAAATCATTTTAAATGATTTGAACGTGTTTGGTGGGGCAGTCTGGGCATTTAGGGGGGGCATTGCCCCCCCCCCCCCCCCCCACCCCCATGCCTAGATCCGCCCCTGCCCAGCCCCAGGGCAAACGGGTGCCTTTATACCTTACTACCTCTATGTTGAAGTGTGATAAGTATCCCCCATTTAGTTGCTGTTGGGGTCATTTGTCATGGCACATTTGCACATAGCTGAACTCCTGCCTGGGGATCAGTTAGGGGGTTAAATGTGTGCGATGCGGGAGGGAGGGAGGGAGGGAGGGGGAGGTTATGGCATTGTTCAGACTGCAGCAAAACCCCATTTGTTTCTACAAGTACGAGCTTTACAACCAACTGTTCGGACCAGTGGTTTTCAACCTTTTTGATACTAGGGCCTGCTATTTACTCAGCATTTGAGCCACGGACCACCATTTTTACAACATTTTCACATTTTGTTTTGTCCACAATTCCTAACTATACAGTAAATCAAAATGGCAATTATTCTACATTCTCTAATAGTAGACATCTTAGTAGACTCATTAAGTAATTAGGTGGTGCTAATTTGTTGTTTTATTTTTACGCTCTCAATAGTTACATCTAGCTAACCAACTTTTCATCTGGTTAACCAACTTACCCGGGGACCACATGTAACCCTCTCAAGGACCACTGGTGGTCCCTGGGACCACTGGTTGAAAACCATCGGTTTAGATCGATGATCAACAATCTAGTATTTGGTGTTGAGGGATAATAGGTGGGAACCACTGCTGACTCCTTGGGACAGTATGCGCATACTATCCAACTTCTCTGAATGGCTAAAACAGACAACTTTAGACGTACACACACACACACACACACACACACACACACACACACACACACACACACACACACACACACACACACACACACACACACACACACACACACACGCAATCTGGCAGGATCATATGTCCAGGGTGAGGCTATATCAGGGGGTTTATCATAGTCTGGAGAGCTCTAGCCTCTGAGCTGTGGGACCATGTGTGCATTGTAACTCCTAATAAGATTTACAGTGTGTGTTGCCATACATACACGGAGCAGCAGATGTTGCTGTTGACTCGATTGCAGGCCCGTTATTGTCTCACATCTGGACCACCTGATCCTGATCAGTCAGATGGACCCTGGCCCACATGTCGTCATAGTGACCCGTTTGACAGCGGAGTTTAAATTGGAGGAGTCACTTCTCTGGGGTTTCACCACCCCTGGCAGGTGTGCACATGTGGTTCACCAACAGAAGCACAACAGGCTGTTCACCGCGCTGCACGTGGCCTGACATCTGCTCTGACTAATCCAATTGGCTGGTCCCTGTCCTTGTCGTTATTATTCTTAATGGCATAGCATTGATGTATGGGATAACACCCCACAAACCCGGCGATTTGTTTTCTAATTCAGTTAATTGACTTAATTGATTGGCTTAATTCAGTGGTTTTCAACCTTTTTCATACCACGGACCACCATTTGATGACGTTTTAGCCCCACAGACCCCAAAACCCAAAGATTTCTTGCATAACCGGCAAACCTACATCTCTAGTTGTGTAGACTCGGGCTAATTCAGATGGTGAATATTTTAACTCTTGAGAGTGTACAAATGAAACCAAATGAGTCCATTTGGTTTCATTATTACGCTCTCAAAGAGTTACATCTGGTTAACCAACTTTTCATCATTTGCCTGGACCACCTGCAACCCTCTCAAGGACCACTGGTGGTCTCCGGACCACTGGTTGAAAACCACTGACTTAATTCACAGAAATAGTACATAGCAAGGCTGCTTTTATTTATCTGCAGTTGTGTAGGCTACGTTCGTCCATGCAAGGAGGTCTGTTGTTGGGGCACATGTGACCACTCATGTGACCAGGACGGTGGCTTCTGATTGGAGCATTCGTTCAAGCCATGCAATAAATAAACCTATTGCAACCTGTGCTGTGTTTTTGTTTCATTACACCTCCCATTCCACTGCATGTTCCAGTGCATGTGATGACTCAATCTGTTGTGTCTCTGTTGGCACAGGTGTTATAACCCCAGTGACTGCAATGCAAATGCCACAATGAGAAATTCAACTCCGTATAGAGATGTTGGCATTTTCTAAACATCACGCTTCTTACAATGCCTTCCGTCCTCTGACATTTACATTCGCCATTCATCTCACTCCACCTGCTCGTTCAAACTATAAACCCACTTAAACCATACAAGTATCGGCAACCTTTTAATGTCAAAACATAGGTCACGACCCCACTGTTTTGGGGAAACATTGAACTAGAGTCAATCTCCAGCTGTTTCCGGTCATTTGGGTTTAAAACCAGGAGGGCTAACTCCATCTTCTGGTCTTTTCCATCTCCAGGACTGCGGAGCTCCTACGCAAGTCAGCACAGCCCACTGGGTCAGCCCGACCTGAGGTCCACCATGTCGCCAGAGCGCCACATCGCGCCCATCTACGAGGACCGGACATACCACGGCCCGCTGTATCGCAGCCCCAACCACGGCCCACAGGGCCTCTATCGGAGTGCTTCAGGTTGGTCCAGCTATTTTACCATGTCGTACTCTTTCCGAGGATTTTCTTTTTTCTGTATACGTAATGATGTACCGACTGCTCCTTACGGGCTTAATCAATACCGCTGTGATTGAAGTGAGGAGTCTGGCGAGAGCTTTGAGCGGGAGAAAGGGTCGCTAATGAACATGTCAGGGCTCAGAAACGACTCCCGCAGTGCCTCCCACCTCGACTATGACTTGGAAGAGCATAATCCTTGGTTTTATACCTGTTTTTTGCATGGATGGAGCTTGTTAGGTTTTTGATAAGGATCACCTTATCGATCAGGGGTACCAAGCCGGGAACCTTATCGAGCCCGCTATCAAGCATTTGATATTATTTTGTGGAAAGTAAGGCCGTTGAAAAATAATGAGTTAATGGGATTAAATTAATTTTCTTGATTAATCTGATTAAAAATTTTAACACAATTAACTCATGTGCTCGCTCAGTCAACCCACTGAGCATATAAGAGACATTTTACGTAGACGTATAGCTGTGTCTCCCTGTAACCAGAGCCATAGAGAATAGCTTGAGGAATCTACAAGTATCTTGTAGAACACCCATTTTGATAAATATTAAAAAGATAAACAGATCCCTGGGCCCATGCCTAGATCCGCCCCTGTTTGGCAGTGTCCTGCAAGTCCCATTCTCCTGGCTGCTATCTTGTGGCTCACCCTGAATATGCCAGCATACAGATTCTCGTTTGTAACATGTGCACTCTTGCTGAGCACTACATGTAACATTCTGGTGTAGCAGCCGTCTAGAGCAGTGGTTTTCAACCTTTTGAAGTGGTTTTCAACATTTTGGCACCAGAGCCCACTATTTATTTAGAACTTGAGCCACGGACCACGATTTGATAACATTTAACCCCACAGACCCCAAAACTAAAAGATTTCTTTTACCTTTCTCCACAATACCAGGCTGGATTTGGGAAATGAAACACTTAAACATACAGACCAAAATGACCATTAATCTTCTACATGTTCTAGTAGTGTAGCCTTGGCCTAATTCAGATGATGAATATTTCAACTCTTGAGAGTGTAAGCATGAAACCAAATGAACCTGCAAGAGTCCATTTGGTTTCATTTTTACGCTCTCAAAGAGTTACATCAGTTTAACTTCCCATAATTTAGCCTGAGGACCACCTGGAACTCTCTCAAGGACCACTGGTGGTCTCGGGACCACTGGTTGAAAACCACTGGTCTGGAGACTTCTGCAGGGTTGGCTTCAGGGTCCAGCATTCACTGCCATATAGGAGAACAGATCCTACCGTTGCATAGAAGAAACTGAGTTTGATTGGTCCCACTCCCCCAGCCCTGCGAGTGCTGTGGCTGAGTTGTCACTTGCAGTTTGCCTGGTTCACAGCGGAGCACATCACAAGCTGTGAAGTGGAGAGGTAGATGTCTCTCTCTGTAGCTGTGAGACTGATGCCGACAGGCTGCTCTGACGTCTTAAGTGGCCTCTCCTTTGGAGCAGCACTTCATGTTTAATACAAGACTTCAGGTATCGCTCGGGTGTTTGCTTTCTGTCTGGATGCAAGGCTACTAGTGTCATCACCACTGACGTGCATATATAATGTATGCCAGTACACTATAACGTAGGCACAGACAACACGCGCGCAGCACACACACGTACACACACATACACACCACACAAAACAACCGTCCGTTAATAACATGTGCTATTGAAGGGCCACATTGTGTATTGGTAGCAGAGGCATATGCTATTGAAGGCTACTTAGCTGACATTGTGGGGGAAGAAAGATCATTTTAAATATAGAAATGTGGTGTTATTGATTTATAAATTATCCATCTCAATCTGTAATTCCTATGCTACTGATTGGAGGGGTGTATGTATGCATGCAGGGTGGGTCTTTGTTTCAAAAATAAAAACAGATCCCAGAACATTCTTTGTTATAGTCTTGAAATGACAGGTCCATTTTTCCTTTGCTCGGGGTCCATACATTCTCCTCTGGAATCTTGTGCTGCATTTTTTGTGAGTGGGATAGCATTTTTTTTTTACATTAAATGGAAATATTGATCCTTAGCCCACAGCGATGAGCGTCCAGAATGCAAATACAACAATGTACAATACATCTTGGGACTCTCTCCCCACCATGGTGAAATCAAATTTGATATATTTAGGAATTGGCCTGGTGTTTCTAATTGCAAACGTTGCAAGCACTTTTGTTAAACTGCAAACGTAAGCACATAGCCCTGGCAGGGCCGAACAACACATAATCTTTTATTTAGCCTCAGTCGGCTTTAGGATCACTACTGTTTACGAGATCCCTGAAATCACATTGTGAGGCACAAAAGAACAGAAGGGCACTGATGTGAGAAATAGTCTCTCTTCTTTTTTGGAGCAAGCCTGCTTGTTGACGTCTTGGTTTCTGGTAGGGGGTGAAGCTCCGTATGCACATGCCCAGTCTCTGCTTGATGGTAGATAGCAATCTGACCAGAGCAGCAGTCACGCTGCCTCACTATCACGTGGGCTTCTGTGGGAGCAGGGGAAATACACCAGCCTGTCTGTGTGTGTGTGCATGTGCGTGTGCACGCGCACAAATGCAATGCTACGTCAAGTATCTCTCGGAGAAGAATAGAAAGCAAATAGAAGACATTGTGGAAGATGGCAGATGGGAGATGCTCTCAGATAGGAGGTTTGGAAACATATCCTGTATCTGTGTGTTGTTTGTTTTTCTGGATGGGATTCCACCTGTTGGGAGTCACTGCCTGTTAGACACGGTTTCAGTTTACTGTTGCCGCACTGTCATGCGACACAGAGTTGTCCTGGGCCTACAGCAGTGAGTGGATAGCGGTGTGAGTTTGAGGGATGAAAAAAGGAAAGGATTTTGTGCATCATCATCATCTTGCTGGTTGTGGCCACCAGCCCCCACTTTCTGTAAACCTGCAGGATCCCACCGGCTCGTAAAACACAAACAACAATGCAAATGGCCCTTTGAAGACTGGGGAGACTTGTGCACCGCGGCATCATGGGAGCTGTGTTTTATCATCGTCATTAATTGGTTCCAGGCGGGCAGAATTTGCTTCGCCTCTCAGAGCAGACGTGAGTGTGTGTATTTTCCTCGTACGCTCCAGTGTTTTCCGCTGAAAAAGGTCTCGAGCGACACAACACAAACCCAGCGACTGTTTGCGTGTGTCCTTAACTTCTGTCTTAATGTTTCACGGTTGGAGATTATATTTGGCTGTTTTTTTGTTTTTGTTTTTCTTTTCTTTTGGTCTGGGTCTCTTCCGGCACTAGGTGTGGGCAGTCTCCAGAGGACGTCCAGCCAGCGCAGTGCCATGAACTACCAAAGAAGCAACTACGCTCTCAACACGCCGGCCAATTACGCCGATCCCTACCGGTCGGCCCAGTACCGGCCGCCCGACCCCGGCTACGCCCGCCAGGGCATCATCATGGACGACGGCGCCACCCGCTCGCCCTCCATAGACAGCATACAGAAGGACCCGAGGTAAGGGAAAACAATTCATATTGTTTGTCGGTGTGTCTCTCTCTAAAGGCAGGGGGCTAGGGGATCTAGTCGACCATCAGCGGCCAGCCAGCCAGCGCGGTGTGGTGTAGCGTGAATCAGCCGTCCTATCCGTCCATGAGTGCTACTTAACGCTTACAAGGCGTCTCTATTCTGCTGGGTCAACAGCGGGTGTCCTCTTACTATTAAAACAGCCAGCCCATCCACAGCCTTAACCATTAAGCTTCCTGCACTGCGTCTGGACACTTTACAATGGACTCTCACATGCGCTGAAGTGCTGCGTCTGTTTCTGTTACATAGCCATGTGTGAGTGTAGAGGGAGGGATGGAGGGCGGTCAGCGTTGACTTAAGCCGGTAAACTCCTGACCTTGCAGATCATGAGCTCAGTTGTTCACAGTCTTGTATGTTAGTGTAGAGTGGTCACGGACAGTGCTGTTGTCCTACACAGTAAAATCCTGGGTGTTCGTTTAACTCACATGGACCCAATGCGGGTTAGAGTTCAGGATTTTATTGTGCGTGCTGCTGTGTCAGAAAACATTGACTCACCCACTACTCCCTGTTCACTATCTATAGGGAGGTTCTCTGTAGGTGACTACACTGTGGTGAACTATGACCGGAGAAAAAGGTCCAAAAGTTCACAAAAAAACATTTGGGACATTGCTGCCTAGGGCTTCACAATTAATCAAAATCGAGGTTTCAGAATTTGGACAATGTGTAAAAAAAAAAAAAAAAAAAAAAAAAAAAAAAGATTGAAAATCGTGGTTTCCCCTTTTCTAGCACATTTTGGTAGAACTGTGTCACACTCTATTACGGCCTACCTTACCGTGAAGTGTTCTGTTAAATAATATAAAAGAAAAATGCAATGTATACTGCTGTGTACTTTAAGAAAAGGTAGTCCAAGACTCTATATAAGAGAAAAGAAATACTGGGTGGAGGGGGGGATTTCTACTCGAATGCTCATTAAAAGAATGAATCGTAATCGAGTCTATGATTATATTCATTGTCAACTAATTTAGTCATCAATTAATCAACTAATCAATGGAGTTTTTGTAATTTATCATGGGTGTTTTCTCACTTAACCATAGTTCCAGTGTTAACTGTAACTAAACTAAAGAGCAGTGATCCATCTCTCTTCCCTTACAATCTGATGATAAATGCACATGCACAGTAGCAACTGCAAAGCAAAATATGACACATAACCATGATTGTAGTAAGAACAAGCTTGGATATTTTTATATGGATATTTTAGCTCAGTAGAGTAGTTCATTAGACATGTGTATATATTCCTCAATGAAATGTATGCAGTGTGAATAAGCCTAAAGACACCATGAGTTGCTTTAATTAATTAGTAAAATGTGTTTGAATAGCAGACTAATCAGTTAGGCTAAGTTAAAAGTGTTAATCGATGAATCGTTTAAATAATCACCGATGAATCGATTATGAATATTTTAACTCTTACCCATTGTGGGTCCAATTCATTTTTACGCTCTCATAGAGTTACTTCTGTTTAACCAACTTTGCATCATTTAGCTGGGGACCACCTGGAACCTTATCAACAACCACTGGTGGTCCCCAGACCACTGGTTGAAAACCCCTGCCATAAGGGGAAATACAGCAGCGTATATGTGAATTTCAATTGTTGTTTGTTAAAAAAAACAACAAACAAAAAAACACTGAGTGTATTTCTCAAGAGCTGATCTAATTGGCCAAAACCCTATGCCCCATACATCACACACTGACAAAGGGGCAAAAGAACATCTGGACGCACACATTGAAAGTCAATAACATCCATTTCTGTTGGATTTCCTGGGATATGTTGATGCTACTCTCTCTCTCGCTCCCTCTTCAGACATCAGCATTTCCCCCATTATCAAACCATGGGACCATATAGAGAAACTTACACAGTTCACATTCCAGTAGCTATGCAGCGCTGCGTCCATGTGGACAGCTGTTGTCGGTAAGACAGTGTTCTACTACCAGTACATGACAAATAACTCCATGTACCTGAACCTCCAAATAATGTCTCCAAGTAAAAAAAAACCTCCCTACCCTTCCTTTGTCTCTAATAAACTGTGTGCAGGGTTTCAACTGTAATGCATGTGGGATGTAATATAGAACAGGATACGAATATCATTTCCTGGGATATATGTACGGTAGTGCATGGGTCGCCCCCGCGGGGCCGAGGTTTTTACGGTGGCGGAGGCAAGAGGGCCGAAATCCATTTGCGACCGCAACAAGCGGTTTGGACAACAGTTGCGACGGTTTTACATAACCACCGTTTTGCATAAGAGTCATAATCGTTTTGCATAAGAGTCGCAACTGTTTTGCAGAAGAGTTGTGACCGTTTTTGCATAACAGTCATTCGTCGTTTTGCATAATGGTCGAGGGTTAAGGTTAGGTTACTAAGGTTATGTTTAGGTTTGGGGTTTAGGGTTAGGTGTAGTAGGGAAAACGGTTGACTGTTATGCATAACAGACACGACTGTTGTGCAAAACTCGCAAATGGATTTCGCTGTCTCCCCGCGTGGTGGTGGTGTGTAGAGGGTGGGGAGGGGGTATGGGTGCAAGGGCTTGCCAAAGCAGGGGTCTGTGCGGCTGGGAGGGTTATTATTTTGTTGTTCCGTCTCTGTTGTCACGCTGATAACCTCCGTTGTGTTGTATCTTTGTCTTGGCAGGGAGTTTGCGTGGCGAGACCCGGAGCTGCCCGAGGTGATCCACATGCTCCAGCACCAGTTCCCCTCGGTGCAGGCCAACGCTGCCGCCTACCTGCAGCACCTGTGCTACGGCGATAACAGAGTCAAGGTCGAGGTGCGTGTGAAGGATGGAAAGTAGCTGATTACATTTACTCCCTGCCTTATGTCATGGTTTTCAACCATTATGACACCAGAGCCCACTATATATTCAGCATTTGAGCCACCAAGGACATTTTAACCCCACAGACCCCCAAAACTAAAGATTTATTTTGCTTTTTTTTTTCCAGGCTGGATTTCGGAAAACAAAAAAGACAAACACAGGGGTTAAAGATTTCCGGCACGGTGCCGGAAGTCAGGCTTGCGGAAAAAATAATAAAAAAAAAAACACGAGACCAATGTTGCCAACTGCCAAAATCCAAAATGCAGTGGCACTTCGAAAATGCACTAGAAGGAGGAGCCTGGGAAGTGGTTTTCAACCCAACTCACCAGCAAAAAAGCACTAGATTTTTTTACCTGGAGTTTTTTTTAACGCTAGGGGGGTCTGGGAAAAAAGCTAAACATAGTGACAAGTTCGCCAAGTTGGCAACACTGACAGAGACACGTGGAGAGAGAGTGATGATCAGCGAACCGGTGTGAGGACTGGAGTCGGGACGCTGCAGTTCATGAAGCCATAGATAAAGGCATCATAAATAAATGGCACTGGGCATGGCTAGATGAGACTGGGCGAGATGGGAAGGCATTTAGCAGTTGGTGCAGGAAGCTAAGGGATCGAGGCAGGTGGGTGCTTGCTCTTCTGCACGCTGTGCTGGCGGTCCACGACCGGACCGCCGCACATCTCTGTCTGGACCCTTAAAAAATGGTCGAAAGAGAAGGGAAGAAAAAAGGCGCCGCGTAATTCCCAGAATAATTGCATAAACATGCCTCGCTTGATTTCACAATCCCCACATATTTTCGCATAAAGTTTATAAAGTTACAACCTCACCCATTTGGTCACTTATTTCACACAGAATCGCGGTGGTGGTAAAGAGCCCGTCTAAAAAGTCTCTCTCTCCCTCTCTCTCTGTCTCTCTCTCTCTCTCTCTGTCTCTCTGTCTCTCTGTCTCTCTCTCTCTCTGTCTCTCTGTCTCTGTCTCTCTGTCTCTGTCTCTCTGTCTCTGTCTCTCTCTCTCTCTCTCTCTCTCTCTCTCTCTCTCTCTCTCTCTCTATCTTCTTTCAAGAGAAAGATCTGTTGATTCCGTTTTTCTTTTTTTCTTACTCCCCGCATCAACACCAGTACGTCTCCTCTCTTGTTTTAGCCGTGGTCCGGTGCGTCAGCCAGTCTCTCTCCCTGCTCTCTCAATGCCTCTCTGACGCGCGTTGGACACACCGCTGTGTGCCATCGCGGAGTGGAGCGAGGCGCGCACACACAAGACGCAGTAGCGGTGTTGAAACACGCACGCAAATTACCGGTAATGCCATGTAGAACGAGATAAGAGCGCATTGCTTTGACCCGTTGGTGGGAGATTTACAGGGTGAACGCACGGAGGTGCATGTGTGATAAAGTGTGTGCAGCACTGGCTGCAACGACAACGCAGCAGTTCCATATGGGAATGAGTGACTAACGTTAGCTTCGCTAGCTGGTTAGCCAAAAGTGTTTACATTAGAGTTGAAAGCTAATGCTAATTTCCAGCAGTCTGTCTAGCCCTAGCACTGGTCCATAGCTCCACTGTTAGAGCTATGAACCAGAGCTAGTATGGCCCCATATAGAACCCTCCTGCTAGCCCTCTGGAATGCTCTTCAGTCCAGTCCACAGACAGCTCTTTTCACTATCATTATTGAGTTATTGCTTCACCTTAGTGCCCCTCCAATAATGTTTTGTTGTCTTATGTCCCCATGCAAAGCAGTAGGCATAGTAGTATTCATATCAGTGGTTCTAATGCTGTATGAAAACTAATCATCACAGAATTGTGAAAATAGCTGGTCTACAGTTTCACAATGAGCTTGTAGATCTGCCATCTCCACAATATTTATCTGTGGAACCATTCTGTTGCTATAGTCTGGGTGGGGGGGTCCCCAGTTCAAATATAATTAGGCTACAATGAATGGACTACCTGAATATTTGTAAAATTGCTATCCTATCTAGTGTCAGAGAGAAAATATAAATGTTTCATGTTATGTGTACAAATTAATATCCAATTAATCGATAATTTACATCCCTAACCCCAGGTAATGGCAATACTAATCAGTGTTCTTAGAAAGTATCGCAAAACTCTGTCCAACGGACAGTCGTTGTAAAGTTGACAGGTCTTGCACATTTGTCCAGTGCGTAGTCACCTCTATGTGTGGTTGAACTGATTTAGAAGCGTGATACTGAAATGATTGATTATTTACTGTATTAGAGAAATCAGTCATTTTACATGTATCTCAATCGGAGTTTGTGCAGGACGGATCTAGGCATGGGGGGGCAACGCATATATATATATATATATATATATATATATATATATATATATATATATATATATATATATATATATATATATATATATATATATATATATATATATATATATATATATATATGTGTTTGGAAAGTTCAGGCCCAGGATTTTTTTTTGCTTTAATCCCTGCAAACAAAATAGAAAATAACCATCTACAGTCTCTAAAATAGACGTCAGGTGAATTCAGATGATGAATATTTTAACTCTTGAGAATGTAAAAATGAAAACAAATGGACTCGTAGCACAAGTTGTATTGCATATATTTACTTGCGTGAGCGTAGCACAAGTTAACTGTGCGGTGCATTCGGTCACTCGTCCCTCGGGGCTCTCTGATTGGCCGGTTTAGGTGATGATGTGCACTAGTAGACCAAGGCCTACTAGTGTGCAAGTTTGTACTCTATCGAGTGTATTTTTATGTTGCAGACAGTATTGGTACTAAGTAAATAAAAAATGGGTGTACTTTCATGGACCACTGCCGTTCACTGTGCACCTCTGTCAGTCATCAGCACACACACACACATCTCATCAGCAAGCACCTAACCTTTCCCCAACACCTCAACCCCTCCTGTGCACTTCCCGCTGTACACTCTAGTTTTACTGAGTGCGCTGATCGATACACATTATTTAGTGCTTGAGGGTACTTGCCACAACCTCCCCTCCCCTTAAAAAACCTCTATTCATCATTAGCCAGTGTGTGGAGGTCCATTTGTACCATCTTTGTACCCGGGGGCGTGCTATGCACAAGTGTGTCCAATTGTGCACCGAAGAATGTAAACCTTAGCGTGGGCTGGAAGACAGATGAGCACACCTCCAGGGGGTCCTCAGAGCATTCATAGAAAATACTGAGAATGGCTGCAAACGCACTTGAACTGACATACAGATAATGTGTATACACACACACATACATACACACACACCACCTGAGTGGTTGTGGCTTGGGTAGTGTCACCGGTTCGAACCTGGGCTCCCCCAGAGTTGGTGTCGAAGCGTCCTTGAGCACGACGCTGAACCTCTAATTGTTCCTGATGTTCTGGTTGTACCTTGCATGGTTTATTGCGCCGTGGGTGTGGGTGTGTGTGTGGGTGTGTGTGGGTGTGGGTGTGTGTGTGGGTGTGTGTGTGTGGGTGTGGGTGAATGGGTGAATGTGAAGCACAATCTATGTAAAGCACCTTGGATGAAGGCGCTATATAAATTACATGCACCGTTTACCATTTTTAACAGAAGATTTATTAACACATTAGTGTTTGAGCGCACGTGTACATTTGTGTGTATGTGCAACATACACACATATGAACACGTGCGCTCAAACACGTTGCTATTTGCTGCAGCTTTATTTTTAAATGTAGGCAACCTTCCTTATTTATGCACCACACAGCGATTCAGACCGTTTTAACGCCTTCCGAGAAAATGAGATTTTGATAAGGTCAGTTCAAATCATGTTTTTCCCTGATATACTCCGCTGTGAGAACCACTGAATGTGGTTCTCATTCTCTGGTGGCCAAATATCAATTTACTGAAATGTATTCATATCACATAATTTGATGGATTTTTTTATTATTTATTATGTGTTTAATTACATATTTTTAATAGCAGCATGGCATTCGTTGCTTGCCGACATTACATTCACCAACTAACATGAATGTTGTCTGAATAGATTTGTGTGTGTGTGTGTGTGCGTGTGCGTGTGCGTGTGCGTGTGCGTGTGCGCGCACGCGTAAATAAATACATTCTGGCCTTCAATCCTGATTAGGGAACCTTTTTTCCCCCTTCTTAATCAAAATGCCTAAATTGTAATCTATGCCCAATTCTTATGTGAGATTACAGTATTGATTGTGAATTACGGTCCAGACCTTTTATCTCCTGCCTTTCAACCCTCTGCGGTGTCTGGGCGTCCAAACTGCTGCGTCGGCAGTCTGAGGGGTTTCTGTTCCCTGCATTGATAACATTGGGTCAACTCTAGCCATGCATCGCATGACACTTGTACTTCATGAGCGTCAGGCATTGACTTAATTCAGTTTCACGCGGATCGCTACATTTACATTGAAAACGTCTACATTAACATTCCGATTTCAAATATAAAGTACTCACACATGATTCTGTGGGTGTTAGACACTTTTAGTGCCCGAAATTAGGATTGCAGCGTGCCGTGTTTTTTAATAAAAAACATTTTTATCCGAGATTTTCTTCGACCATTGGCTTTCAATTGTATGTGCCCCTATCGGTGGGGAGGAGCGTGGCACTCTGAACATTGGCTGTGTTTCATATATTCACACTGACTGTACTGCCAATATAAACTAACAGGGGGGTGTGCATCTGTGTGTTTAACAAATAAAAATGCTTTTTATTAAACAACGCGGCACGTTGCAATCCTAATTGCAGCGTGCACTTGCAGCGCCCGAAGTTGCAACACCCGTGCCCGAAAGTGAGTGTGTTTTTAGTTGAAATCGGAATGTTTATGTACATGTTTTGAATATAAATGTAGCGATCCACGGAAAACTTGCGCAATGACAGTCACGTTTCAGGGCTAGGTCTACTCATGACTCTCATTTTATCCCCCCAGGTGTGTCGATTAGGGGGCATCAAGCACCTGGTGGACTTGCTAGACCATAAGGTCCTGGAGGTCCAGAGGAACTCATGTGGAGCGCTGAGGAACCTGGTCTATGGCAAGGCCATGGACGACAACAAGGTATCTGTGAAGAACGCAGGGGGAATCCCTGCCCTGCTCCGCCTGCTGAGGAAGACCGTGGATGCAGAAGTGCGAGAACTTGTCACAGGTAAGGATGTTTGACTGTGACAATGCACTGTATGAGAGTGTAAGGCCCCACTTTGACTACGTACGTTGTATGTGTGATTAGAGTCTGACCGATAGATCATCATATCGATTTATCATATCGGGGCATCCCCCTTCTATCGGTGGTCCTATCATAAGAGTGAAATTGTCACCGATAGAATTTTAAAAAGTGTAGGGCACAGTGGACACTACTAGCTGCTACAGTGTTTTTTATGTTTGTGTCAAAGTCATGCCAATGGTGCTGGAGAGTTTGTCTGTGTCACTATTCACTCTACTCCTTGACAGCTCGACTGAACAGGTTTTGTTTTTTTTAAAGAAAGAAAGGTCTTGAATAAAGACATTGGTTAAAGAAATCAGTTTGCCCGTACTACCGTCATGTGTCTATGTGTCACCCTGTCAGGCCCCATTTAGACTGCAGTCAAATCCAAATGTATTTCTCAAATACGAAGCTTTGGGCTGACTGTTTGTTCACACTGCATTTGCAAGTGATTAGATCAGATCCGTCACATACTGATTTTAGGGTTAGGGTTAACGTCAACTCAAAGCCGCCCTCCGTCAACAAACATATCTGCTTTAGTTACCGTGGTAATGACATAAGCACTAGTTTATTACCTTCAGGAAATGCGACATAACAGACAAGCGATGACTACAAAATCATATTTATGCATGGCGCTGGGAAATTAAACCGCCTCTGGATGTGTCTCAAGTCGGATTTGTGTAAATGGAATTCCATGTGACTTGTTTGTGTTCAGACCAGTGGTATTTTATTTATTCATTTTACTGGCACTGCCTCTAAATGGGGCACAAAACATGCATGTGTATCTGTTAAGCATGCACATGGAACTCTCTTCCTCTTTGAATATAAATAAGTGAGTGCAGTGTTCACATAGTTTTCAAAAGCCCCGTGTGGAACCTCTGCACTGTGTCACTACTACTCTGTATAGTATCTTCAGTTTCCATCTGGCACTGGGAAGTGAACTGAGGTCGCATTCCAGCGCGCAGCTATCCAGCACCATCTCACTGTGCATTATTCAGAGGCTTGTGCCCACATCCTACTCCACAGATCTGCCCACAGGGATTGTTATGCAACCTGGGCAGAGGATGACTGAATTATTAACCTTGTAGAAGTGCAAGTATTAGGGGAGGCTGCTGCCCGCCTGCCAGCAGGTTAGAGCCATCACACTTTAGCCAGATGGATATAAATCCTGATTTCTTGTATCTCTCTCGTTTCTCTGTGCGTCTGTTTGAGTTTGTCCTGGTTAGCTGTATCATATTATCATATAATGGTCTGGACTAAATATATGCGGTACCTCAGGTCTCATCATGTCCATGATATTACCAGCCGTTCTTTCTTCCCTGAATCAGCTGATTGAAATCATGCCGAGCACACGAAAAAATAAATAAACAAAACTGACCACGCAAATAGATGGGGACAGTCCTTGTTGTCAATGTAAGCAAAACATCTTGAATCCTTTTACACAGAATTTTAATGCTAATTCATTTTGGAGCTAGCAGTTAGCAGTTAGCAGTGGTTCACAAACAGGAACCATTTGTGGGTCGCGGACCATTTTCTATGGGTCACGACTCGAGTAATATAAAAACCTCATTTTCTTTTCATACATTTAAAGGAATAACACATACTGTATACACGTACATCAAACTGAAGCTTATATATTATATTTTTATATACAGTATATTTTAAGTAATTATTTACATTTTTAAAGAAACAAATCTAATCAATTACACAGGTAAAACATTTTCCATGAAGTTATTATTAGAAAATATGCAAGCAAGTGACGCAGTATCGCGTTGTGGGCTTGTAGATCTGTCACTTTCACTAGTTTTATTCTCAGGCAAATGTCTAATTTCTCTTTTGGATCTCGACCCAGAATAGTTCTGGAACTACTGGGCTGTACTTTGAATATATTTACAAGTCATGGTTATTTTTGCCAAATGGGAAAATACTTTTTCATTTTATTAGGACCAATACAATTTCCCTGCATTCAAAAGACCACTCCTGCTGGTATAATATGACTGGGTAATTTCTAGTAAAATATACAACTGTCTTTATTATTGCTCATATTATTTTCAGTAATTTACTTAGGGGAGATTGCTGCAAATGAAACGGGTTTCCCAAAGCAGATGTATTGTTCTCATTTTGTAAAACAAACCGTTACTCCACAGTCGCTGGCGGTGCTTGTAGAAGAAGAAAGAAAAAACTGTCTTTGTGTTTGTGTGTTGTCTGAGCTCTGCAAACAGCGTGTAAATCAGAATTGTTTAGGATTGGGGTAGAGAGTTACAGAAAAATAAGCCAATCCAAGACGCTTGGCTCCCAGGTGGCTGAGTCAGCACTTCACATTTGGCTCCGGCCCTCCCTCCACTCTAACGTAGTCTCAGATTACAGCCCAACAAACCCCCGAAGGCGCACATAATACAGAGGGAGCACGAGCACAGGGCAAGAGGCACAACCATGTTGTTTGTTGTGCTAGTGTAGCAGCGCATCAACCCACCCCCCACCCAGTCTCCTGTTTCAATTAAGTTTCTGTTTGCTTCAGCTTGATGCAAGCCAGAAGAAAGAAATAATCGACTGCCATTTCCAGTGAACAACACAGCCAGCCTCGCCGATTTCAAAAGCAAATGCAATGTTTTGAAAGAGGAATGTCGCTGCATTTATAATGAGAGTTCAAATGAGAGCTTGATTGATTCTAGCTCCTCCTTTCTCCACAAAGGCAGTCTTTTAAGTTAGATCAGTGGTTTTCAACCAGTGTTCCGGGGACCACCAGTGGTCCCTGAGAGGATTCCAGGTGCTCCCCAGCTAAATGATGGACCGTCGGTAACCAAATAGACCCTTATAGATCAACTCTTGAGAGTGTGAAATGAAATGGAGATCGAGAGACTCAAACTCAACGTCAAATGGTGGTCCTTTGTGGATAAAATGCAGAATTAATAGCGGGCCCTGGTGTGGAAAAAGGTTGAAAACCACTGAGTTAGATGGTTAAAGACTGAAACACAAACATCGTAAACTGAATTCTTCTCTCCTTCAAAGCCCCTTGCACAGAGGGATGTCTGTAGTAGAGTCAACACCTCCCAGTCAGTCGCCTAACTGTGGCTAATTGGTAGTTGGAGACGCTGCGATTGTGAACAATTAGGAAAAGGTCAGTGCCGCCACATCACCTTTGGATAATCGCCAGCAATGAGAACATCTCACATGAAGAGTTTTCAGCTGGCTGATGAGGAGTGTCCACCATTAGAGTGCTAATTAGAAACTCCCCCAGTGGCCCCTGCCATTGTCTCTCCCGTTGTAAAATGCTTGTTTGGGATCGTTGTCGTCTTTGAAAATGAAATCGTGCCTTCGGGCAGCAGACATTGCTGTAGTCTAACCGAGACACTGTCTGCCGTGTTGTCCCTGCGTCACTGGCCCTTATTCTTTCCTGAGTTCCACAGAGCCTTGGCTACAGTAGCAGGCTGTGCCTGTCTAGGTTAGGGGGTCAAACTCTCGGGCCCTGATGCTTTCGGCGGCTATTGCTGCTGCTGCTTTTGTCGTTGTTGTTGTTGTTGTTGTTGTTGCAGCACTGTCCTTACAAGCACCCCCCACTCATTCCCCTACCCGAGTGCAAAAGTTCACATCACCCTGCATTGTCATCAGCTGTTATGCACGGAACACCTGGCCACCGGCCAGTAGGGGGCCATAAATGTCACTGGAGGGTCGCGCACACATGCACACACATACTGTACACACACACACACACACACACACACACACACACACACACACACACACACACACATACTCACACTCACACTCACATGCACGCGCACTCTCAATTTTGTGGAAGCCTTTGTCCTCATTAATCGAGCACTTATCATGGCTTCACTCACAACAAATGGTAACAGGAAGGTTCAGACCAAATAATACCCCGCCCTGAGTATAGACAGAGTTACGCTGTGCCAAACTCTGTTCACTTCATGGGATCAGTCCGATGGCAGATCTATCATCAAGTTGTGGTACACCATGTTAATGATTTTTCTTTTAGGGCTTTTTTTTCTGACCTGCTAGGGTCCATTTACGGTAGTTCACGTTTGTACACACTCAGGAAAAAATCGGAAATGTCCCTCTTTTATCCCTCTTTCAGGGTTCAATAACCCTTCCGAGAGCTCGGTTTTCTGACTCCTCAATGTCACAACATTTCGGCTGGTCCGAGTATTATTTGGGTCGAGCCTTCATGTATTCTATGGTGTGCACACGCGCACGCACACGCACACTCAATGTTGTGGAAGCCTTTGTCCTAATTAATGGGGCACTCATCATGGCTTCACTCTCAGCAAACATAACCATCCACCTAATCAAGGTGAGATTTAATTCAGCTTATGAGAGCTTGTTATGTTTTACTGTGGGACATTTCTGCAGCGTGAGTAGTTTTGCTCCCCTATGCTTTTTTGCTATATAGTCCTTGGCCGCAGTTAGACGAGGCATGTTTTGGCAATTAGCCAAAGGACAAACCTTGTTTTGTGTGTATTTGTGGACGGCCTATGGGGAAATAAACCCCACAGAGCTTCAGGCTCAGTGTTTGGAACAGAGTGCAGGTCCTGAAGCGAGACGTGCTGCCGTATATACAGCCTCTGCAGAGCACCATTTGATTCTCTGCTGTACAGAACAGCTTGCTGATTGTCATCTAGCCTCTCTCAGCATTTAGGGCGTTACAGACGGGGAGTCTGAAACGCCCGCATTATCGCAGCGATTCCACCGTGCCATTCAGTGCCGAAAGATGAGAATTGCGCAAGAAAAAAAAAGATCACAGGATTGAAATCTGAAATAAATCGCGGACGTGTGCATGAAACGAACATGCATGCAACAAACAACGCTGGATGCCGTGCGATAACGCCTGGTGTCACACGCTTGCTTGAAAATGATCTAGGAAGTGCGATTAATTAGTCCCCTTCTGTAAAGCCCTTTAACATTCTAAATACACCAATGGACACACAGTAGACTACAGCCAGACTCATATACTGTACATTGTATGAACACATATTGGCCAGTAATTTTACTTTTTGTTAGGATCCCTATTTTTGGCATGCTATTTTTGGTGAGTTTGTTCGGTTGTGGTCAGATATTTCCAGAAATAGCTCATCCACAAAACGATCTTCATTTGTATTGCTGACATATTTCTGAAATATTGGTGCTAAAGTTTGACTTTGATCCCTCTATCGTCACATGCAACTATTTTTGGGGTGTATTGATGTAGGCTATTGTGGAATTGTTGCTATTCTGGTGATAGAATAGAGTGGTCAAAATGAATGAAAGTTGCACTATTTGGTAGAAATAGTTAAATGATACAAATGAAGCTAGTTTTGTGACAAAGAATTAATTTATTTTTAATGCGTGTCCCCCAGTGACCCCCACAAAATGACCTGAACTACTTAATATTTCTGTGAAACCAGAGCAGAAGTCCCACCTCGAGACTCTAGCAATCAATTAATGCATTTACAAACACTATTATTGTCTATAGTATTTCCTAAGTTAAAACATTCTGAACTATTTACAATATAGTATGAAGTGTATAGTATGAAGTTGTACTCTTTACTTGTACTTTTCCTCTTCATTCCAGCAGACAGTAGCTGCATAATAACTTAATAATCTGTCTGAAATGTTCATTAGGTTCAGTCTGAATAGAGTACCTTTTCAAGATGAATGCCTCTGTGGCCACCATAGGGGATAACTCAAACCAACCCAATATATCTTTTAAAGGAAAAAAAAAAAAAAAAAAAACAAGGTTCATGTTTTAGGATGTTATTAGAGAAATTAAAAGATGGGTGTTAATTGTTTTACATTCCTTGCTTTCTAATTTAGTTTTAGGGATTTTAGCTATGGAAGGGGCGCTCAAACATGGTCCTAAATACATATTTCTTTACACAATTTTAAGTGATTCTAATATCTACTACAGTCCTAATAAACCCCAGGAAATTATAACTGGCCATGGAAGTTCCCAGGATCTACTGAATGTGAAGCATGCAGCACACTGCACTGCACTTTACACACTGCATATTCAGGCTCAATATGGCAGTTTGTCACATTCAGTGGATCATTTGTGGACAGTTGTAATTTCCTGGGGTTTATTAGGACTGTATTTATATGTATTTAGGACCAATTTCGGATGTCCCCTCCCATTGATGATAATAATCCCTAAAGCTAAAGAAAGCAAGGAATGTAAAACAATTATGACCCATCTTTTACTTTCTCTAATAACAACCTAAAACCATAGAGTAATAAAATATAGAGACCCGACTGGAGCGATAGCCCCGCTTTGGTTTTGAAGCACCCGGAAGACTGCCGGAAGTAGCGTCTACTTCCTCATTTTCGCACTTCCACCATATTTCCTCCCACCAAATTTTGGTGTGCGGAGGTGGCAAAAAGGCGGAAGTGTTTTCTCCATGAACGCGCACATGAAAGAGCGCCCACAGGGTTTCCTAGTCATGAATCCACGGGCTGCCTGCAGTTCACATTATAACCACTAGGGCCGACCTCTTCAACATTGGAGAGGCTCTCTGGGGATGTGCCTAAAACATGAACCTTGGTTTAAAAAAACAAAACAAAGTTGTCCTTTAACTCTCACCCCCTGTTCACAGGTCAGACTGGGGCAAAGCTGTTGCTTCCAGCACAGCGTCACCAGCAATGTTTACCTTGGGCCAAAGTACCGTTGTACATTACAGCACAGGGCGGCACATGAGAGCATGCATGCTCCCTCTCTCTCTCTCTCACACACACACACACACACACACACACACACACACACACACACACACACACACACACACACACACACACACACGCACACACACACACACACACACACACACACACACGTAAACACGAGTGCACAGCTGTGCTCCATCTGACTGTCAGATGTGACTTGCGGCTACTGGCTGCTGCTGCTGCTGTAGCACAGCAGACATTGTCAGTCACATAGGTTCCTGCCTGCTGGTGTGTCTCCCCCCAGCAGGAGGAACTTGTTTGTTTCCAAGTGGAGCTTTTCAAAAGGTGTCACGGACTGGAAGAGCCTTTTATAGGAGTAATTGATAACAGCTGGGTGAAATTAAGAAGTCTTTACACTGAGAGGCTTTGTGTTCTTATCACTGCATTAGCAGCCTGTTTTTAATGTGCACATGTGTGTGTGCATGCGTAAGGAAAGTAAACCTAAGACATGTTATAGTCCAGGAGGTTTCAACCGGTGGTCCGGGGACCACCAGTGATCCTTGAGAGGGTTCCAGGTGGTCCCCACTCCCCAGGCTAAATGAGGGAAAGTTGGTTTGCCAGATGTAAATCTTTGAGAACGTAAACATGAAACCAAATGGTTTGGTTTAGGTCTGTTAGGGTAAAATGTCATCAAATGGTGGTCTGTGGCTCAAATGCTCAAATAAATGGTGGACCCTGGTGTCAAAAAGATTGAAAACCACTGGTCTAGTCTGACAGCCAGAATCACGGCCAAAAAGGATCCATCCACATCTGAAAGGTTTGATTGAAATGAATCCCACAGCCTGAGTGGAAACGTTAGGCTGTGCTGCTGATGGTACCTCGGCCCGCAGCCCTACACACACACACACACACACACACACACACACACACACACACACACACACACACACACACACACACACACACACACACACACACACACACCGCTGTTAGGCAGAGATAAGAGGCACATGCTGCATGTTAACCGAAGAGAATGCCAAGTGGCATTCCTTTCTGTTTTGATATTTTCGTCAGAATGAGGGCTCTGAATCTGAAGCTTTTTTATGCTCGTTTGAAGGGGAAATAACATGAAATTCAACTTTTTTGGGGTGTTCCCATGTGTGTTTTCTATCCCCACAAATTATCTAGTTTTAACAATCAGTCTTTCATATCATAGAGGAGCTTTAATGTAAATTGCTCTGAGGAACAGCTTGTTTGGCCTCATAATGACCTTGCTTTGTATAATTCCTCCTCTCCTTCAGTCTTCAGCTCCATACGTCCACTTTATTTATAATGTCCACCATTGTTGATTTTCCAAGTTGACATGGAATTTAAACAAGCCTGGTTTTATATAGCATCAGTATTATAATGACTCTACTATAAAATATCCTGCATATCAGTGCCCCCACCACCTCAGGACATTGTGGTACTGCAGCTAAACTGTCCAAGAAATGACAAGGACTGGTTATATCAGTGGTGATTGAGGCTCAAACCATTAGAAATAAGTTTGAGGGATGTATGCAATATGATATTAAGTATTAAAAACAATTTTAGACATCCATGTTATTTGCGCTTTAAAGGATTGTATTTCTCTTAGTGCCAAAAGATTAGATTGATCTGAAAGAGGCACTGCCTGGCCCACAGAGATCCGTCCATCCATTGGTCTCTGGCATGTTGTTGGTCTGAACGGGGCCCCAGAGCCACATTAGGTACTCTTATCATTTCTATTGGTTTAATTAGAGAGAGTGGAGAGGAAATAAATGCTGAGGTTGAAAGAGGATGGTACAGGAAGGCTACAATCCCTTTAGGATCACTCTTAACAGACACGTACAGTTGTGCACGCACAACAACCACAGACACACAAAGTGCAGTGCAATAATTTGCTTCCACCCATGCTATACTTTGTGTATTTACAACAAGGCCAGGTTGGCAATCGCAATAGAACGAAGGGGACATTTTGAGATCTGTTTTTCCCTCCCTCGCTCGCTCGCTCTTTTCAAAAACCACATGTGGGTGTGCGCCGTGCAGAGACATTACTGTGTCATTCTTTTCATTTTGCTGCGGCAGCACTCGTGATTAGCTGCACCGTGGCCGTGCCTATGTACCAACCACACATCTGAGCTCCAGCAGCACTGGCGCCTTCCAAGGTTACCTCCTCGTGCCCGGCAGGAGCCCTGCCTGCCTGCCTGCCTGAGCCTCGCTATCAGTCCAGAAGCGTGGTGGTGCCATCTAATTAGAAGAACATGCTACATGCAGGCTAATCCCTCACAGATGCAGCTTCAGAGGCTAGTGCCTGGACTGTGTGCAACTGTCAGCGCTTGCTGTAAATGCAACTGGGGGAAAAAAATGAAATGCAATGATGTTATTGGGGAGACTTTTTTTCTTGTTTCATTTTGAATGTCTGAGCCCAACGCCTATGTAAATTGAGTCACCCCCCCCCCCCCCCCCCCTCTGTTTCTCTCTTTTATTTTTTATTTTTTTCCTATCCTTTTCAAGTGAATAATGTTTTGCCTCGTGGGTATTCTGCTAGCCTGCTATTTGATGCAGATGCCTGGACACATGCATTGCTGCATTGCTGCAAGACTGGTTTCATTTGGAGGACTATTATTTTCCCTAGGGTTCAGTTATGTGTGTATTGTGTGCTTTTGCTTTTCCACACACACACACACACACACACACACACACACACACACACACACACACACACACACACACACACACACACACACACACACACACACACACACACACACACAAACACAAACAAGTGCACGCACACACAGACACAGCTGTGAAACGACCTACTCGATGCAGTTTACAAGAACAAATGTTTACAGCTTCAGAAATACAAATTGTGTGGAAAAAGTACAGCATGAGGTACTGTAAAGCTACCTGCACAAGGCTAGATTTGAATGTAATTAAGTGTGGGTGGGTGTATGTGTGTGCATGTGCGCATGCGTACACATGTGCACATGTGTATGTGCGTGTCCACATGCCAACATCCATGTTAATGAGTGTGTGTGCGTGTGTGTTTACAGGGGTGCTGTGGAACCTGTCGTCATGTGACTCCGTCAAGATGACAATCATTCGGGACGCCTTAACGACCATGACCAACACTGTGATTATCCCTCACTCGGGCTGGAGCAGCTCCACTTTCGACGACGACCACAAGCTCAAGTTCCACTCCTCCCTGGTGCTGAGGAACACCTCTGGCTGTCTGAGGTAGGCTGTGCACGCTGGCCTGGCCTCTAGCACCACACAGTGGACAGTGGGAGTAGTTGCATCCACCTACAGCAGTGGTTTTCAACCTTTTTCATACCAGGGCCCCTACCACTATTTACAGACGACCATTTGAGATTTTCATCCCACAGACCCATAATAACTAAACATTTCTTTTGGTTTTGTCCACAATTCCAGGCTGGCTTTTCGCAAACAAAACAGGCAATTATACAGATCAAAATGACCATTCTTCTACATTCTCTAATTGTGTAGACTTCTTCTTATAACTCTTGAGAGTTAAGCTCTCAAGAGTTACATCTGGCTAACCAACTTTTCATCTGGTTAACCAACTTAGCTGGGGGACCACCTGGAACCCTCTCAAGGACCACTGGTGGTCCCCGTACCGCTGGTGGTCCCCAGACCACTGGTTGAAAACCACTGACCTACAGTATGCATGTGTGTATTTTGAGACAAGGTGTTCCCAAAGTGGGCCGCTCAAATCAAATCAAACCTTATTTGTATAGCACATTTACAACAACCATAGGCTGACCAAAGCTCTGAACAAATAATAAATCAAACACAACATTAGGGACTAGCAAAGGCAAAACAAAAAACATACTCCTATGCATACAGAAAATAAAATAAAGAATAAAGTAAAGATCAGCAATAAGGAACAACAGCAATAGAAGTCAATTGCAGTTAAAGGCAAGGGAGAACAATTGGGTTTTAAGAAGGAGTTTTAAAGCTCCAATGGACTAGGCAGATCTGATGCTAAGGAGGGGTGAGTTCCAGGGTCTGGGGCCCACTCATAGGCACTCATAGGCATCCATGTAGACAGTATGCTTCCCAAACGTTATTATTTTATGATTTTATTCGATTTTATTACCAATACAGTCCTGGTGCAGAGCCATGCTAAGGACAATGCATTGGGCCAAAAACCAGCCAGTCTCCTGGGGCTGTTTCCTTTGAAGACATGTGTTCAATATGGAGCTCAGCCGCCTCTAATTGATAACAGTCTATTGAGCTCTGTGTGTGTGTGTGTGTGTGTGTGTGTGTGGGTGGGTGGGTGTGTGTGTGTGCATGCGAGCAAGATGAGCAGTTGAGCACGCCCGGTTAGTTTCTCATTTACGCAGCAAATCGCTTATAAGGACTTCAGTCTGACCACACATGCGCGCACGCACACACACACACACATACAACCACACACACACTTCATGTATTATGAATGTAGGCATTTGGATAGTAAAACCTATACCGCACACTCTAGTGCTGGGTTTGGGGAAACACACTCACGCACGCACGCACGCACACACACACACACACACACACACACACACACACACACACACACACACACACACACACACACACACAGACACACCCACACACACACACGCACACGCACACAGACACACACACACACACGTGCGTCTGTTCTCAATGTGTTTATGTACATTTCAAACATTGACTGTTTTCTGTTGACAAATGCTGTGTGTGTGTGTGTGTGTGTGTGTGTGTGTGTGTGTGTGTGTGTGTGTGTGTGTGTGTGTGTGTGTGTGTGTGTGTGTGTGTGTGTGTGTGTGTGCGTGTGCGTGTGTGTTGTTTTGAAGGAACCTAAGCTCGGCTGGTGAGGAGGCCAGGAAACAGATGCGTACATGCGAGGGTCTGGTGGACTCACTCCTCTATGTCATCAAAGCCTGTGTCAATACCTCCGATTTCGACAGCAAGGTACACACACACACACACACACACACACGCACAGCAAGATACACACACGCACAGCAAGGTACACACACACACACACATACGCACACAGTCAGGTACACACGCATGCACACACCTGCAAACTCTAGGTTAAGCTAAGCTAACAGGAAAACATGTTTCCACATGATGAAAGGCTTGAGGGAAACATCCCGCTCAGCCAGTTTGAATCATTGTTACCCTGGGCTAATTTGCCCGCCTAGCAGCACCAGCTATGCACCGTCTTTTGTCACCAAACTCGGAACCCGTAGACACACCGCGGTAAACATTCAGGTGCCAGATAGCTCATTGCCCTGCCTTTGTATGTGTCCCTGGGCTGGAGGTAAAAATTGAAATCTTCCCAGACATGCACCCGTGAACAGTAAAGTGACAAAGGAAAGAAAAAGCAAAGGGGGGTTGGGAGCCTTATCTGTAATATAGAAAGCAACCATATGGGAATTGGTCCTTGTAACTTTTGTCATGCCTCTATGCTTCTAGACGACGTCTTGTGCGGCATACCTACATGCAAAAATTCAAATGGCATGGAATTAAATCCATTTGTCAGGGTCCAGATCCCCCTGTTGGCTGCACATGCTGCGGTGTGCCTGCTGCATTCATACTGTAGTATTAACTGCCATAGAGCCTCTATGCTAATTAAACTAATACTCCTCTGCACTTTTTGTGTAGAGGATGACTGCCTCTGCACTTTCTGTGTTATTACCATCTGGGCATTCTAGTTCAGTTTTCCTGCTATTGCCGTAGATCAGGGGTTTTCAACCGTTTTCATACCAGGGCCCACTATTTGTTCTGCATTTTAGCCATGGACCACCATTGATTGAATCATGATGTTGAGTTTAGTCTCTCAGACACAAAACTGAGGATTTTCAAGTTTGTTTCCATGATTTAGGAGAGACAACTAGCCAAATGTTCAAAATAACAATTCTTCTACATTTTCTAAAAATAAATAAAAAGATATGTGTGGAGTAGGCGTTAAGGAGCATAATGGAAACAAGCTTCCAGGCTTGTTTTTTATCCTTTTGAACATCCCAAGAAAATAATCAGTCAATCGATCGATCAATCAATCATCATTTGCCTTCTCAACTTCCCGGCCCTCAGATTGTGGAGAACTGTATATGCACTCTGAGGAACCTGTCGTACCGTCTGGAGTTGGAGATCCCCTCTCGACTGACCGGTGGCCAAGAGCTGGACGGTCTGCTGGGCAACGAGTCGCCCAGCAAGGAGCTGGACTCTAGCTGCTGGGGCAGGAAGAAGAAGAAGAAGAAAAAGAGTTCCACAGAGGACACGGTGAGTGAGCCTGCCATGGTGTAGTTTAGACTGAGACTACCATGGTGTAGTTTATACTGAGATTGCCGGACTATAAGCCGCGACTTTTTTCTTGTGCTTCGGACCCTGCGGCTTATTCAGCGGTGCGGCCAATGTATGGATGTTTACGGCTAAAACACTATAGGGCCCGGCGTTCTAAGTCTAAATGCACGGTATGACACAATCTTTAAGCCGGCCCGAGCAGGAAATGTAGGGGACAGGGCACAGGCAGTTCGCTAAGACAGACACTACTAAATGCATCATGGAAAGCAAACGAAGAAGTGCATATAACGCAGCTAAAGGCAGTCGAGCTGGTTGAAAAATAAGGAAATCTGCTGCACGTAGCCTTGGGATCAATGAATCAATGGTTAGACTGCGGACCAACGCGAGGAACGCCGGCGCGGCGGAGACGCCATGAGCTCCGCGGACCGCGGCGCCAGCGCGCGGACCACCAACGCGAGCAACATGCTGAAAGCAACTTTTTGTGTCAAAACATCCACGAACGGGTTTAGAAAGGCTGGCGGCGGCAGCAGCAGCAGCCGCCGCCGCCGCACGAGGAGGAGGAGAGGTCCGTGGAGGCGGCAATAAAGACGCTTCGTCGAGCGTCTTAAACATTGAGAGGATTCCTGGTGGTCCCCAGCTAAATGGTGGACAGTTGGTTAACCAGATGTACGGTAGGCTACCTTTTTTCATGAACCAATGGACCCGCAAGCGCTCATTTGGTTTCATGAAGTGATCGGAGTTGCGTATCTCCGGCTACACTCTATGGCCAGTACAGGCCTGGATGTAATATTTCTCAATCGGGGCGCGATTGAGAATGGCAGTTGAAAATGGCAGTTGGTTTAGTGGTGGCACAATTGTAGTTAGTCAATGTTCAACTACCGCTATAAGCATTTGATTTGAAATATCTTTGAAGTTTTCATTGTTTGCATTCCGTCATGTTTGGTGGAGCAGTCAGGGCGTCTAGAGGGCATTCCCCCCCCCCCATGTCTATGCCTAGATCCGTCCCTGGTCTATGGCTCTAGCGTTAATTACATACAGCACGTGCAGTTCTGTAGTCGTTTAAGTAATAAAAAGGATGCTTCTCAAACAGCATTTCGTTGCCGACAATCTCATCTGTACAAAAACCCTTACATATGGTAATTAAGCATTAAAACACCCGCGGCTAATAGGCCAGTGCGTCCTGTATGTGTACACAATTGATTTTTTCGCTAAATTTGGCCGCTGCGGCCTATTTTCAGGTGCGCTTTATAACCCGGAAAGTACGGTAGTTTAGACTGAGATGAGCCTACCATGGTGTAGTTTAGACTGAGATGAGCCTACCATGGTGTAGTTTAGACTGAGATGTGGGAGACTAGCAGTGGTGTAGTTTAGAGATGACTGGACCTAACAGTGGTGTAGTTTAGAGATGACTGAACCTAACAGTGGTGTAGTTTAGAGATGACTGGACCTAACAGTGGTGTAGTTTAGAGATGACTGGACCTAACAGTGGTGTAGTTTAGAGATGATGGAGCCTAACAGTGGTGTAGTTTAGAGATGATGGAGCCTAACAGTGGTGTAGTTTAGAGATGATGGAACCTAACAGTGGTGTAGTTTAGAGATGACTGAGCCTAACAGTGGTGTAGTTTAGAGATGATGGAGCCTAACAGTGGTGTAGTTTAGAGATGAGCGAGACTAACAGTGGTGTAGTTTAGAGATAAGCAAAGCTAACAGTGGTGTAGTTTAGGGGTGAGGAGTGAAAGATGGCTGAACAGAAAAAGGAATAATGTTCTGAACTCAACGTCTGTGTGTGTGTTTTTTGTCATGCAGTGGGACGGGGTGGGTCCCATCCCTGGCTTCTCCAAGTCTCCCAAAGGGGCAGAGATGCTGTGGCACCCAGCGGTGGTCAAACCCTATCTGACCCTACTAGCTGAGAGTTCCAACCCAGCCACTCTGGAGGGCTCTGCTGGGTCACTGCAAAACCTGTCTGCTGGCAACTGGAAGGTAAGCCAATGCCTGTTTCATTTAGTAGGGGCTTTCATTAAAGGATCTTTATATAATAGGTCCTCACTAATGTACATGATAAAATACCACTTTTCCCCCTATTAGTCTGTCTCACAGGAGTGCTGTTGGCAGTTCAGAAACCCATCCTCCAATGACAAATGAATGATCATTTGGCAGATTTTTTTTCTTTCCTTTTCTCAAAAAACAATTTGTTTTTTGAAGGAGAACGATGGCTGCCATTTTTGTATGCTGCAGTTTCTATTGGCTTGGATTCCCTGTTGATGATGTTATAGGAGGACCCGTTTCTGAACTGCCTACAGCCCTCCTTTGAGACACAGACACAGAGTAGAAACAAGTAGTGGTATTTTATCATGTACATTAGTGAGGACATATTATATGAAGATGCAGTGGTTAAGTGGTCCTTTAAGCTCTATGTTAAATATTATATATTTGACATACAATAATCTCTAACCTTATTTCAGTGCAATCACCAAGTATTTTTTTAGAATCTCTGTTTTCTGATGTTCACACTGACTTCATTGTCTCCTTGCCCCGTGCACTGCCACAGCATCGAGGCTATAATGACATGCCTAAAATAGCAGCACTAGGTTGAAATCGGTTAAACGTGCATGCCTAAAATCCATTCTTAGCAAATGTGTGTCCCACATGGCCTGGGGGTCCCTTTTGATGTTTTAATGCCCTCTGTGCGTGTTCTTGTGTGGATAAGAATGTGCGGCAATGTGCATTTATTTTTCCGGTTTATGTGTGCCATATTACAGTTTGCAGCATATATTCGAGCAGCGGTGCGCAAGGAGAAGGGATTGCCCATCCTGGTAGAGCTGCTGAGGATGGACAACGACCGGGTGGTGTGTTCTGTGGCCACCGCCTTAAGGAACATGGCACTGGATGTCCGGAACAAGGAGCTCATAGGTTAGTGCTGCTGTAGTTGCACTGGTTCAGTCGCCAGACAATGATCATTTTTTAAGTTTGCATGTTCTCCCCGTGTCCCCTAGGGTAGATACCCTCACAAAAACATGCAGTAATCCTGGGCTCTAGACTGCTCTCTCATTTGGTATTCCTGCCAATTCCCTTTATACTTCACTTGTCCCATTATACTGGTATATTTGTCATTGGTGGTCACTGCTGACCCCTACTGGTTGCTCCGCTAGTGACAGTGTAGGGGCACTATAGCAGTTCCTGTCTAGATGTAGTAAGTATATAGTAGCATATTTTATTGTATTACTATGTTTTTTATTGTGTTACTATAATATTATATTATAAGCATTTGCTCCTGCTTTTCTTGAAGATGACATTCTTTAATGTCCTGTGTAGGCCCAAGTCTTCATACTGTTGCATGATGTCGATGGCGGCATTACTTGCCAGAAATAACTGTCTACAAGCTATCCACGGAAAGCAACATCCCTGTGCACTGCAGTGAATTAAACTTTAGATTTAGATGGTCGGTCCAGTATGTTTTCATGGGACTTTTCTGATAATTCTTAGCATGGAAAATGATCTCTTCACACTTCAACATTGGCATTTGAAATGGGGGGTGGGAAGATAGTTACTATCTCGGTATAGCTCTGCTAGAGGAGAAATAGGGCAGACATTTCTCTTTTTTTTTTTCTTTTTTTACAGGCATATGTGAATTTCTTTCATAACCTTGAGACAACAACGCAATGTCACTTACTTTTTCCAGCACCTGCCTCACTGCAGCCCCAAGCCAAATAAATATACATTTCACAGTATAGAAGGATGCCTTCAGTTGTCCTCTGTTGCCCTAGTAGACATCCACTAATCCATTTATTAACATGTATTACAAAATCTCTCACACTGTACACTGTGATTATCATCTGAGGCGAAGTCTTTGTATAATCGTCACAGGGGCTGGAAAAACCCACAACCCCAGCCCAGCTTTCTCAACTCACCCACCCAAACAACTTCTTACCACAGCAGAGAAATTATACATAAAATGATGCGTTCTTACTTTAAATGCATTACTTATGCAACATATGTTGTCTTGATTATATTGTTGGAGCGTCCCTTGAATGAACCTCTTCTTGGCTGGAGGAGGCTTCATTGTGAACATGTAGTCACAACACTGTGCCTCCTTTATACACTATACCTTGCAGGTGAAACAAAATCCACCTGGTTATCATTTGAATAGCTGACCATCGGCCACTTTCACGTGCCCGAAAACTCGCGCCCCAGACGGTGTGAAAATGCGCAGTACACAACTTTTTTTTTTTAATTCTCAGTTTTAATTCACATGAAATCCTTGTGGGAGCTGCAGCCCGCCGAGAGTTTAGACGCCTGATTATTACGCATGTCCCTCCTGCTTTGCATTACAAGCATTTGTGTTGTTCGTTTCATCTGGTATGTGTGAAAAGATAACTGATTGCCACCCCGCCCTCAGAACATCCACAACCCCAGGAACATGCCCACTGCCCAGGGCTTGTTCTGTATTGTACTCTGTGCCGCTTTACACTCTACTGGCCACTTTAGGGTGTGGGATGTCTGTGCTAATTACACACAAACTATGTGTGCCACTAGGATTAATGTTCGACTGGACTGGATTCCTGCATTCGTGTCACTCAGCTCTCTCGCTCTCGCTCGCTCTCTCTCGCTCTCTCTCTGTCTCTGTCCCTTCCTCAGGGAAGTACGCAATGAGGGACCTGGTCAACCGTCTCCCGGGAGGAAACACCACGCTGCTGTCTGACGAGACGGTGGCGGCCATCTGCTGCACGCTGCACGAGGTCACCAGCAAGAACATGGAGAACGCCAAGGCCCTGGCCGACACGGGCGGCATCGAGAAGCTGGTCAACATCACCAAGGGCAGGGGGGACAGGTGTGTTACAGCAGCACCTGTCAGTTCTTTAAGCCGAACCCTGGTCCAGGCTTGAGCTTAATGAATATACAGCAGACGGTGATAGTGCCCTGGCGACCTTGCACATCTCACAAATACATAGGAGCATATGCGCACGCGCGCACACACTTTCACACTCACACAGAAGCCGTAGCCGGAGGGAAGGTGGTGTTCTGCATGCTGAGGTTACACCTCCAAGTGGAATGGTGGCATGTTAGCTATTTCTGGCCTCACTGGACTCCCGAGTGCAAACACCAACCCAAAGGAAAATTCTTCCATCCACCGCTAACGTGCAATATTTGCTTTTAATGACTGAAAATGAGGCTTCTGTGATTCTAGAATACCTAAGAACGACTTGTTATGTATCCCCTCTGCTTAGGTACTCCATGAAGGTCCTCAAAGCAGCCGCTCAGGTGCTGAATACACTGTGGCAGTACAGGGACCTGCGTACCATCTATAAGAAAGTAAGAAGCTTACCCTGTTACATTATGCAATCTGTCTCCCTTCACCAACATGTTAATGCATATCCTTCTATTACAGTGGTATCCTGTGGATACTACAAACGTAACTTACAAGCTGCCACTGTGGTACAGAGCTGTGGGGCAAAACCTGGTAACATATTGCACACTTTAGCTGTAGTTTTGTAGTTGGTTCATGCTGTAGTAAGTTGGCATATCTGTATCCTATTAAAAAACGGATATGATAGCTTGTAGATGAATCACTCCATCCTGACTACATAATGTCCGTTTTGGTATATGGGGGACATTTTTGTGCTACCAAAACGCCCCGAACACCCCTAACTTCTCTGTTATACATTTCTTTAATCACTTAAAGTGCTTCAAAGGTCACTGTAGCTCTAGGTTTGTTTTTGTAAACACAGGACAAAGTTACATACTAGGCCTTTAAATAAATTGCATGTTAGAAATTAGGGTGCACAATGCTGCATCTAAATCATAGTGATATTCCAAACAGTGCTGCTTTGCACCAGAAACATACAGTAAAGTAACAAGATCAGCCCTCGGTAGAGTGCAAACTTGCGCGTTGCGCACAAGGGGCCATGGCCTGCTTGTGCGTGAGCAGAGCGAGCTAATACTCATGACAATAATTATAAAGGTCTCTTACTTACGTCACCATTACGTCATCACATAAACCGGCCAATCGTAACCCAGAGGGACAACCACTGCGCACCGATCGCTTAACTTGCACCCGCTCCACTCACAATTAACAACTGCAGCACAGGACTAACATACAGTATAATGACAATGTTCTTCTCTGCTCTCAATAGGATGGATGGAACCAGAACCACTTCCTCACTCCAGTGTCGACGTTAGAGCGAGATCGGTTCAAGTCCCAGCCAACTCTGCCTACTGGCTCCTCCATACAGATGTCCCCTGTCAACCACCCTGGTACACTCAGCACCTGCATAGTGAAAGTTTTTAATAAAACTAGCTATACGAAATACACTACAAGAATAGATGTGAGATTACTATAACATGGGTTTTCAACCGGTGGTCAGCAGATCCCTGGTGGTCCGGAGATATTGCAGGTGGCCCCTGGGGAAAAAAAAGAAACATTTATCAACTTTGGCCAACAACATCTTCAGTTTAAAAGTGCTTTATTTATGAATGAAAACTAGCCTGCTGGCCCTACTGTACCTACTGTATACGTATAACAGCTTTAACAAAAGGCCCCTATTCTTTTCCCATATCTATCTTTGATTTGAGGCATGCAGGACAGTAGTGCTAATTCGGGACAGTCTCTCGAGATATGTGACAGCCCTAGTCAGCCCACGGGACACAATAGTGGTCCCCAGGTTGCTCTTAGTCAGAATGGTGGTCCCTGGGGGAAAAAAAGGTTGAAAACCCCTGTACTATGGCACAGATGAAGATCAGCAGCATAGTCTGAGCAAAAGGAAATAAAAAGCTGGTCCGGCTCTCCTATTACATTTCCCGGTCCGCCGCTTCCAGCTTTTCCCCAATCAAGTTGTAAATGTCCTATAAAAGGTATAAATTGTGCTTTTTGTTTTTATCCACAGCTGGTAGCGCCACCTCGTCTCCTGCCATATTGGGCATCAAAGAGAACCGCTCAGATTACCAGAGGGCAAAGTCAACTATGCAATTTTATAATTACCAAGGGGACAACAGTGTGCATAAAAACCAATATACAGGTACAGTAATCGTACGGCACACATAAGCTGATCGCTGATCTGCCTTATAGCTTGCATATCAGTAAAGTATTTGAAATATGATTTGAACCACATCAGCCATGTGCACCAGACTGTAAGAAAGGGATGCCCTCCGGGTCTGTGCCTGTGAAGGCTGTAATCCATTTTATCCCCTTGCTACATTCCAAACAGACCCCATGCCCTCTCAATATCCCCCTGTACCAACTCCGCCATCACTGACATATTTTACTACCACTAACGGGGCCTGCTAGCTCTTACACAGTCAGCTACTTTGAAAAGAAGCATTCATATTAAAGTTCCATTTGTTGTGGGTTACTTGTGGAAGAGTCTACAAGTGTTAGATGTATCATTCTCTACATTAACCCACCTTGCACCGAACACGACGACTGTGTCGTGTTCTGCTCTATGCTATGTGCTACGGCTTTGGCCACAGCTTTCGGTCAAAACCCTTATTTTGAAGCGCCAGATCTCCAAAACCAGATGTATGATGACGTCATGGTGTTTCTGGTGTCTTGACCATTCTCTCCTCTAACCCTTTGTGTAATAATTTTCGGGACATGAGTACCGGAAGTGACATTCAATCCCATGTAAGCGACATTCAGAAGGTGAATCTGAGATGATGCATGGGAAAGAATGGGTGCAGGTACCACAGTTTTTCAAAATGGCCACGCCCATTCTGTCCCAAATGAAAGTCAACAACACGACGATCGTCAGACGATGCACTCGGATCAAAAGATGGATTAAAGAATGTAATCAATTAATTGTCGTGATCTGCCTACCTGTGGTGTTCGGCAAGTAGGCCTACAGGTAGGCACGGAGTGGCCTATTGTGATAGCCTGTCACTATCACAATATAAGGTTCTATCATAGACCCAATAGGCTTTATATCAACAAGGATAGTATGATTTAAAAAAAAAAAAAGTCTATATAACTTTTTCAGAAAGTACTTTGGACATGTAGAAAACTTTACATACAGAGTCCATAGTTTACCTGTGTTGCATTATCTTTTCAAAATGAAATGGTAATCCTGTACTGTGTAGTGTTTTGCTTCATAGCACAAACGTGACAAAATAGGCTACAGCGTGTTGTTGTTGTTATTGCTGCTGCTGATCTGAACACATGAGATTTCTTTATTTTATTTCTTAATCCTTATTATTTTATTCTTTATTTGGAATTACCAATTAGGTGAAACCATCTCATTTTTCAAGGAGTTCCGAAAACCAATGAACCGTATAAATACCAAGGAATCGACAGTGACATCACGTCAGTGTTGGGCTACACAGCACAGAATTAACACCCACAGACACAAGGCAGATTATGACCCACAGTTGTGATATTCCCCTTGCATAATACCAGTGGGACATGACACGAGTGAGACATATCAAGGATAGAATATCTTTGACCCAACTTGTGAATGTTGGAGGTTTATCTACTGTACTCTACAGTACATACTACCTAGGGAGACTGAGGCTAGGGTTAGATGTTGCTGTTCCGGTTAGTAATAGCTGGACAATGCGACCAGCGCCAAGTCGGACAATGGCTGACAACAAGGTCAGCATGTGGAAATGTCCATACAGGCCGCATTGAATGGTGTTGACAACTGCTGATGATGGAGATTAAATCATCCGATAACATCCGAAGCCGCTATCTGAGCCGCCCAGGCTGCCTGTCGATTGGCTGGTTAAAAGATCGGCAGGATCAGACAACTGACAGCCAGGCCAGACTAAACAAACTGAGCTGCACCCTCAACATTCCTAGCCCCATATAGAGAGGTTGAGAAGAGGGTTTCAGGATTCCAATGCCTAGAAAATGTGCCAAATAACAATATAAATAATAATAATAACTCATGGCATGTGGTTTGTAGCTGGCATTATAACCTTGTGTTATGGCACTGCATAGAGCATAGCACTGCTTTTTCTCCCATTATCCAAATGCCAGTCCTAAAGGGATTCATAACGTGGATTTGTAAGATACTTTGCTGTGCATTAATACCCTTTTTCTCTTCTAGGGTCTTTAAAACCTTCTCCGTATTACATAGGGTCCTATTCCTCACCCACGAGGGAGGAGCCAAGAAGAACACAGGTAAAAAACACGCTCAATGTATACTCCCTTCACACGACACCTGCCTTTTGCAGACAAGATCTGTTTCCTTTGAGCATGTGACAGCTAATTAGAAATAGACATTTGGACCCATTTTGGATCTTTATGCTTTGCAAGTAAATATCCCATGTACTATTATTTAAAATTATCCCCTCTCCCTAATAGGGATGTTGGAAAAAAATCTTTTGGGATTGTTTTTATAGACTGGGATACTTATTTCTGTCAGGACTCTGGTAACCGTGCTCACACTCGTGTCTCACAGTTGTGAGACTCGCGTCTCACAGTCAAGCTGCAGGCAGTTCAGTTTGTGTAGACTGATAGAACAGGACAAAGTTGTCAAATGAATCCTACTGTCATTCATATTGTAATTATTCCTCTACCTGACATTACAGTGTATTTGCGTGTATGGTGTATATTTACAGGACCCGTGACAGTGCGCTGCAGACCGTGAGAGTTGAGACATAGCCGGCAGCGTTACTGCTCCTTCAATGTAGTTGTTTACAAAATGAAGTCTAATTTTATTATTGGGCTTTGATGCAAATTCTAAACATATTGATACAGCTACAAAATGTGTTTGATTAAAGGAATAATATTGTTCTCAACTGATGCGTGCTGCGCAGCAACAAAAGACAAAACAAAACAACAAAAAGAAAAGTGATAGTTTGATTTTCAGACAGTTTGACTTGCCAAATATGAGTCGGGGCATTCCTACTCCCTAACTTAAAAGAATATGGCTTTAGCGCCCCTCAGAAAGAAAAAATGAAAGAAAACACTACTAGCACCAGGTGTGTTTTCCTTAGATTCTGTGTCACAAAGACATTTCCTTACAACATTCCTTTGGAAATTGCACGTCTTCCTAAAAGCTCTGCTTGTCTTCCTGCAGCCAATGTACTACGGTGAGGATCCAGGCAGGAGGACCTATGACCCCTACAGAATGTACCTTCAGCACCCCCACCTGGGTTATGACGAGCCCTACATGGATGAGGTCATCACCTACCCCCCCACGGCGGCGGACTACAGCTCCCAGCCTCACCATGGACTCAAATCCACCACCAACTACGTGGACTTTTACTCTAGCACACAAAGGCCTTCATACAGGGCAGAGCAGTACCCTGGCTCCCCTGACTCCTGGGTATAGACCTGGGTATAAACCCTAGGGGGGGACAAAGTGCTTTTAGGTTCAGATGAGAAGACGTGGAGATCTGTATCTAGAGGGAAATCTTCAACTTGTAGTAGAGGTGTCGGGTTCACAACCCACTCTCCCCAACAGATGAACTGTTTCATGAACTTTTTTGTGTGCAAGTTTATTCTAAAGTGCGTGCGTGTGTGGTGTGCATGTGCGTGTGTGTGTGTAGCCTGGCTAAAGCCAGCCTGAATCAGCCATTGGCAAAAAAACTGCCTGTCAGCAGAGGTCTGGAATAGCTAAATTGTACACCGATTTCTTACTTCAGGAAATTGGGGTGGCCAATCAGTATACAGTATTCAAATATGTTTGCATAATGTGTCCTCATTGGCCACCCCAATTTTCTGGAGTAGGAAATGAGCGTACAATTGAGCTATTCCAGACCAATCTGCTGACAGGTAATTTTTTTTGCCAACATCTGATTCAGTCTGGCTTTAGCTAGGCTAGTGTGTGTGTATGTTGGAGGGGAGTTCAAACAAGCAAAAGGCAGATGGAAAGAGGATGTGAACCAAAGAAGGATATTTAGGAATGTTTTTTTAT
This sequence comes from Benthosema pterotum, assembly GCA_039105355.1. Classification (NCBI taxonomy): domain Eukaryota; kingdom Metazoa; phylum Chordata; class Actinopteri; order Myctophiformes; family Myctophidae; genus Benthosema; species Benthosema pterotum. Next base: position 28,200,179 of record CM076978.1, read on the forward strand.
TTTATTTTTGATTTTTATGAAGATGGAATAATGCAGTGGATCTGTTGATGGACGTTACAGGGCACTATCACGAGACATGTGCGCCCTGCTCTGTCTAGATGTTAGTTAATGTTGGGTTTTTTTTTTTTTGGTGGTTTCTTTCTGAAACCCGTAGCTGTGATCATAGATATATACAGTATAAGAAGATGGCTTGCCTGTGCTGCTGGCCAATGGGGAGTGACCGACCATCTTACAGGGTATAGGATAACAAAGTGTCATACACTTTTTAAATTACCAAAACTCGCTTATTTTTCAACCGATTTTCAAATGGATTGGTTTGTTGTAAACATCAGAGACGCCCGCATACATGTGAGCATTATAATATTAAGCAGTTAAGTATCTTAAATCATAGCCATGTTGATAACGTTTATGATAAAGCAATCCGTTTGTAAATCTCTCGAGGTTTTGAGTGAATTATAGCTGTTTTTGTTTGAGCTGCCATAGAGCAGACTGTATTGAAGTACCCTAGTGAGATGGCCGCTGGTGAACTACGTCAAAGACTCCGCCTCGAGCCATCTAGCCTCTATACTGTATATATCTATGGCTGTGATAGCATGGTGAAAGATGTCAGTCATGTGCGGAATTAAAGGTACGCGGCAAAGAGTCTCGGTGGGGGAAGTGTATGTTGTATGTGCAGAAGCCAAAATGGATTGTGAACTCAAACAGTATCTGTAAAATAAAAAAGAAAAGAAAAAAGAAACGTAAAATTCTAATAGTAAACTAAAGATGTTAGTTTGTACAGAGGGATCAAACTGTATTCATACGTATTGTCAAATTGTGTATGCCATAGAGTCGTGTACATTTCCTTCATTTTATTGTAAATACAGAACAAAAGAAAACGTGTTACCTGGTTTACGCTCATCAGCACTGGTTAAAAAAACAATTAAACAAATTGTGCCATGTTAAATCTCTATAGATATATAAATATATAAAGAAATTATGAGATGTGGAGAAATATGGCATCAAAACCCAAACATGCAAAGAAAATAAAGGTTCACTTTTGTTTTTTAAATGAACTGTGTAATTGCACTTTTTTCATGACTTCACAGGTACTTTGATATTTTATTTACATATTACTGTGTGTGTGTGTGTGTGTGTGTGTGTGTGTGTGTGTGTGTGTGTGTGTGTGTGTGTGTGGTGTGTGTTCCGCCAAAGTTTCACAAAAAACATGCAATCGTTTCGGCAAGTTGGGCTGAAGTCCTTGGGAACCGATGCTAGGTGTGGCACTCCAGCTCTGCAATCTAGCCCAGTGGTTTTCAACCAGTGGTCCAGGGACCACCAGTGGTCCTTGAGAGGATTCCAGGTCATCCCTAGCTAATTGATGGACGTAACCAAATGGACCCTTATAGATCTGTAACTCCTGAGAGTGTTGTGGGTCCATTTGGTTTCATTAAATTATATTTAAACATCCATTTGAATTACATTTTCTAGAATCTACACATTTAGAACATGTAGAAGAATTATTATTTTGACCGTTTTGCCAGTTATCTCTACTAAATTATGGACAAAAACTTAAAAATCCTTGGTTTTGGGTCTGAGAGACTAGACACATCATCAAATGGTGGTTCGTGGCTAAAATGCAGAATAAATAGAGGGACGTATGAAAATGGTTGAAATTTGAAAAACACTGATCTATATAACAACATCCAGAAAAGCCCAAAACAATTGTGTTGTTGCCCAGAAGGATCCAGCATCAACAGTACAATTATATATTGTTATATTGTATATATTTTTTAGCTCCACTAGCTGCTTCTATGGTTCTATCTTAGCAGCGGAGGTGGTATATTTTTTGACGTAATAATGTTTTATTAAGTTATATAATAAGTTTTGTTGTTGTTGTTGTTGTTTTTCTTTCTTTTTTTGTCTTGAAAGTCCTTATAGTGAAATGTCACTTCACTGCCTGCCACCTATGTGGACATAGTGGACAGCCATAGCCCCAAACTATTTGGGGACCCCCGACCTGAGAGAACCCATGACTAGATCACGCTGGTTTGACAACGCCAATCACAGCACAGAGCCATAGAGTATAGAAAGATTTGCGCAAACTTCGTTCACTTGATGGGTCCGGTCTAATGGAGGCTTTTCCACGTAGACTAGTCTACGCAGAGAATGGAACAAATAGGGACAAGTCCTACCTAGACCAGAAGTCCGCAGAAATCGATTGGACTCAGGCGCAGGCGACTTTAATGATATTAAAACATTTTTATTTTAGATTGTTTTGCGGTACAGTACAACATAATCATTACCGAGACTTTAGTTGCTACTGTAATGTTTCAATAGCTTAAAATAGCTCTTGTTTGTGCCGCCCTCGTTGAAAACGATGCATTTTTATGAACCGCAGCTCGAGCGCTCAGTTTTCTGACCCCTCAATGTCGCAACTCTTCATCTACCAGCTGCCTAGCACCGATCGCTCCTCCTCCTGCCCATCCTGAGGCGTGCGGAGGGACACCGCTGATATACAAGTTAAACAATGGGTCACGTGATCCGTAGATCAATATGGGCTCTGAGCTTGCAGATCTGCTTTCTTTCTTTTGTTTTCATCGCCAGCGACGGGCCCCAGTCTGCTGAATTATGCGTGACGTCATGTTTGTATTCAGGATAAAAACTAGCGACTGACTGTGGGCGTTTTTGAGATCGATGTGTTTGAGCTGTTCTTGTTGTCGTTGAGAGAAAGAAAAAGTTCAAAAATGGTGCAATTGTCCAAGTCTGGTTTTAAGGAGAATCCTTTGCTGAAAGCTGGCCACCCTCCTGCAGGTAAGATTTTAATTTCCGAACTTAGATTTATTCACAATTGTGCATTTTTTTCCTCCACAATCAAACTCGGGACGATCATTGCTGCGTGTTTTGTTCAACATGTCATTAGGCTCGTGGATATAATATAACAACAATGGGGTTTAATCTAACCTGTTGGATCAAACCAGCGCAATAATGTTCAGTTCAGTAGGACACCATGATCTACGTGCATTTCTCTCCCCCTATGCTACGTGTATTGCAAATTTTTATCTTTTAGGACAGTGGCCCGGGGACCACCAGTGGTCCCTGAGAGGATTCCAGGTGGTCCCCAGCTAAATGATGGACAGCTCGTAACCAAATGGACCCTTTATAGATCTGTAACTCTTGAGATCGTAGAGTGAAAGCAAATTTGGTTTCATTTTACGCTCCCAAGAGTTAAATTACATTTAAACATCTGAATTACTTAATTTTTAAGAATGATTGTGCACATTTAGAAAATGTAGAAGAATTGTTATTTTGACCAACGTTTTGCCAGTTGTTTCTCCTAAATTGTGGACACAAACTTGAATCCTTAAATCCTTAGTTTTAGGTCTGAGAGACTAAACTAAAACATCAAATGGTGGCCCGTGGCTAAAATGCAGAAAAAATAGTGGGCCCTGGTATCAAAAAGGTTGAAAACCACTGGCGTAGAGCAATGTATTTTGTGTTGTGATTGCATCGCAGTGAGCAGGGCTGTGTGATCCCTCTATGAAGTGCACTCACTGCAGAAATAGTACACTGTGTGCTCGCATCTCTGTCTGAGGGAACAGAGCTCTATACTGATGCCCATTCATCATAATCACTGATTCGTGATTTCCGTGCGATAAATTGCTTTGCCCACAAAGCAGTGTGTTCATCGTTTGGTGGGAAATATTATTATAATTGTTACAGCGTTTTCCCCATATTTATGAGTCCCTTATTTGTATTTAGGTGACAGTGGGCAACATTTCTAGTAGGATTTCTAGTAGGATCTTTGGATTTTTCCTAAAATCCCCATAGGAATCTTAGAAGAAAACCCTATAGGACTTTCTTATATGATTCCTATAAGATATTATAAAATCCTATAGGAATCCTATTGCATTGATATCCATTAGAATCCAACAGGATGTTTTGACTAGGGATGTTTTCCACACAGGTCTATGTACAGTATGTAGGCAGTCTGCTTTGCCTTTACATCTTATTATTTAATTCTCAAGCAAAATACTGTCTGATATTGTGCCTTTATTTTATTAACATTTTCTCAACTCTACTCCTCTTGATTGACAGTGAAAGCTGGAGGCAAACGAGTGGTCAAGAGAAATGTGGAGGATAATTCCACCCATGGAACAGCAGACAAAGTGACCAAGACCCCTGATAAGCCCAGGTAAAGTATGACTCTAAATAGTCACTCAACAAGTCCAAGGAAAGTAAAGTCTCTAGTTTATAAATAAAAGTTAAAGTATCCTCATATCAAGCTGACGTTGGGTCCGTTCAGAAACGCACACTGCAGGTGAGTTAAGTTTGTTGGGGTTGTTTGGTGGTGACATCACCAAGTGCCGCCGGTGCATCTTATTTACGAACGACACAGTTGAGACGCAATCATACCTTCCACACCGGCCAACCCCGTCTCCAGCGTAGGGTTGCTCGGTGCATGCACCAAACACACCGGTGTGAATAAACGAACAAGGAGCACCAAATGCCCCAAATACTCCAGGTATAAACAAACGACCACAGAGCACACCAGTGCGTTGAGGGCGCATTTCCGAACACGCCCATTATCTAACAAGTGTCCAGCACACTAGCCAGGGTCGCCCAATGCTAATGGTGCAATGAATGCACTAATGGTGATTGATTGATTTGCCCAATCATTCACCATTAGTTAAAAAAAACACCCGTGTGAAGAGAGGGGAATCAAATCCTCTCCCCATGTTCATGTCTTCAATGTTTGTGTTGAGCAATGTTTTTGTTTACAAAAACACTCCTGTCAGATGTCCTGTCAAATGGGTTAACCACCACAGTACATGTGTTAGGTTGTTATCAGAGAAAGTAAAATATGGGTGTTAATTGTTTTACATTTGCTGCTTTCTTTAGTTTTAGGAATTTTAGCTATGGGAGAGGGCGTTCAATCATGGTCCTGAATGCATATTTGTTTACAAAATTCCCTGGGGTTTATTAGGACTGTAGTAGATGATTTTTTAAAGAAAGAAAAAAGAATCTCTTTAAACATTTGTAAACAAATACCGTATGTATTTAGGACCATGTTCGAATGCCCCCTCCCATATTAGTAGCTAAAATCCCTAAAACTAAAGTAGGCAAGGAATGCAAAACAATTAACACAATTAACATTTACTTTCTCTAATAACAACCTAAAACATGAACCTTGGTTGAAAAACAAACTAACAGAGTTGTACTTTTAAGTTGCTGTAAACAAACAAAGTAGACCTACACAGTTGGCTGCCATATTACCGAATTCCAACAGCTATAAAAAACAAAGTCACAGATGATGGAGTAAAAGCAAGTGATTGATTATAGTAATTCGAGTCAAAAATCTGTCCTGGATTAAAATAAGAACTGATCTTGATGTCTAGATGAAAATGCAGCGACAGTGGCGCCCGCTGGCCTGATATTCCAGGCCCATGCCACAGATTATAGCCTCTCGCCTAGCAAGGTGTCGCATGTTCGAGTCCTGTTCATGATGATCTTTTCTGTGTGTTTCTCCTTCTCTCTATCGCTTTTTCCTGTCTTCGTTGTCCCTATCAATAAAGGCACAAAAGTCAAAAACGACTATGCAGCAACAGAAAGTAGTAGAAAGTGTAACATGCCCTGGGCAGTACTGTAAAAGTAATTATAAAAAGGTAATCATGTGAGCGAGAACCGCTTCTACCTATAAAAGTTATGCCATAAGATAAAGGTGATCACTTAGAATAACTTTGTATTAGGGCTGCAACAATTAATCAAATTGATAATTTTAATTAGTTGTCAACTAATATAGTAATCAATTAATTGGATTTGCAACTAATTGCTGGAGTTATCATGGGTGTTTCACAATTAATCATATGTTTTCCAGCATTATGTGTAACTAAAGAGGAGTGATCCGTCTCTAACCCTAAATATGACCCATAAAAATAATTATGTAGCTCTATATTGGTTAATTCCTTGGATATTCACTCATTGAACATTTATTTTTACCTATTTAGGTTTATAGGAGTACTGAGTACGGAGTCCTTTTTGTCTGACACATGTGTAGCTTCTTTAATCAAATGTATGCAGTCAGAATAAACCCAAAGACACCATGATGTGCTTTAATTCATTCAAATGAATAGCAGCCTAATCAGCAACTAATCAAATGTATTTTGTGCTAGTTAAAACATGTCTAAAATATATATTTGAAGGTGATAGTGTCACAGCCGATTAATTGTACAGCCGATGAATCGATTATGAAAATAATCTTTAGTTGCAGACTTACTTTGTATTGACTTGAGTGATGAGTGTCTCCAGACCCAGGATGGGTTTATGCATAGCAACACTGCCATAACATCTCTTTCATTATGCGGTTATTGCTGGGAGATCATGCGACTGTTGACACAGTCTGGTCTAACCTGCTTTGACATGCTTCGTGCTCTGGGAAATGGGTTTCTTTCCTTGCATATTGCATTAATGCACAAACATCGTGGTCATTGAATATGCGCCTTTATACCATTTCTGTGTGCTGATGTCTTTCCCATCGATTCAGAGGGAAAGCAGCAGAGTCACTTTAGAAACTGTAGCTTGCAAGTTGAACAGTCTTTGTCACTAAGGTGCCATATGTACTGTGATATTATTATTATTATTATTATACTTAGATGCTATATAATGCTATAAATACCATGATAATAGCTAAGTTCTTGTTAAAAGAACAATAAGCTTAAAATCTTGCAGACTATTTTAGTAGACTAGTAGTCGTCTAGTGTACCAGAATTCTTCTTTGGGCAATAATGATAAGCATGTGAAATCATTTGTACTTGTGCTTGTTTGAAAGTGCAACTCTCCGTTTCTGTCATCAGCGATTGACTGTCATGGATGAGTGGAAAACGTATTGTTTCTATGTAATTAAACTGGTGATTTGGTTCTAGGTCTGTTGCCACTTCCAATCGAATGCAACAAGTCAGCATCCTGGTAGCAGGAAGCCTGGAGAAGGTATGTGTAAACTAACATTCAGTCTTCATGTATTAACTTTTTGACTTTGACTGCGGAAGTACCGGTAATTAATTTTGATGTGTTTTTTTTACTGGCCTTTGAAGAATCACCCTCATGTTGTACTTGGTTCCATGACACCCATGGGTGCCTTAAATTAAAATATTGCACACGACTGTCCTAGTGCTGTATTTACATTGTTTAAAGTTTAAACAAAGTTTAAACAATGTACATATTAGATTAAACTTTAAACTAATGTGTGCATCAGTAGGCTGTATTGCATCATCGCTATCAGTAAATTTGACAACGCAAATAATTGCTAATCAAAATTTCATATTGTACATCCCTAATGAACCTCACGGCCACTTCAGGATTGGTTTTCTACTGTGTGTTGTATGCACAGTAGTCTAGTAAGAGAGTAGCGACACTCCTGTTGACTCCAATGCTGTGGCTGAACAGAGATGGGTATTTTCTGAAAAGTGCAAGTGACTGCCTTGTAAGAAGGGATTCAAGTTCAAAACAAACCACTCTGGCCGTCCAGCTCCATTGACAGCAGATTGCACCTTTTCAGCTGAATTTGGTGAAATTACAGCAGTTTAGGACATTTAAATGCATTCAGTAAATAATGATTTGTTATATAACCTGCTTTAGTAAATGTGTGTATAAGTAGTGTACTGTGGGAAGAGTATAGCGACAGGCTTCGATCTCACACCGGCTGGAGCTCTGCAAGTTCCAAACATAGGCCTACATGGCTAACCACTTCATCACAGCACACAGCCTATTTTCTTATAATATACATGAACTAAAGCAAGTTGTATAACAAAACATTATTCACTAGAGTGACAAGAGGTCTGTTGCATTGCATAAAATTTCCTAAAATGCTGTAATTTTGCCAATTTAACTGCAAATGTGCGATCTGCTGTCAATGGAGCTGGATGGCCAGAGTGGTTTGTTTGGAACTTGAATCCTCCTTTGTAGACGTCATGTGTGGTTTTCAGCCAATAGCCGTCTCTTTTCACCTGTACCATCTGAGTCAACAGGAAGTGTCGCTACTCTCTCCTATTCCAGTTCCAGATACTCAGGAACTAATTATATATACTAATTATAAGAAAATGGGCTGTGCTCTAATGTCTTTTTAATTGAGTATTGTATGCATCCTTTTCAGTTTGGCCATGACTTCCCAGAGACCCCTGTGAGTGTGAGGCACAGCAAAGTCCGCCCTGCCATGGAGAAGCCTCACTCCCCCAGAGCCTTCCCCATCCAGCAGCCCAGGAAGTGTTGAACAGGCATACCGTATTCAGATGCCCTGAGGGGGACCAATGTGAAGTGTTAGACATGACATGTTGTCTATGAAGAGTTAATGTTCATTCTGAATAAGAATAAGACCTAAAGCTTTTGTCAAGCGTATTTGTAGACCTTGCTAATTTTACACATTATTAGAAGAGCTTTTACAGGGTTGCTTAACTTGTTTTTTCTATAAACGAGCATTTAATGTGCCTTGAGTCTTACTAAGAGAACCCTGTTTTTTGTAAGCAGCAGTGGACTAAAAAAAATACAAACGTATTATATGGGCATTTTGGTATTACAATTCTGTTGCTTGAGAAAAGTAAAGCTAGTGAGTTTATACTCTGTACTGTTTCAGTCTTTTGTAAACAATTGCTTGGCACTTGTCAGTAGTTTGAATAAATGAATGCATGCCAATGAAGGCGAGCTTGTGTTTTCATTTTTGTTTTCGGTTTGTAATTTAGCGTTTTGCCAGTAACCCATCATATCCACTGGGTGGCGCCAAATGTTAGTGTTTGAAGCAGAGGTTTGAATGTCTGGCTTCAGAAATTACTACAGGTCTAGTAGTAGATATACAATTATACTTTTACTGGTACCTTTGTTTTTATCCCCTTTAGTACTTCTGTCCCATAGTGTCTATGTATTGAATATTTTGTCTGTGGTAATGGTATTCTGCAGTACCGGTGTATATAATATAACGGTATATAAGTGTACTGAATGTTCTTTGTAGGAAGACTGCATGTTCAGACTTGCCACAAAAGACCACTTTGAGATGACCATTTCAACCAAGCACTATGAATGGGGCAACTCTTTGAAAACTGCCATCTATCAAATGTGGGTACAAAATACATCCCTTGTGATCCATGACCAATGCTTTATACTTTGTTGTCTGTGTCTTCCAGACAAAACAAGTTCACAATGTAGCTTTGTAACACTGAAGTTTCTCTGTACGCCTGTTTTCATGCTGAAAATCAGCTACATAAATCTGCAAGTTCAATGTGGTGTCTTGTAAACTTCTATAACTCTTAGTAGTTGTTTTTTTTCCCCTATAATATTATCCCCACGATTTTGCAACCCATTTCTCACCCATTTCCAATTCCTAATGTGATCCTGGGCTGTACACCCCCTCCACCAACCTGGGGAGGCAGTGGACTGGCTTCATGCTTCCTTCAAGGCATGAGGAGTAGCGCCGCCTTCTTTTCACCTGATGGGAGTTTCCCTGGTTGGACGTAGCGCGTGGAAGGCACATGTTGCTCCAACCAGTTCCTGCCCCCTCCATAGATACCCTTGCATGTTTTTGTGAGGGTATCTACCCCAGGGGGCACTGTATGAGATGTGTCACACAGGCATGGGGGGGCAAGCCTTTAAATTAAATATTTTTAAAAAGATAAGGGGCTATCTGGTGGTTGTTACTTGATACAGGAAATAACCTGGCATTTTTTATACATAAAAAACACTAATGCTGCTGATCTGAACTCATGGCAGTGGTTTTCAACCTGTGATCTGTGGACCACCAGTGGTCCTTGAGAGGGTTCCAGGTGGTCCCCAGCTAAATCATGGAAAGTAGGTAAAAGATGAAACCATGTTTCATGTTTACATTCTCAAAGGTTAAAATATTCATCATCTGAATTAGTCCACTTAAGAAGACTACATTAGAGAATATCCAGCCTGAAATTGTGGACAAAAAAATAAATAAAAAAATAAATCTTTAGTTTTAGGTCTGTGTGGTGAAAATGTCATCAAATGGTGGTCTGTGGCTCAGATGCTGAATAAATAGTGGGCCCTGGTATCAAAATGGTTGAAAACCACTGCTCTATATAAACAGTCAACACCCGATATTTGGTTAAGCCTATCTAACACTGAACAGATAGCCCTATGTATCTGTGGTTGAGCAACATGAACAGACTAGCCTGTCATCTTCCCAGGACTGCTGTTAAAGTGGGCTATATTACCAAATGTGGCTTGCCAGCATACCTCTATAATTCCCATATAAAACTGAGCAGCAGGGTGCATGGAACGGGATGGAAAATGACACTTTGTGCCAGTATCGGTGCAGCACTGTACATGAAAGCACTGCAAAGGGCACCGTTGTTCAGCTCATAACAATATAGGCCCATAGGGCTTACAGCAGGTATACTAGTCCCATGTCTGTACTAAACATCTTATAGGAGGTGCTTTGTGAGTACCGTAATAATGGAATGCATTGTAATTGATGTGGTAACGACCCAGAGGGGTCCCAGACAGGACTACAGGAGCCAGACCAGATTATAAACAATTTCATCTCTTCTCTCCGCACTTTCCATGCTTGGGCCTACTTGTATTTCACCTTTTGTCCTGTTGCCTGTGCTGTGCCATGCTGTCTGTGCTACAGAATGAGCCTAATGGGTAGCAAGAAACACAATGATTTACTATAATACCACCCCTGAGGCATTTTGCAATATGGGGAGGTAGAGTAGATGAATACTGAAACAAACGCCTCCCCGACAGCTGCCAGACTCCATGCCAACGTTCATGTCAACCACATGGAGGGTTGGACTAAACTAGAGATGCTATTGCCTTTGTTCTTGTTTTTTTTTGTCCTGTCTTTGCGTGAAGCTTTTTGATCTGAAAAGGGTTGAGCTACCTGGACAGGTACCAGAAATTCAAGTAAATCTATGAGTAGGGCCTAGCAAAGCTGCATAATATGACAAATTCCTGAGTGTTACTTAATATAACTAGTGGTACTTAAATGCTATACTCGTAGTTAACCAGAGGCTCCCAAGGGTCAATGCTAGTCCAGTCACCCCACCCCTTTTCCCTTTATAGCCTAGCCTACTATATAATATATCTTCACCGAAATGAGCAGATCTTGTTCACAATCACAATGTGCCATGCATCACAGGGTCACATGTTGGAATCTGAACCATTCTGAGCGTGTAGATCTATTTTGGGTGAATGCTTACCCTAAAATAGATGCACACCCCAAAACAGAGATGCTTGGGTTCATTTGGGTTCATGTTAACTCTCATAGTGTATGTAAAAATGTAACCAAATGGATACATTTTATAGCTGTAATTAAATGGATACAGGATTAACCACAGGATTTTACTGTGCAGATATTGTCTTTGCTGATCCTGGCAAACATTGTTCTGTGCATTACAGGTGAAAATGAGCTTCTATGAATTATTGAACATTTGTAGTGTATGTGTTGTTTGACCAAACTTACAGAACACACTTGAGAGCATAAACAAAACACGCTGATCCTAAAGTGTCTGTGAAGCTGTTTCTGTTCACACATGCCTTTGACACCATCTGTGTGTGTGCAGCACGGAGGCCTTAGTTTGCAGCTCTATTTCAGAAACAGAGCAGTTGGTGGTCTTCAGGGTTGCAGACATGGTGGGTTTGGCTGCCAATGACTGACCATCCAAGACATCTGAGGAGATGAGAAAACACTGAAGACCTGCTGCACAGTCTGGCCTCACACAGAAGAGGCAGAGAGGCAGCAGTGGTGCCTTTTCTTTAACCGTTGCAACAATGTACTATAATAAGTACAATTGAGATTCATGTAGGCTGTCTGTGGAGCCATCAATTTACATTCTATCAACAAGTATATCTAAATAGGATGTTTAATAATCTATAATAATCCGTAAACAACCAACCAGTATGGTTGGTTGTTTACGGATGAGTTTGCTGCAAACTAGCTGAAGCTGGAATTTCACCAATTTTAGCCTACTGTTCACAGAGTGAGCCCACTAAAAAGGCCTGCTCTAACATAAACGTTTATCAATGGTCAAGAGATGTCAAGATTAGACCTCTAAAAGACATTCACTTTTAGGCCTGTTTTAGACTTTTTATATACTAGACTAGAGCTATATACAAAGCTGCAATTGCTATAAAACGGTTTCGCCTCGTGGGGGCGCTATAGACCTTTGAAGCCAAGTTTATATATCAACGGTGCACTGTGTGGTCTGAGGGGGGATCTGAGCGAATACAGATTGATCCTATTTAATTTGTCGTTTCTCGTTTACTTTAATCTATATCTATACATAATGTTGTACTTATTTCAGAGAGGTTGCAATATTTTACACCTTAATGTATAATTCCTCATTTGGTCTCGCCATTGTTGTGGTTTTATAGTTAATGTGGCCACAAAGAGACTACGCAGTAACACAAAAGCCCTGTCCTACATGTATTGTACTTGTACATCCTTGGATGGCAGTGATAGAGTCCTGTCCTTTCACACATAGGCGCGCAGGACGCAGGGAGGGGAGGGGCTATGGAAGTCCAAATGAGACTAAATTGACGCGCATGCGTACGCGCCCGCGCGCGTAAGAGGTCCCAAAACTTTGTGTGTGTGCGTGTGCGTGTGCGTGTGTGTGTGTGTGTGCGTGTTGTATGTGCGCGTTGTGTGTGTTTTGGGCCGGCGCTCCGCTCCGCTCCGCTCCCTTCCAGTCCCAGATGACCTCATGAAGTTCAGTGAGGAGGGAGGAGCCCTAACCCTGACGGAAGGCACCGTCCATCCAGCACCACCTTCTGGGTTCACCAGGGGATTCATGTGGGAGATAAGCGTCGGGGAAAAGTTTTAGCGCTACTTTGTTTCTTGGATATCCCATGCAATTTATCAGGTAAGACGTTTACTTACTTCATTATTCACACTTGTATCGACATACTACTACTCCTTCGCCTCTCTGCCTCTCTGTCTGTCTGTCTGCTTATCTTTGCCTACTTCTTTGGGTCTTGTTGTCCGCCTGTCGGGGTTCAAAACGGAGCAAAAAAGTAGAGGAAAGTGGTTAAAGAATGTCGCCTACAGAAGACTCCAGAGTGTAAAGACTGGAGGAATGTTGAGACATGTCTGTCGAGGAAGAGGGAAAATCACTGTCTTGACAGCAGCGGTAGCACTGTTACTATTACTGTTACTGTTACTATTATATCTGTATTGTGCACTGGAGGTGTACAATTATTATAGAGCAGGAGTTTTCAACCTTTTTGACACCAGGGACCACTATTTATTCAGCATTTGAGCCACGGACCACCATTTGATTACTTTTCACCCCAATGACCTAAAACTAAAGAATTCTTTTGGTTTTATCCACAATTCCAGGCTGGATTTTGTAGACAAAACAGTGTAGACTTCTTCATTAAGTGGTGTTAATTCAGATGATGAATATTTTAACTCTTGAGTGTAAAAAATGAAACCAAATGGACCTGCAAGGGCCCATTTTTACATTCTCAAGAGTTACATCTGGTTAACCAACTTTCCATCATTTAACCTGGGTACCACCTGGAACCCTCTCAAGGACCACTGGTGGTCCCCGGACCACCTGTTGAAAACCCCTGTTATAGAGTCATCACTTGTTCAACTTGAAAGTTTTCTAGTTGCTGTTTAAGGAGAATTTCACCCAATTTCACTGTCACTGCCAATTTTACTGTCATTATTAATCTACCTTAGAGCAGTGGTTTTCAACCAGTGGTCCCTGAGAGGGTTCCAGGTGGTCCCCCAGCTACGTTGGTTAACCAGATGTAACTCTTGTAACTCTCAAGAGAGATGTGTTTCCTAGAAATTGAGGTCTGGAAAAAAAAAACATGGTGAAACATAACTTGATGTGAAACACAACTTGATGATGTTATCAAGTTGTGTCTCAGCATGAGAATGTACAAATGGAACCGTGTTGGGGTTCATTTGGTCTCATTTGTACGCCAACAGAAAAAATAACTTGAAAATGGGTGGAATTCTGTAATTTGCTCTCAGAGTGTGTACAACTCACTAAACAAAATTTAAGTTCAAAATAGATACATTGCCACATTAAATTTGCCCACTTAATGCTGTTACTGTATAGATTTTCTAATGTATATACCAAGGAATGTGTTTCTTTTTTCCATAGTGCATCCAAATAGTTAGAGTAAAAGTTGTGTGAGCTGAAGACTGCTGCATTGGTCTTCAAAATGTCCTTTTGCATTGGCCTCATAATTGTTTGCTTCCAGTCCCAGTCATCTGCTAGGCAGGGGTGCTGTATTGGGGGGAGTCCTGCTAGTGAAATGTTATCTGTATAAACATGCCATTGTTGAACAGTCTGCTTGTTGCTTTCACTCAATAACTTTGAAAGATTCTACTCTCACTGACCATGGGGTAAACAATCCATCCAGCTCCATGAAGAAAAGTATCTTACACCTTCGACAGCCTTATTGCAACCTAAATTAGGCAGTATTTTCGGAATAGATGGCGGTGGTTTTGAAATCATAAGTTATAACAATCATGTGCGCCTAGCCGCCTACATGATTTAGTTTAGTTTGACCAATGTTTACATAGATGCTTTAATTCATTTTTTTGGTGTATTTGTTCCTTTTGTTGTATCTCCCAAAAAGATAGTAAATCAGATTAAGTTAGTAAATAAGTCAGATTCATCGTCTTCCTGGGCATTGTTGTGATGGTTACAAAGCCTCTTGGTACCCTTATCACAGATGGCTGTCTTTATCGTATGCCAAAGCATATTCCTCTTGGCTACTTATACTGGTGTATCAGATGCAATGATGTACTGTAAGAAGTTGACATTGCTCAGCACTCGTCCGTAGGAGTGACACTGCAGGCGTGTTGGCCTTAATGGTTCCCATCCAGGCTTTCTCTTTTGCCAGTTGGCCGCTTCCAACAGGTGCTGCTGCCTGCTCCAGAGTCTTGAGTCATATTGTTATGGCTGAAGTAGTGAGTCTCATTGGAGCCAATGACCTGACAGCCAGCCCAGGCCTCACACAGTGCTGGTGATGGATGTGTGTTCCACATCTGACTCCTGTCACTCAAGGAAGGCAGGCAGTACCTGTTGCATGGAACACAAGTTTTTTTTTTTTTTTTTTTCAACTAAGGTTCATGTTTTAGGTTGTTATTAGAGAAAGTAAAAGGTGGATGTTGATTGTATTACCGTACATTCCTTGCTTTCTTTAGGAAATTAGAAATTTTAGCTAGCCTATAGGAGGAGGCATTCGAACATGGTCCTAAATAAATATTTGTTTACAAAATTTTAAAGTGATTGCTTTTTATTTTTCTACTACAGTCCTAATACATTATAACTGGCCACAGAAGTTCACAGGATCTACTGAATGTGAAGGAGGCCGCACACCACACTGCACTTTACACATATTTGGATATGCCTGACCCAGAGGCTCAATATGGCAGTTTGTCACATCCAGGAGATCATTTGAGGCCAGTTTTTCTGGGGTTTAGACTGTAGTAGATAATAAAAAATCGCTTTAAAATTTTGTAAACAAATCTGTATTGACCATGTTCGAATGCCCCTCCAATAGCTAAAATCCCTAAAACTAAAGAAAGCAAGGTTGGAAAATGATTAACACTTATCTTTTACTTTCCCTAATAACTACCTAAAATATGAACCTTGGTTGAAAAAGAAAAAACGAAGTTGTCCTTTAAAGAAGAGAAGTGTTGAGTTTAGGGTTGTCATCAGCATAAATTGATGTAAATCAGGCCATATATATATATATATATATATATATATATATATATATATATATATATATATATATATATATATATATATATATATATTTTTTTTTTTTTTTTTTTTTTGAAGAAGTGTAGATAATATCCATTTCAATTATGCCTGAATGGTGGTAACATGAGCT
The DNA here is from genome assembly GCA_039105355.1 of Benthosema pterotum. Taxonomy (NCBI): domain Eukaryota; kingdom Metazoa; phylum Chordata; class Actinopteri; order Myctophiformes; family Myctophidae; genus Benthosema; species Benthosema pterotum. Next base: position 28,216,034 of record CM076978.1, read on the forward strand.
GACCATGTTTCAGAGGAGGAACCTCCTGCTAGCAGCAGCTCTGTTACTGGAAGCAGAGAATTGTTGATGTCCTGCATAACGCTCAACGAGGCTGTTGGAAAAGGAGACCAAATTTATTTAATAATAAGTGGTTTTCCTGCATCATTGCTGAGCCATTTTTATGTCATCGTTGTCAGAGTGGTTTTAGGGTACTGTTGTGAAACGGTTCAATAACAGAAGCTGAAATAATTGGCCCCCAGCTCTTGGAAATGGAACAAAGCAATGACTTGTTATGCACTGTTATGTCTCTCTCCTCTCTCTCTCTCTCTCTCTCGCTCTACACACTAATCATTCACAATAGCCTGACATGGCACAATTCATAATAACATGACACAGTTGACACAGAAAGGGAATATATTTTAACCATATCTGCTAGTTCGCTACCACAAGTGCTTGTATCAGGAGAGAGAGGACATATTTGGAGCTCCCAAAATGACATGTCACGATGCTCATCGTGCCTTACAAATCATGTACAGTACTTTGCTTCTTAGCTGTGGCAGTCTTTGTTGTCCCGATCATACACATTAACCCGTGTCTTGCCTTTTGGCTATGTGGCATTGTGTAATTGCATTAGCGCCGTTTTCTCAAGGGATCGAGACAGTCTCTGTATCAAAATACTTGCCTTACCATTTAATTGGCCTGGTTCACCCCCTGGGGCCATCCATTAAAATGTAACAGAATGATAGCCATGCGTATTGAGTTGCATTTGTGTTTGGGTGTGGATTCGAGGCTGGATGTTCCGCATGTGTGCCGAGCTTGAGCAACAGACTGTAAAGTACAAACAAAGCTGCCAGTGAAATGTACGGTAGATGGTAGACCTCATTAACTCCAATGCGGAAACGGGGTTTAGCAGCGGTACCCCAGTTATTTTGACCTGACACAAGATGTTTTATGATTACAACACATACACAGTTTTAATTAACCTAATCTCAGCCCAATGAGGCATCCACTGAGCTGACATGGCGATAATTCATTCACGAAAGCCACTGCGTTTTAAAAAGCACAGCGGCAATGTGTGTATGTGTTGGAAGCGTGTGTGCTTGCACTTGTTTATGCATCTGACACACATGTGTTTTAGAAATACCTTTTCATAGCAGCTGCCTTTGATTAACTTTTTATTTTTATTTTCTATGGCATTGAGAGCCCTGGCAAGCTTCTGATGTCAGAGCTCTAAGCTAGGCTATGCAATAGAGAAGGACTTTTCAACTCCCAGGGCCTCTGGTCTAGTGAGAATCATCTCACTTTTTGGAACTGTCCCGATTAAAAACTTGCACATGTGGAGATTGGGTTCAAATGAAAAAAAAAAAAAAAAAAAAAAAAAAAAAAGAACAGAAAAATAAAGGCTAGTCACTGTACAATTCTGCTAACTCTGATGTACTTATGAGTTAAATGTGACACAGTGAGTGTGTGCAGTGCACTCATCGTAATTCATTCTCGATGGATCCACCTTTTATGATTATTTGTTTTATTTTATTGCTCATTGGAGCCTCTACAGTGGTTTTTGTTGGCGCTGGCCTGGGCCTACTCAGAAGTGAATGATGCAGATTAGAACATGCATGTGTGATCTGTGTCCCTTCTAAGCCCATATATGGAGTTCAAATATGGAGTCATAATAATGCCATAACGGGCCATGATGATCATGGTGACCACATCTGAATCGAAACTAAGCGGTGCTGATCAAGTGTTTGAAATTGATAATGCAAGCTAGGCTAATAATAAACCTGTACCCTGGTGATGAGTGGTGGTTACGGCCTTATCTGTAAACTGTCTGGACTGAACACCTGTGGAATGTTTATCGGCCAGAACCCTGGAGTGATTTACTGGTTATGCACATCTGCTTCGAAAATAGTCAACGGGTTCAAGACCCCATGTTGCCGGCGGAGTCCTATGATTTTATGACTTTACTTTTTCCCCAAGTTTGTTTTTCTCTTGTTGAGATACTTTGGCTATTCAAAGACCCTACCTACAAATCCCAGTGGAAGGGAAAAACTGTTTTCAAAAACTTCCTGTAGACTTTGAACCATGCTCTGTTAATGTTTTACCCCCTAGTCAAATAGTAGGCTACTGGGCTACGGAGCATTGACTTGTGTCCAAAATATGTACAGCAACACATTCAGTGTTATATACTCATAATGACCCTTATGTTATGATTCTATGCTAGGCCCAGGTTAATTATTCAAATATAGATTATAATTATCAGGATACTTGGCACAAGACATCAATAACATTCAGTTAGCAGTAGGAGTAAATGATTGGACTCTTCCAATGAGTTGTTATAGCTAACCCAAGGATGTCAAACTCAATTACACAGTGGGCCAAAATTGAACAATTGGTGCAAGTCGAGGGCTGGAGCCTCCAGACTGTGTTTCAATACACAGGCACTGGTTTACGAGAACGTCCCAAAAATAAATGTCTTCAAAAATGAATATCCCTTAATAACAAGATGAATGCAAAGATGAAACTGCATGCATTCAAAAGTGAAAATGCATTATTAACACTGATCCTCACCAAGCAGTGCTTTCATAGTAACATGAGAAAGTATATCAATTGAGTTGAGAAAGTACAACAATGAGTTCCATTAATTTCTTATTGTGGACTGTGTAATATACTAGAGGGCTAGTTTTAATAGTAATTACTAATTAAGCATCATTCCACGGGCGGAAGATAATTCTCATTCACAGGCCGGATTTGGCCCCCGGGCCTTGAGTTTGACATACTCTATGTGAGCTAACCTGTTGTCAAGGACTCAGCCTGATGACATCATGCTTGAGAGGATGCAATTGTTGTCTCTAGTCTGGTAAGAAGGATTATAAGACTCCATAATTATCAACGGTAGAAAATAACGCATTAATAGACACAGACAAGTTGAGATGGAAATTGTCTGCCCCCATGAGAATTTATAAGCAAGATCTACTGTGTATTTAAACGCATAACCTCACTTGATAATGGTGTTTTTTTTTTCTTTGATGCTAAATATATCAACACTTGAGCTGGTGTTGCATGTTGATTTAATAGGCGTGAAATAGACAGGGGAGGTGTTTAATGGGTGAAGGATGAGCAATGTCTTGTCTGATTCCGACTTTCTCAGGGATAGACTAGAATTATTTCAGTCACTTTTCCACAGCCTGGGGTACAACTGTAAATTCAGCGTAATGGATGTCTCTCTCTCAAACATGCCTCGACATTGAGAAGCTCCAGGGTAACCCTGCTGGAGGAAAAGACAATGTTGCTCTTGCTCACATCAGAACTGCTGAGCCAGCAACACTGTTTAGCCTAATACAGTTATTTTTCATTTGAAAATCAGTTATTTTTGTACTAGGCATATTTGTTATATTGGCGGCAAAAATTAAATAACAGTCACAACTAAGCTTGATGTCTTTTTGAGAAATTGGGCCTCTGTAATCAGGTCAGTTTAGTGTCATGGAATGAGAATCTTTGTTGTTTTCTTTGCCATACTTGTGTGGTTTACTTATGGTATGAGTAGAAACATATTTGGCAATTCTTTCAGTTTGGTTATATTTGGGTATATCTTTACTGGTCAAGATGTCATTACATATAGTATTGATGCTGAAAGACAAATAAATATCTTGTAAAAATAACAAGGGAGAAAACGTAGGTTGGGCCTAATTTAGGATTGGACTAAAGTCTGGAATGACTGTCAATATGAGCATATTATCTTCATCAGAGTTTGAGAATGTAGGCTTCTTTTGAATAGCATTCTACAATCGTAGAATCGTACTGTACTCGCCGATTAGCAGCTCAGACTTATTATCCATTTTATTTCAAGCTGAGCCATGTGAACATTCAGCCTTGATGAGAAACTAGGTTACTTTGCCCCAAGTTAAGAAATCTACCTGGAATTGAATGACCTCATTTTGCTTCTAGGGTAAAGGTGAATAAGTAGACAGGTCTAATGTGTGTGAGAATGACAACCTGTTTCCCTAATCGTAGGCAGATCTGAGTTTATGTAAATACAGCCCAAAGCGTTTTTTGTGTGTGTTATCTACGATGTGACCAAACTACATGGATGAGCAATCAGTGGTGTTCATAATAGTTTACGATGATCCAGCACCACATCAGTCGCCCGATTTTAATGAATTCAGAATGGCATTATTAACACTCCCAGGATTAGGTGCCTGCCTGGGTTAACCCACATTTAAGAATGAAGGCATTCATGGCACTTTAAAGTGGTTTGGGAAAAGAATGTCAGCCATATGGCATATTTAGATGAAAAAAACAACAACTGATGGGTAAATCAGAGTTTTGGCATGAAGAGGCAAGAGGTACTCCTTTTCAATGGTCTGATGTGCACAGTTAGCTATAGTATTATAACCGTAAAGTAAAACATTGGCCTTACTACTAGAGGCTGGGAGAAAATCATTAAACACCAGAGTACAGCCGTTTTTGCTCAGTTAAACATTAGGGCCTACAGCCTATGACTTATATGGATGGTATCTCAGAGAGTATAAAGATTGACTGGTTATAATACCAGAACTACATTTTTTTGCAGAGCCTGGATTTTGATGGGTGCTGATGGGATGCTTGTTTTACAGTGCTGACTACCAGGCCCGGATGTAACATTTCCGAGTTGGGATCATTCTGTTTTGAATGATAAAATGGTGTTGGTTTAGTGGCACCACAATTGTAGTGAGTTAGTTGCAGTAGCCGTGATTCAAATCATTTTAATCTTTGAATCTTATCTATGAAATTTGGGGTGTTTTGCATGCCATCATGTTTGGCGGGCCAGTCATGGCATTTAGGGTGGCAATGCCCCCCATGCCTAGATCCGACCCTCCGACTACAGCTACTAGGGTTTCGTTAAACCTAACGGTAACCTCAGTAAAGCTATATCTAAACCTAACCCTAACTTGCAAAACAAGCCCCCATCCCCAGTGACCATTGATACCCCGGCTCTGAAAAAAAAAAAAAAGACTTTCCCTGTCATTCATTGCCACTTCCTATACATTTGTGAACAACATGACCGTTTACAATGGCTGAGACTGCCTGTTACTCCATACATACAGTACATGCTCCTCCTCTTCCTTCAAGGCCATGTACCATGTTGTGTTGTTCGCTAAATTCCCATTGTTTCACCGAACTCTTAGTCATTTGCAGGCCTCTCTTATGAATGGACCACAAAAGAATGGATGTTATTAACCTGTCAAAAGTTCATGGGAGGAAATCTTTTTCATCCTTGCCATCTCTTCAAATTAGAACCCATCAGGCATTCTTTGTGTGTGATTCTGGCGATGCTTATTAAACAAAACTTGAAGGTCGGGCCCTGGCGTGAATCTCCATGTCGCTATGACAACAGTGTCGAAATCTGAGAGCAATCATTCATGCAGAATCGGTTGGTCGCCAGGGCTGTTACTAGGCAAGACACAGACAGACAAGAAAGTGTATGTGTGTGCGTGTGTGTGCGGAGGGGGGTGGCGGGGGGTATTGCGGACAAGTGGTGAAGTCGGACGATGCTGAAGGTTGATGTCCCCATTGTTTGCCATTCGACAGAGGACAAAGCAGCTTCTAAGTCTCCCCAACCGCCAATACATGTTTGTGTGGGTGCAACTCTTCACTGCCAGAGGCAATCAGGAAAAACAATCCCGTTTCCGTTCTATATATATAGTCAGGGTTCTCAGATGACGGCTGTATAGCTACATGGCCCCATTAACCGCATGTCACATCCTGCATTGTGCAGGTGAGCCCCCCCCCCCACCCTCTTCTTCTCAATCTCAACCTGTATGGATTTGAACTCCATCAACCGATGGGAGACCTGCTGATAACCTGAGCACCGCCGACACCCCACCCTGTGCAGGATCCAATTTCTATCAGCTGAAAGAGCACTTTCACTTCTGGGTCACAGGTCAGGACTATCATAGACTGGGCTAATCTCCTTTCTATTGTTACAGCAGAAGGTAACGGTCAGCCTGCTTCTAAAGGTGAACGCAGGTGCCACAGGCCAAGTTGAACAACGAGGGGATGTGTCTCGTGGCCCATTTGTTCTATTGCAGTGGTTTTCAACATTTTTGACACCAAGGCCCACCATTTTATTCACCATTTGAGCCACGGGCCACCATTCGATGACATTTTTAGGCCCACAGACCTAAAACTAAAGATTTCTTTTGCTTTTGTCCGCAATTCAAGGCTGGATTGGGTAAACAAAACAGTCAAACATACAGATTGTTATGACCATTAATGACCATTGATCTTCGACATTCTCTAGTTGTGTAGACTTGGGCTAATTCACATGATGATGAATATTTTAACACTTGAAAGTGTAAACTTGGAACCAAATGGACCCCCAAGGGTCCTTTGGTTTCATCTCAAAGAGTTACATCTGGTTAACCAATTGTCCATCATTTAGCCTGGGGACCACCTGGAACCCTCAAGGACCACTGGTCGTCCCTGGACCACTGTTTGAAAACAACTGTTCTATTGTGAATGCCTTTGGCACCGTATGGAACACATCCTATTTTATTTGAGTTATTTTCTCTATCTTGAACTATAATACAGTGTGACCTGTTGTTCTACTCTGTGATGGGAACATAATACTCTGCTGTTTCTCTGGGACTTGTGCCTGCTTTGGGGGCATCTCTCACAGAGCAAACGTGAATATTGAGCGCCTTCTCTCTGCTGTCTATTCAAGCAGTGTGTCCACAAAGCTCTTGTCGGCTTGACTGGGACTTTGGCTGCTCTGTTCCAATATGGAGAGGCCCCTCTGAAGGGGGGGACGTCTTGCATTTGAAGCCAATACCCAAACTCAACTTAGATGCTGTGGAATGCCACATGCAACGCAGGCCATAACTTATCTCCCAACAGATTTTCTCGCAAAAGGTCACTATTATGAGCCCCGGCGCGACTTATCGCTGTTTGATGTAGATTTTTTTTCTCCTTTCTTCTGGTAAGAGCCACACGTTGATTTCATTAGCCTAACTTTCTTAGGATCAGATGTCCGGGGGGGAGCTGAGAGGGTTGTAGAATAGCCTCGGCTGCATGCCTCTCTCATCCACCTCCCAACAGAAGTACCGTAGCCTGAAGTTCAGGATGCATCCAAATACTTTGCCCCGTAGGCCTGTGTGTTCTTCAAATATCTCAACCCTGCCTGCGTAAATAAAAGGCTTGATTGGGGAAACTCCAACTCAAATGTTAAGCCTGCGCGGCAGGTGTGCATGTGTCTCTTTGACATACTCTGTGATGAATTCCAGGGTGGTATGATGTTGCTTGCTAAGTGTGCCGGCACAGTACCATACAAAGGAATGTGATCCGAACATAATATATTGAAAAAAAAAAGAAATATTTTTAACTAAGTACAGCACAGTAGACTAATAATAATTCAATTATTACTTGCGATTGGTCGGAGGTTGGTCGTCCTTTGGGGCATTCCGATTGGCCAGTTTAGTGAGAGATCTGTGTAAGTATCTTTTTAAGATTTCTATAATCTCTGTAAGTATAAGCGAAGGAAGTCCACGTCTTCAGCACAGTGTGTTTATGCTGGGCTATAGCTTTGTTTTTGGGTCACTTGCTCTGGTCACGCACAAGTAGGCCACGTACTTCTTGTGCGCAACGCGCAAGTTGGCACTCTGCTGAGTGCTGATCTAATTCTCAACTGCATTCGATTTTTTTTTTTGTTATCAAATGTTTTTTATTTACGAAATAGACAAAAAAAAATATATATATATATGATATTCCGAGAATGAAATATTACAATAAAAAACATGAACAAAAATAATTTAAAAAAAAAAGACAAAAACAACCCCATCCAACCCTCCCCCCCGGGACCAATGAAGCCATCAGGAAAATAAAGAATAAATAAATAATAATAGCAAATACAAATATACTGTGCACATTAAGACAGAGATTATAAGACCTAACCTAACATGTTCTTAACTGCATCTGCAATGCCAGACCAAATATTAACATTCTCCTCTTTTGCTCCATGTAACCTTGCCGTTGACATTTCCAGATACAGTATATAATATCTAGGAAGGTTAAGGCCCATTGATGGAAAGATAGGGAATGAGGAGGTTTCCAACGTGTAGCAACCATCTTCTTAGCAGCTGTTAACCCAGCAAGGAAGACACGTTTACGGGTATTATTTAAGTTCAATTTGGATATAACTGCATTCGATTTTTGACATCAATACTTGTAGCAGCATCACCCGCTTCCCCCATGAACACTCTTTTAGATGTGATGGTTTAGGAAGGCTGGATAAAAGAGGAAATGTGCAGATATCAAATATACCAAATTACATGAAATATATACCAAATTACACATGAAAGGTGTGTGTGTGTGTGTGTGTGTGTGTGTGTGTGTGTGTGTGTGTGTGTGTGTGTGTGTGTGTGTGTGTGTGTGTGTGTGTGTGTGTGTGTGTGTGTGCGAGTGCGAGTGCGAGTGCGAGTGCGAGTGCGAGTGCGAGTGCGGACTGTGTAAGGGTGTGAAGGAATTTGTCCTGTTGGCTTTTGGAATAATGGGTAAGGCGTTTCTCATTTCCTATGGGTTAACGGGGGCTGTGTTTATTGTTGCTGTGGTGATGAGCAGACAGCTCCCACACACAGAAGGCGAACTGTCCTGGCCAGTGGCCACACCATTACGCCTGACCAGCCAATGCTCTCCACTGGGTGAATTGAGAAGACACTAGAACCCTCCTGTATGGCCTTGGTTAATGATGGGCTACTCTGTTGAATAATCATGTTGTACGACACCTGTGTGAATTGAGTGGCACTCTTATATCATTACGATATATGTTTGCTTACAATGTTTGTTTACAAAACCAAGAAAACACCTCACACAACTATAATTGATAAATGATATAACTTTAAATGCATTTATTTCTGCATGAGCCCTGGAAACAGTGAATATGAAAATATAGTTTTTTTTAAAATGTATTAAAAAACTGAAACTCATCATCAACTGTAAAGTAGACACTGCAAGCTGTCTTTGGATGTCCTTCATTTGCACAAAATTCACAGCAGAGGATTTTCTATAAATTATTTTGTTATTTTTGAGCCTAATGGGAGCGAGCCTAGCTTTTCTGCTAATCTGTCAAAGAGTTAATAACCTGCCCAGTGTTAAGAGATGGAGTATAGATTAAAAATGCATACAAACACATAACATATAATCATGGCTCAGCTCATCTTTTAGGGAGTCTGGTCATCTTTGTGTTTGATTCTGAAGGAGCTACAGTATATGTATGGATGGTGTTCATAAGCTGGGGAGCTGAAAGTTGATCTGACGGCTAGAAACACTATCCTAGGCTGGCATACCGGCCAGCGGAAGTGGTTTCTGTGCACCACTGCAGAGACACATGGAAAGAGGGATGGGCCTGTGTTTTTGGAACAGTGCGACTGTACAAAGTGCTGAGCCGCATCAGGATGACTGTAGTCTATTGTGTTGAACGTAGAGCTCTAATCGCCTCTTTTGTGCTGTCACTAGCAGTCGTCTTCCTGCCTTGTGAAAGGGGGATTGAAATGCCACAGTGTTTACATGATGTTGTACATGAGAGAGGAGAGAGGTCATGCCACAGGACAAAGTGGAATATGCACTGTAAAGGAATGAGTGTGCTGTCTCTAATATCCGTTTGTATGTCGTGGCTCGATTGGCTAGGTTAATCAATTTAAGTGTAATTCATTCCCTTAACCACTTTCAATCACATGTCCCCACTAAATGTATTTGGGCATGTAGGCACAGTAGGTAAAAAAATAATAATAATAAAAAAAAGCCAGGCCCAGCAGCCTATCAACTATATGACTATAGAGGTGGATCATATCATATCCCCACATGACACAGGATGTAGAAATATCGTCTTTTATACGGTAGATTGCATAGTTCTGTCTGCAGGGAAACAGCTGCAGCATTAGAGTAGAAACAACATGGAGAGCAAAAGGACAAAAATATAGCTATATATCTATATCATTTGTGGCTAAAAAGTTGCCTCTGTTACCTTTAACCTAGCCTCGACACACAGGCTTTCATTTTCGTTCGCCTTGCACGAAAACGGAAAGCCTGGACTAACGCACGTTGGAAAGTGGCCTTCAAGTGGGAGTGAACCTTCCGGGGTGGGCGTCGCTCTAAATAATGTGACGTAGAACAGCAGTGGACGGGCGTGGGAGGGGCCGGGGATGACGACACGTTAGTGAGATCAAATCAGAGTGCAGCACTTCCGCCGTGTGGATCCCACGACACCCCCGCCCCCCAAGGCCAAAATCATTGAGGGCTAGACCAGGCTACCTTTAACCTGTCTCTGACCTCAGTTTGTCTCTGTACCTACTGTATATCAAAGCAAAGAATTACAAGTCAAAAAACTGGTTCCACACAGTTCATTGTCTGGAACTAGTACTGCATGTTTCTTAATTACTTGAGGCGATATCTCTGTTAGCCGGTTGCTTTCATGTTTAGAGTGATATAACATTGCTAAGCAAACAAACAAAGGCTGGTTAGAATAGGTTAAGCTTCACTTTTTAAGGTGTGTTGTTGATCCTGAGGGTTCTGCCAGTGTAATACCAGCTTATAAGAAACAGGAAGGAAATACTGAATTTTGGTAGATTGCATAGTTATTCATGAATAACCCTAATGAAGAGTTGAAGAGCACATGTCCGTCAGACAACCTGATACAGTAGCAAACTCCACTTGTCTCAATGTTATATTTACTTGTCACCGGCAGTTGTACAACACCGTGTTACAGTGCATTTCAAGGCATGGCTTTGAAGCTCTGCTGACACGCCCCTCTGGGAGATATAATCAAATTAGTAAACTTCATTGATTATGTCAATTACTAAGGAACGCAAAATTAACCAATAAGATTCATCCTGTCTCTTGTATTGTATCTCCCATGTAGCATCTTGTTGCTAAGCGTTTTTACAGTACATACAGTACATACTTGCTTCATACTGCTTCCTCCCATGTCTCTCTCTCTCTCTCTCACTCACTGGACTATTGGAATGAAATTCTCTTCAACTTCTGATTTCTGTGTTCAAGGCTAGATTCATGACCATGCACATTCATCAGAGACATTCTTCACTTCTACATCCCCGATCTAAACTCTAGCCTTAGCTTCAACATGATGTTTCATCTGCCAATATCAAGGATGGAACAGATCAATAGCCTCTCTCTCTCCCCCCAGGCTTAGCAGTGAGCTCTAAATATTAATATAGACTCTCCAGTCAACTCAACTGTGTTGATGCCAGAGGACTGTGTTGGTTTACGAGTGTTGTTAATGGGCACTGCTGGCCTTGCTAACCGGAAGTCTGGCTTCAGGGGCCGGTCTGTGCATTGCTGTGCTTTGTTTGTGTGATGGGATGCCCTTATTTGGTCTTGCCCATTCATTCCCGTTTGTATTATTGCAATAGACTGCAACAACCTGAGTGAGTTAAGGTGGTCTGAAATAGAAAAGTTCCAGGCAGGCAGGGTGCCTGGTGCCCCAGTCAGTTAGTTCACACTTCACAGGCACATTGCAGTGCCCATTGCGAGTTGAGAGAACCTGGGTTTTGAATTGGACTCGCATCATGCATGCCTTTGATGTTAAAGGTAATTAGAGGCAACTTTAGTGTGTACAAGGAGTGTGTTTGTAAACAGATTAGTTTAAAAACAGAATCTCACTCCACCTCACCTCCACTCTATTGGCTCATTATGAATCTACTGTGCTGTGATTGATTCATTATGAGTCTGCTGTGCTGTGATTGGTTAAAACGCTGCCTCACACAAGCCCACACAACCCCCTTCCCCCTCACAAATTAGCACCGCCTTTCCTGAGCTCGACAAATGTTTCGTTTTCACGATTTGTTGTGGACCGTCTGCAGGACAACATCAGAGTAGAAAAATGTAGTGCGGTAAAATGCAAATAAAGATATGTATCTATCTATAGCTATATACTGTATCTATTTTGATTTGTGGCTAAAGAGTTGCCTCTATTACCTTTAACCTGTCTCTGACCTCAGTTTGTCTCTGTACCTACTGTATATCAAAGCAAAGAATTACAAGACAAAAAACTGGTTCCACACAGTTCATTGTCTGGAACTAGTACTGCATGTTTCTTAATTGCTTGGGGTGATATGTCTGTTAGCCGGTTGCTTTCATGTTTAGTGTGGCATAACATTGCTAAGCAAACAAACAAAAGCAGGCTAAAATAGGCTAAGCTTCACTTTTTAAGGTGTGTTGGTGACCCTGGGGGTCACTGGTATTAATACCAGCTTTATAAGAAACAGGAAGGAAGTGGTCAAAAATGTTCCAAGTTCATCCTGGAGCATTAATTAGATGTGGAATTCAGGGAATCCGACCGAGTGTTTTGTTTTCCGGCATAACAAGATAGCAGAAGTTGTCGTACTGTTTAAATATTGGCACATTCTTTCCACGCCACCCCTCCGCTGATGACCTGCAGGATCGGGAGTGCTGTGGGAAAACTCCCAGCCTGGTGCCAGGAGGGAAAACTGAAATGCTAGGGGACATGTTGTCATCAACATTGGCGATTTTAGCAGGGTGCCAGGGGGGCAAGTGCCCCCCTGGCACCCTGCTAAAATCGCCACCAGAAGTAACATCCTGTGCGCCAATCTAAAATGTCAGACCGGAAACGTAGACCAAAAAAACAACAAAAAAACATTTTCATACCAGAGCCCAATAGTGATTTTGCATGCCATTTGACTGCCATTTGATGTCGAGTTTAGTCTCTTGGACCCTAAACTAAGGATTTCCAAGTTTTGTCCACAATTTAGGAGAGATAAACTGGCAAAGCGGGTCAAAATAACAATGCTTGTAAATGTTCCTTTGTTTTTTGCAGAGCGAGTTAGGTTATACTCGCATGAGCAGTCAGTGTCTGACATGGGGGTAACCTCCATCGTTGAACCGTTGAGTGAGAATGGATGGTTTATCACTGCCTCTGACTGGCTGCCAGTGATTGAACATGTCTGCTGTGTTTCTTGCAGGGGAGCTGGCCAGAGGATTCCAGGAATCTCACCATGTTCAAGGCCGTGCTAAAGAAGAACAGAGATGGAGGGAAGGGGAGCAAGAAGGAAGCAGGTACGTGAGAGAGGAGGAGGAGGAGGAGAAAAGAAACGAGTTCACTTTGGGGGCACTGGGAAACAAAAACAAAACCCTCATCACTCCTGGCCTAGACACGCAATCCTTCACGGCGTTCTCAGATCCTTTCCTGTGTGTTTATATGTACATGAAGGCAAATAATGAGCGGCATGTTTATAAAGTTCTTCTTGACCTTTTATGTGTTCCCTTAAGAACCTCTTGTGGAGCCACTCCTTTGTCAAGATAATGTGATGCGCAAAGCGAATTGAAGTAAACAAACGCTTGCTAAAGTACCTGGGATGAAAACTGGGGAAAAAAACGTCAACATCTGTCACGCTCACTTGGTAAACCTTCACCTGACATTTGTGGCAAGAAAGAGGCCTGAACATATATGGTCATTAAACCTGTGTTGAAGTCACTGTGCTTGACAAGTTCCTGAGCTTGTTTTCTCTTTAGTGAGCAATTTGTTTAGAGCCCAGAGTATTAAAACTTAACTACAATAAACACACATGCACACATAGTATAATAAATGCAAAGATAGCCACGCCCTGGGGATAAAGTAATTATGCTGACAGTAAAGTAAACTAAGGACAATTAAATATGTTAATCCTCCTTCATGAATGCATTCGGGAGCCATATTGGTATTTAGTGTAGTTCTCGAGACATTGCCTCATCTCGAGCCTTGTTTTTGTCTCGGCCTTGGTCTTGATCCCTCTAGGTCTAGGTCTTGGTCTCGGCCCCTCTAGGTGATAGTCTCGTCTTGATCTCGTTTTGACCAAGTCTGTGATTGTCTCTGTCTCGTTTTGTTCTCGACCCCCTCTAGGTCTTGGTCTTGTCTTTGTCTTGTCTCGATTTAGGTGGTCTTTCTACAACAGCTACAACTATTGGTATTTAGCAGTGCAGTACCATCAATCTGACATCAAAGAAGTTTGTTTTGGCCGTGTATACCGGGCCCTATGTAGGATTTTCCATCCACCGTGACTTAATGTGAGTCATCTCCACCAAGAGATTGCTGACTCCTCTCCTTTAACATACGACGGCTTCCTCTGATTGTCCGCCTTTCCATAGCAGACTGTGTGGTAATTGTATGTCCACCAGCCTAAACTTGCCTTCCCACCTACTGTATGTACTACCGATACTGTAGCAGCAAATAATCTGCTCTCAATCAAGTGATCGGTACAGTCGTTGAACTTCTCACAGATCTGCTCTTGCCAACTTTGTCCAGGGGGCTGTTTCACAGAAAACTCCCTCTTTCTTTTTTTTTTAAGATACCGTTTCTATCAGGCCATGACTTGTTTTACTCCTCTGTGTACAGGGGGTGAGTGCAAATAAAACTCAGTGGGAAAGTGGTCTGGCTTGCCTAGACATTGAGGAAACTGCAGTGCTTGCTTATCTGTGTGTACACACACACACATGCACATGCGCACGCGCATACGGATACTCACACTACTGCCCTACCTCGTGTCTGGCTGTATGACAAGCCTCTGCTGACAGACCTATAGCTGCCTCTGATATCTCTATGAGGAATTTAACATGTTCTTGGACTTGTGATGTAATAGAGAAATGAATCATAGATAGATTAGCCCCACACCCACCCACGTACACACACACGCACACACACACACACACACACGCACACACGCACACGCTCACATGCACACACTAATATAACTCCAGCATATCTGTGTTGCGTTAGCAAAGCTCACAGTTTGTATTGCAGGTTGACTCTGTATTGTTCCTCATTGAGCTGTTGGAACCTGTCTAGTATGAATCACTCTGAGATCACAGCATCACCAGCATGCAGTTACGTTAGTCACACACGCCCATACTGAATGCTATTGCTAGACAGAGGTTAGTCACCACCAGCACGTACTCTGCTAAACAAACGTATACATGCAGGGCCTGCTGGGGAGGATGGCGGGGAATCCATACGCCTGCTTTTGGAATCTCTCCCGGTCATTCATTTTGATCACCAATGGGAATGGGGATTAGTTATTAGTCTGTGCTTCTGGCCAGAATCAATTTATAAACACATCTATTTCAGCAGGGAAATGCTATCTCTGTCTAATATGTTCTATGTTGACTACATCACAATTTAAAAGTAATTGTCGAGGCAACATAGTGTGTACAAATGCTGTTTGTAAACAGATTTGCTTAAAAACGAGATCTAACTCCACCTTACCTCCACTCTATTGGCTTATTATGAATCTGCTGGAGACTGCTGTGCTGTGATTGGCTAAAGCGCTGCCTCACCCCAACAACCCCCCTCCCCCTCTCACATTAGCACCATCTGTCCTGAGCCCGACGAATGTTTTGTTTTTATGATTTGTTGACGGCAACAAAGTTCTGGACCGTCTGCAGGACGACGTAAGTGTATGTCTGCAGGGAAACAGCTGCAACATCAAAGTAGAAGGAAGGTAGAGGGGAAAAGATAAAAAAAAAATATATCTATATATATATTTGTTTGGCTAAAAAGTTGCCTCTATTACCTTACAGTTTAATCTTACAATACATGACATTCCAAGTCCAATACTGCATTGCTATGTTTGCCTTTGTTTTTCTATGACAAATTATAGGAAATGTATCCTTACAAATTGAACATGCCTAATAGTCCCTCAAAGAACTTTCAGCAAGCAGCAAGTTTATGGTGGTCCACAATTCCTTGTTCCTTCCCCGCCCCTCTGCCGCCCAATTGAATCCCATCCATCAAGCCCAAGCAGGTCTTTCTCCCTTTTTCATGCTGGGACAATAAAACCCGGACACTCCTCCTCCTCTCTGTCATTCAGGGAACTTCTGACAGATAAAATGCTCTAGAGATAGGACTGCCATTGGTCGCTGGTATCAATTGTTCCTCGAGAGTGTTAACAGGGGATTTGTACATTTTAGTCTTAGATTTCCAAGCCCAATGCAACATTGGTAACTTTTTTGCTGATTAATATTTCCATACAGAGCAATAGCGCCGTGCAGTGAAGTATAAAATGCTCAAGGCATCAAGTCCTAAAAAATCTACCCTGCAAAGATGTAATGGAAATTGGTTAGAGGAAAGACCTTGATAATAGTATAATTGCATGATAGCTCAGCATATGTTGCTCATAACATGGTGGCTATGAGCTGGAGGCGACTTTAAAGGAGACGAGGGAAACTTGGCCTTCATGCCAGATACCACCACAGTCATTAGCTTGCCCCTGAGATCCCCACATCACCAGGACCCACAAACACACACACCATTTGCTAATTTAGTCTTTCTCCATTTCTCTGTTCCTAATTTCTCCACCACCACCACCACCACCTCCTCCACTCTGACGGTCTCCTCCTAATTCAAATCTGCAAAGAATCTGTTTGGAAATGGCCCTTTTAATCCTTTTTAAGTACACTTTTTTTCTTTTTTAAGAGCCCGGCATTCCGGAAGTGGGGTACTAGTTTGCTGGAAACCTGCAGGCTTTGATGTGAACAGTCTTAGAAAGGTCACATCGCCAGCAGGCTCCGCTGATATTAATGGATTTGAGGCTCAAGGCACAGGGCGCTCAGAGGATTATGCATCGTAAAAAAAAGAAAAATAATAAACTAGTGTGGCGTAATTGGTATTCTCTTTGAGGATACGGCCTCCTCCGGTTTTATTGAGCGTTTCACCTATTAGTGCTAGTTAATTCTCAGCAATGTCTCGCTTGGAGTTTACTTAGAAACATTTGAGACAGCAGGACTGGTTTCATTACATTGCAGGTCTCTCTGTCTACCGTAGTTTATTTAAACTTGTGCTCGTATTGAGGACACGGCAAAGATCTGTGACCTTAGAAAAATGTGAAGCATGTAAGAGTTCAGGGTAAGGTTTTACAGACAGCCTTATTGTATTTCATTTTAAAACATGTTGACGTTTACCTTTGATACTAGTGCCAGTTAGATTTCTTTTCTCAATCATCAATTTTAACAGCCTGTAAAATATTTCCCATCCCTCTGCTTTTGTCATCAGTCACAGAAAGAAGGCCTTAGTTGCATCTTGAGATTTACTGTATGTTAAAGGGGCTTTTTCCCCTCTACGTTGCTTCTACTTTGGTGCAGCTGTTTCCCTGTGGACAGACACTTCCTTCAACCTGAAGACGATCCAGAACTTTGTTGTTGTCAACAAATCATGAAAACAAATCATTTATTGGGCTGAGGAAAGGCAAACACAGTGTTTGTACACACTAAAGTTGCCTATATTATTTATTATTTTTAATAGATATATTTACAGGGCATCATTTTATGCATTTCATGAGTTGGAAATTGAGAGGCTAAGCTATAGCGTTTATCTTGTCCCTCTGGTTGACTTGAAATGGATGAAATAGAAAGGAAAGCAAAGGGAAGCCTTTGCCTTCCTTTCTATTAGAGCTTTAGCAAAGATTCTTTGTGAAAATATGCTATCTTGCACTGGCACCACTATAGGCGAAATTGACTACAAAGCCTACAAATGGTCTCCTAAGTAGGCATGGTTTTCTCCTCTGAGAGCCCCCAAAGAGACTCTTCCTGACTCCTAACAAATCTCTCAGGAGTTTGTTGCTGGGCTAAAGAAAGGTTAATAACAAAGTGAAAAAAATCCTGATTTGTCTTGCTAATATAAGCCATTTTACTGTGAATGCTGTAAATATTGTGTCCCTTGTAATGACTGGGTCCAGTTTAGTGCAATGTCCTTGGGTTTAAGGAATGGATCATAAGCTGTGTCCACGTTCATTCTACTATTGGAAATGAATAGACTTCAACATTCCTGCGGCTTCCTAATATTGTACCCGCCCCCTTCACCTAGAGTCAGGAAGTACCGTAAAGCAAGTTAGCCACTCTTGCCATTGGCCTCTTAGGCTTTAGTTTTCTTCCTTTTGTTGAATAGCCCCTGGAGGCTGATGTCGCTGTATCTAGCTTGGCCTGGGCACATGCTTCTTTGAGAAAAGGTTTAGCTTTCACTCGGTGGAGCCTATGTCCCGGGAGCATCGCCAGTCCCACTAAAACCAGGGAAGCATCTGTGCCCTTTTAGGTTTCTTTGGCGATTAAAATAATCTTCTGCAAATCTTAGATTCTATTTCAAAGCAAACATTTGTAAACTCAAATCTGCTTACAAATGCTCCAAATAACAGAATATATTGAGATGTGGGTGCAGCCAAATGCAGAATTTGGTAGGCCTTGACATGAAAATCGTTTGAGCAACACTGATCTAGCAGCGTTTCAGAAAACCTGTGGGATTTGGAAGACATTGTAGCTTCAGCCCTCAGGTCTTATGGGTTAAACAAGTAGAAATGTTCGAGTGAAAACATCACACACACACAGGGCACCAGACAACTTGTGCGGCTGAGTTAGATGTGTGGGCGGCTGCCCGACACCTCCTGAAGCTTTCTGACTCTTGCTTAGCTACTCTGTTGGCCAGGCAGTCTGTGGGCAGCTGCCAGACAGAGTTGTCCGTCTTTGTGGACGACTGCAGTGTTAATCACACGGACTGGAGTGCTTCATATGCTTACGCTTAAAGAGGCCAACAACAGATTCAGCTGTTCACCCACCCTCCCAATACACACACACACACACACACACACACACACACACACACACACACACACACACACACACACACACACACACACACACACACACACACACACACACACACACACACACACACACACACAGACCACTACTGCCAGTTGGCAGGGCTTCTTAAAACTTGTTTGGTGGTGTGGAGACAGAAGCCATGCACCTGGTCAAACGGGAAGCATCGGCGCTGTCGCTAGGCCTGTCAACATGACAGAGGATCAGCTGCACCATCCTGCTTTAAATACAGTGCATAACAATGAAGCCATTATGATAATACTTGGCCCAACGCGCAGTGACGTGACGGTGTTCATATTTCACATGGGCCACAAGTGTCTGTGTCGACAAAGGAAAGGAGGCCTGGCGTAATCGTTGCAATATGAGAGAGAGACAAAAAGGAAGATGTCATCTACCCACTGACAGCTTTAAATTATGTGGATGACTGGAGCTCATCTGATAACACTCGGGCATGTGCGCATGCAACCGCCCAGCTAGTGGCCTCCTCTGAAGTTGCTGTGATCTCATCAAATACAGCACTGCATCCAAATGAAGAGCGAACACACAGCCACATTGCCCTTTCCATCAAAGATCTTCCACAGCGGGGGAATGGCTTTGCTCTTTAGACCAAAATCCCATCAATATAAACCACATTTAATTGAGAAACTGCCTGGAGATAAGTAAACTCAGACAAGAATGCCGTGCTTTATTGGGCGTACTGCCCTATAGAATTTTAATTCGCTAATCTTGCATTTGCGTAATGTTCGATAAAGGATGCTCTCTTTTAGTTTCAGAAGGTGGAAGACTAAAAGAATATTAACAACTTGCACATGACGTGTGTGAGTGTGTGAGTATCTCCATCTCTCTCACAGAGACTGTTAAGGCCTACATTGTTGTCTCAGCTGTCTCAGTATGGCTGGTATGCTCTGTCAACAATTTTTTACATTTCTGGGTGTTGTCATATGAAACCTTGATTTGGTTCCAAGGATCAGACAACAGCGGTCATTGATTCAAAGATGTACTAAAGGTTGTCTGCTTGCTGATGTCAATTCATTCATGTATTTTTTTTGTTGTAGCCCAATATCTGCACATAAAGACGGAACAATATGAAAGTCTCTGACTCTCTGCATGACTGTACCGGTTTCACCTCATGAAGACGTTTGCAGTAGATCTTACATCCTCAGGCTGTTAACTACAGCCTGCTCAGTTGAAAGTGTGTACTTGTGCGCAAGCAGAGTAGTACTCCTGACCCTTACGACAAGTCCATGTATGACCTACAGTAATGCCAATGTGTGCAATGCACATGTTGGCACTCGACACTGCATTTGCGGATGGTTAAGAGAACTGTGTTTTGTAACTAGCTGTGATAAGTAGGACTGAGCAAAGCTGAACATTCTTAAGAGTAGAATCCTGAACTTGGATCTTGTGTGTATAGAGAGCCAATTAGGGAAATGAGCACAGGGGTAATGATCTGGTTATTCCAATTCTTCCATAATTTGGAAGTATCACAATGTTGATGATATTCTTCAATGTTCATAAGTGGGTCTGTGCCTTTTTAATGAACTAAGTTGTGACTGTAGAACAGCACTGTCTGTGGGACATTTTGGATTCCTTCTCTGTTTTCTCTATTCATTTCCCCCCCTCTTTCAACTATCTGCAGGGGTTTAACATGAGGAATTTTTATTGTTACAGAAGACTTTCCTCAACAAACAGAAACAGCAGATGGTTTCACTGTTGTTTTCTTCTAAACAAACCCCCCAAAATACAAATAAATACAGTTTATTATCCAAGGTTATCCAAGCACAAATGCAAATTTTATGTATTATTGTAAATAGAGCTGCAATGAATTATGATATTGAAAATTAATCATAATCAGATCAATAATTTAATTAGTTGTCAACTAATAGAGATGCGCAGTGGCGTCACCACCCCGGTTCCGGAAGTCTTTCCCTCATTCATTTTTCTCATAGACTTTTCGAAAATGGTTAATAAAAACACGATCGCGCCGCGGCCAAAGCCAACTCGGGTCGTGACAAATCATGACAACAAACACAATATCATCATATAATATATAATTAGGAAGAAGTAGAAAACGGCATGATACAAGACTTTTTGTTTCGTTTTTCATCTTAGAAATTATTTTATTGTCCCAAAAGTTTGTGTGTGTCATCATGATTCGTCACGACTCGAGTTGGTTTTGTCCGCGGCGTAATCGTCTTGATATAAATTATTTTCGAAAAGTCTATGAGAAAAATGAATGGGGAAAAGACTTCTGGAACCGGGGCGGTGACGTCACTGCGCATCTATACTAATTTAGTAATCGATTAATTGGATTGAAAATAATTGTTAGTTTGAAGCCCTAATTTTAAAGGTGACTGTAGATTTCAACACAGCATATGTTTCTTAATTAGATATTGCGCTAAAGTCTTATCTCAAACTTGGTGCCAACTTTGTGGGATTTTCTGCTTTCAGACACATTTATTGCAGCAGAAATACAAATGTGTCATCTCAGTCGCCCAGTGGGATTTATCCAACCACCTCCCCTGGACATAAATGACAGTCTTTGATCTCTGCTGAGCATTAGTGGTTCAATACGCACATCCTATTTGAGGAAAGCGCCATAATTGGAATACAAAAACACCCGGCAGGGTTTTCTTTTCGCCTGAAAGTCCCTCCAGACTCCTGAAACCCATAGGTCTTCTTCCTTATGTGTGTTGACACACCCTGGAGGTTCAGTGGGACGGCATCCCTTCTTGATTAGCTAATGAAGTGCCTGGCGTTACTGATGTGTGACATGATTTTCTCTCAGGCATTTTATTTCAAGGAATGATAGAGTGGCGCTGCCGATTGCATTTGATTCACTCATGATTTGAGTTTAAAGTAGAATTCAGTGATTTGGAAGACTAGGACCTTACCTGTTTCAATATATAAACACCAAAATATGTACATTGGCCATGCTTTTACTGTCACTCACAGGACATGTGCTTGGAAGATGCGTTCAAAGTGGAAGATGTGTATAATGGTTCCAGTTGTGAGCTGGTAGATGAGACACACATGGTGTGTGTAGATGTGGGTGTGGGTATTTACCCCCTATGGCTGAAAAAGGAATTGCTTTCGCCAATGTTAAGCGGATGGGAAAATTTAATGCACCAATGAATGCATCATTAATCAACAATTTGTCAATTTAAAAAGTGTTCACATGTGTTACTAATGTAATTTATTTTTGTCACATGAATGTGAAAAAGAAAGCCCAAAACATCAAACCCTGAAAGGCTGATGGACATAGCTATCCTTCAGTCTGCCCCCAGGTACACAGTCCCATTTTAATGCTGTCAGTGTCAGCCCTGTTTCTTTTCTGTGCACAGCTGTGTACCAGCCTACACTATAACCACCTCCACCACAGCCATTTTAAGAAACATACCCTCCTTCTCCGTGGCTTGTGAGGGAAGTTTGAGGAAAGCTCCTCCACAGTGCCCTCCCATGTTAGGAGGAAGTTACAGAGAACATTTTCATGTTTAACCTTTTTGTTTTAGATTAGCCCAGTTTGAAACATGAATGTATGGCTTGGTTTACTTGTGTATATTTAAACACTAGCCTGTAGGCTTATTGCCTGATATTTGTTATTTATTAGAAGCCTGTTGTCTCAAGGAATACTAATAAAAATAACCGGCAGCAGTAGCTGGATGTGTGGTAACAGTAGGGGAGGAGAAAGAGGCCAGGTATGTTGGTGAAAGGGCATGCTTAGGCTCCCATAAAACCCTCATTCCTGGGATGGAAGAGGAGGAATTTGTAAACAAACCCAAGGTAAACTGTGCATTAATTTGGAAGTCGCATAACTCAAGAGGGCCACAGGATGTCTAGACCACAGGCATCATACGTTGTACATGAACCACACACAGGCAGACAGACATGCATGCACATGCATGCACCTTGTGTAGTGCACATGCACACATTTAACCATGCAAGTTAGTTAGTAAGTAGTTCTCAAGCGGAAACAGTTTTCTTTGCAAAGTAAATTCATCAAACTCAGATTAGCATTTTGGTTGGTCAATTTGATATCCTAATTAAAATTAATTAATAAAAATTAAAATTATGTTGCTAGGATTAGAATGATTTTCTAAATGAATGAATCTTGAACCCAAGCAGATTTTTAGGTCTATCTCATTACTGCTAACCCCCCACCCAACCTCATAAAAAGAGGGAAAAGTACTGCTGATGTATTTGCTCGGTTGTTTATGTAGATTTTCAAGTCCAGACAGTGGCACGGTTTAAAATGGTTGGAAGTAAAGAATGCACCTGATTCACAAAGGAGACCATTGAGTGCAGCTCTAGTTCTACACCAGTATCAAAGCACTTTGCAGCCAGAAGGCAACGATTAGCGGGGCGTAGCTCTAACCACATCTCTCGCACAAACACTCGTACATAGACACCCACGCTTGCGCACACATCGCACACATCGCTTACACAAACACACGAGCGCGCCCTCAAACCTCAGGTGCGTCCATATAAGAGACGCACCCTGTCTCTCCCTCTCATCTGTCGAAAAGCAAAATATGGGCTCCTTTTGGAAGGCAGTGAACCTGGCCAGCCAGTCTTGCTGTTTGTTAAAGCTCTAAAAACAACAACCCTTAGGCCAGAGCTCTGTTTCCCTTCACGTCACACGGCCCAGGGTTCTGTAAGGAAAGGCATCAGATGAAGCTGTGTTAAAGGACTTATCCACTTTTCAAACAATCTTCATATAATAGGTTTTCACTAGGGCTGCAACTAATGATTATTTTCTTAATCGGTTCATTAAATGATTAATCGGATTATGGCACTTCTTTGACTGTCACCTTAAAATATATATTGTATACATCTAACTAACTAAATACCTTTTGATTATACTGTTGATAATTGGAACTTGATGATTGATAACTGTTCTTGATAATATAATCATTGTGTGTCATATTTGGCTTTGCAGTAGCTAATGTGCATGTGCAACTATCAGAAGATTGTAAGGGAAGAAATATTGATCACTCCTCTTCAGTTTAGTTACACATAACACTGGAAAAACTATGATTAAGTGGGAAACACCCATGATAACTTCAGTGACTAGTTACCAGTCTGTTACATCAATGACTGAATTAGTTGACAACTAATGAAATTATCCATTTGATTATGATTTATCCATTAATTGTTGCAGCCCTAGTTTTCACCGATGCTTATGATAAAATACCAACAGTGTATCTTTTCATGCATTGAAAGCTTGCAGTTTCTATTAGCTTGCATTCCATGGTGTCAGTGGTGGACAAGTTTCTATTGCTATTTCTACTGCTATTTATCATGATCATTAGCGAGGATGAATTATGTGAAGATTGGTTGGAAGGTAAAGTGGTCCTTTAATAGAATGTTTTTTAACCAGTGGTCCTTGAGAGAGTTCCAGGTGGTCTCCAGGCTAAGTGATGGAAGGTTGGTTTACCAGATGTAACTCTTTGAGAGCGTAAAAATGAAACCAAATGGACCCCTGCAGGTCCATTTGGTTTCATGTTTACACTCTCAAGAGTTAAAATGTTCATCTGAATTAGGCCCAAAGTGTACACAACTACAGAATGTAGAAGATTAATAGCAAGTAAACTGAACCCTTATAATTGTTCTTCAGCTGACTGTGGGAGAGATGGGTCAAATGACAGCAGAAGGACTGTCATTTCCATCCCCGCCTCCGTAGGGGAGCTTCTGTAAGTGAAGTGTTGCCGGGTCACATGCGACGCTGTGCTTCCTGCAACCGTGGCTTCTGGCGGGGAGGAATCTGGAGCATGAGTACCTCAGATGGTTCCCAAAGGCCTGCGATCTGCCAGAGAACCGGCTGGTGAACTATTCTTCACACGACCCTGCCTCACAGCCCCCCCCCTCTCTCTCTCTCTGCATTTTACAAAGCTGTTCATGACCTTGGAAGTGCTAGTGAAGGCATGGAAAATAAAACCAAACTAAATACATCACCACTGGCTCTGGGAACACAGAGTGATGTCATCTGAAACACAACTGGCAGCGTAGTGTGAGAGTGTTATCTCTCCCCTCTCTCGAACCCTCAGCCAGCCGTGGCGCTGATGAATGAATTATTTGGATACTTCAAAGAGACGTGGAAAAAGGACGGTCTATCAGTTAACAGCCCTGTGTGGTGTTTCTGGATGGCTGTTAAAATGTGATAGTGGCTGTTATGGCAGTTCATTGGCGGAAGAGGGTCAGCATGCCACAGGCCTTTCTAATTACACCATGACCTTCCCTGGCAGGAGGCATTCCTTCTGTCTGATGTCCATTTGGTTTTATACCTGGAACATATTCCTCTGTCTGCAACTTACAATGCTTTTCAACCATTTTCATATCGGAGCCAAAACTAAGGAAGTATTTGTTCACAATTTAGTAGAGATAACTGGTAAAACGTTTGCAGAAATAACAATTCTTCTACATTTTACATTACAAGTAATTCAGAAGTTTAAATATACTTGAACTCTTGAGAATGTAAAATGAAACCCAATGGTCCCAGGAGGGTCCATACGCTCTCAAGAGTTACAGATTTTTAAGGGTCCATTTGGTTAGCAACTCTCCATCATTTAGCTGAAGACCACCTGGAATCTTCTCAGGGACCACTGGTGGTCCGCAAACCACTGGTTGAAAATCACTGTTATAGTTCCATTCTCTCCCTGATGCTATTGGTTGACTTCACAATTGATACTGTGACCAACCATCCATGTCTGTGCCCCAGTTTTCATTTTTTCTGGGTTGTCACTTTTTTAAGCAAGTTGGTGGTTGGTGAATTTCTTGCTTAATCATCTCAGTGCACCCACACTAGATGTCACAGTGTGGGCGTTTGTGGGGGCTTTGGCCATGGGCCCCCTCCTCTCTATCCGCTTCCCTGGTTTGCTCTTCCCTGCTCAGCTCCGTGGCTCTGAATAGCACACAATATGCATGTGCAGATGAATGCCCTGCCATCCCTAGCTCAGGAGGGCTTGAGACTGGCTGAACTAATGACCTCGGCTCCTTTTGTTCCTGGCCTCAAAGGAAGAGGGGATAATGCTTTTTGCAAGCAGGAGAAACCCGCATGCGTTGCTCCCTCTACAAAATTCACTTCTTCCTCGCCCAAATGATGATGGCACAGAGCGTCATGCTGCGTTTCATTTGAAGGTTCCCACTGATCGTTGCGCATGTCTCGGCTCTGCTGACATGATACTATAAATGGAATGGAAGCCAAGAGTGGTTGCATCATGGAGGAATCATCCCTTCGTCTTTTGAAAAGTTAATTGATCAATAACAATATATCCCTTAGTGCCATTTAAGCTCAAAGTAACAACTGGAGAGACTTGGAATCCTGCTAAAAGTCGCAAGGGTTTTAATCATAACAGATTTTTAAACGTGACACAATAGAACAAGATTTGCCCTGGCCTTTGTTGTTTGCTTATAGGATTAGGCTCTGTAGGAAGAATCGGATGGGCGTCCCTCTTCCTTTTAACATGACTGAAAAGGCTGAACGGCCCTAGACTTCCACTTATTCCAGCGGCTATAGTGATGTTCTCATGACCTCACCTGGCCCCAGAAGAATCTCTGCCTAATGGTCTGTGCTAATGGCTAATCTAAATCTGTTGTTAAACCTATCTCCAAGGCAACCCTCAGCCACTGACCACACTGCCCATAGAAGGTTTAATGCATGGAAATCAACTCTTGCTTTTTGGCTCTGAGCTTTTCTACAATATATGCACACGACGAAAAAAGCATGAAGGTGCCGGTCTTTTGGATAAAAAGATGTTCCAAGGTCGACGGGGCAAGACCAGAACATGGACGCTTGGAGAGGTCATTCTTAACCACCCCGTAACTCTTTTGTCTGCTCCTCCAGGGCAGCTGACTTGAGAAGCATGCCACCTGCAAGGCACACTGGCCTTGGGAGCACTTCTTACAGTCATCGTATGATTGATCACAGGATGGAAAAGTGCTTATGGTCATCCATCATCTATCTGTCCTGTCTGGCTTGAACTGTAACAGCAGTGTCCGGCAGAGGAGGTTGCACCAAGGGAACACTAATACTGTGAGGGATGGCAGCAGAGGACATTCAAGCTTAGACTTGGACCATATCGTATCACTTTTGATTATAAACTATTAATCGTGAAGTTCGGTTTTAATACAATTGATAAGGAAGCTCCCACTCTGGCACTCACACATGTTAACAGGCTTAAATATGTGTCCCCTTACGTCTTGCGGTACTCTGCTTTTAAGAAAGAACTTTGCCCTATTAGCACTTCTTTAACTGGCCTCTCTGCTTGCTGTGTAGCCTACACAGAGCGATTGGTGTTTAGAACATGACTGCTCTGGCCAGGTTGTACCCAACACTTCAGCAGAGGAGTTTTGAGCATGTCTGGCCAATCAGTGGTCTCTGATTAGTCTTAACTGTGTGAATGGTGATGAATAGGAGGTGAGAGGGTTGTGTTCTCCCTGGCGTGGGAGTGAAAATCGGTGGACCTCACTTGACCCGGAGTCTGAGACTGAAGAGTCCTGTGGAGAGGCATTCAAACACAATAGTGCCTGTAACTATGAATATCAGGGACGTATTTGGTTCCAGAAGTAGATCCACTGTAACACCATGGCTTTCATTAAAGTTCACTCCGGGCCTCAATGCTATGACATTTAATTCAATTAAACTCAGTTTCATTGTAGTGGCAAATCAAGTTATCCCACTTTACATACAGAGGAGATACCCAATGTTATTTTGTTAACTTTTCAATTATGCCATTTTTTTCTGGCATAGCAATTGTTATTACCTCAGAGTCCATAAAGCATAGCGATTTGCTGAGTTTACTTTTGGACCTCAAAAGAAAGGCTTCACCGGGGGCAAAGTGAGTAGTCAAGGTCCTGGGTACGATTCCCGGTAGCAACGTTGTGGATGCTTGCGGCGTATCCGCTCCTCCTCTAAACCGCCTCCCCCTGGCCAGCTGGGGCGCCTGATGTAGCGCGTGGAAGGAACACGTTATCCCAACCAGTTCCTGTCCCCTCCGTCCGACCAGGGAAACTCCCCCCTGTCAGGTGAAAAGATGGCAGCTTGGACTCCCCATGCATTGAATGAAGCATGAGTCTGCTGCCTCCCCAGAATGGTGGAGGATGTGTAGAGCCCAGGATCACATTAGGAATTGTCACTAGGTGAAAAAAATGCGTTACAAACTGAAGGGATAAAAATAAATAAATAAAAGGAAAAGAAAGGCTTCTGTTTCCCCCAGGTGTAATGGCAGTCCATCAGAAAGCTATGAAGTGCAGAACGAATATTGCTGTACTCAGTGGGACTGTGATGTCTTCAACACACACAGTGCGGCACTTCATTTTTATGATTTGTGGTGTTTCAGAGCACACCTGTGCTCCTTGTTGTCTATAGGCTGTCCTAGGGTATAGAGCAGATGCCTCATCAGTATTCACACTTATATCCTCCCATGGAAATGATGGTTTAATTACCTTGTGTGGCATCAGGTGGTGATGTGACATCGCTCCCTCTACGGGTATATCTGCATCCCCTGTTGGTGCCCTTTTTGCGATGCCTCCCTGCTCCCCGTTTAGGAAGCAGCCCGAAATAAAACATGTGCTAGAGCTATTGCTTCGTTCAGATATTTTTCCCATACCCACTTAAATTGGCCATTTATGAAGAGGAATGGGAAATGTCAGCTTCCCTGCCCAGCGCTGCCCTCCTCCCTGGGCCCTTCTCCCAGACACACACGCACACAACACACACACACACACACACACACACACACACACACACACACACACACACACACACACACACACACACACACACACACACACACACACACACACACACACACACACACACACACACACACACACACACAAAACCCCTCCCAATCTGTCTCCTTCCCCCTGGGGCCAGTGGTAAAGACATTCCAAGGCCTCCAAGCTTTTGCATTTGCGAAAAAAGAAAGGGTTTGGGGAAGAAAAAAAGAACTGAGTCAGAGACAGAAGAAGAGAAGCACAGAGAGAAATGGAAAGAAGAGGAGAAAGAATATGGGAACCAGTGTGAGATCAGAGCGCCGGACACAAGAGACACAGAGAAAGAGACGATGGTGTAGTGAGGGGAATGCACGAGTACAGACGTTGATTCTGCAGTTTTATCATGCCTTCATGCAGCAACAGCTTAAAGGGCTGGTGAATTGAAAAATAAAAAAAAACTTTCAGACCCCATCCAAGGTCATAATATAGCTATACCAAACAAGGCATTCAAAAAAGGAAACATTTTCACTTTTGTGTATTTTTAAATAAAAACTAAA
The DNA here is from genome assembly GCA_039105355.1 of Benthosema pterotum. Classification (NCBI taxonomy): domain Eukaryota; kingdom Metazoa; phylum Chordata; class Actinopteri; order Myctophiformes; family Myctophidae; genus Benthosema; species Benthosema pterotum. The sequence goes on from CM076978.1 coordinate 28,244,917, forward strand.
TAAAAACTTTTTTAATTACTTCCTGAAAACAAAAACGTGCTGCGTGATGACGTACCATTATCGCATCAATAAAAGCCATCCCATTCCTGAATCCTCCACAAACACAGGTGGTGTGATTGCAGTCTAAAATGGTCAATTTTTAATCCCATTCTGACATCCAAACAGTGTATTACTGTGTTTAAACTCACTCATAACGTTAGTATATATATATCTGAACTTATAGTGGTAGAAATAAGCAGTACAGCGGCAGAGCTGACAGACGTTTGTCATCCATAGTTCGTATGTAGTATGTATAGCTCATAGTACAGCTGTCCCTCCCTCTTTGCGGCCCATAGCCTGAAGGGATGCAAGCTCTGATTGGTTCAGAAACTTTCCATTTCCGGTTCGCCCCACCTTTAACTTTATGCTAAGTATCTAACTGTCTCCACCAAGCCGGAGGCATGGGGAGTTTTACACTCCGTCCATCCGTATGTTTGTCTGTATGAGAGTCTGCAAATATTATGTCAAGGTCACATTTAGGTCAGACCAATTTAAAGTGTCAGTGACATCACCAGATATTAATTCCGATTATTTCGAATCATTGGTGATGAATCTGGTGAATTGAACATGGTGGGCCCTCTGCTCTCATTAGCCATTGTGTAGATTTAAGCTGAGGCTCTTCAGAGCTTCAGGAACCATCCTTGTTCTAGTAAAAACTAAACGCCTGCCAGAATAGTGCTGTTTTTCTCTCTCCACGGGGACCACCAGCAGAGATGAGGGGAGACTGTTGTTCCAGCGAGGAAATGCAGGAATGTGATGTTTGATGAGCTTGTAATATTTCAGCTTGGAAAGTCTGTCTTTTGTGTCATTAAAAAAACAAATAACAGGAGAATGTAATATTTTTTTTGTTTTTTGTTTCTACTTGAATGTTCAGGTGGGATTATGATGCTAGATAGAAGTTGATCTCGCTGCACGGCTCTTGATGTTATCACATTTAATTCTCAGACTCCTAGTGAAACATATTCTCGCAGAGAATGCATGGAATTTCCCCCTTGTGTTATTTTGGCGACTGACATCGTCTTTGTATGCCTTAATTCTGACATTTCTTTTTTATTTTGACTGTTCCTATGGCTACTGCTAGAGAACCAGAGCGATCTGAAATCAAAACCGATGACCATCGCAGGAATTACACAGTGCTGAAGGCGTGACTTTCACTAATAATAATAATCATCAGCGTCATTTTAATCAAATAGTATGTTAATGATAACATAACACCCTCTCCCACTCTGTACTTGGTCTCTCTCTCTTTCTCTCTGTGTGGTGCTCTCTCTGTCGGCTGCCTGCGTGTTAACCATGACAGCTTTTGTCAGGCTGTCACCCAAGTCTCGGAAGTACACAGGGGATTCACATTGGCACTCAGTCTAGCGCGAGAATTCCCCCTTTGGTGGATTGCTCTGTGGTCATGCAGCTTTGTGTGTTGACTAAAAGAATCTGCATTAATTACAGCCTTTTTTCCCTCACTTTCCCCGTGGTTCATCAAATCAACTAGAGAAGCTATTAGAGGGTGGTCGCTTAAGCACAAACATACTCACGCACGCACGCATGCGCACACGTCCAACTGACCAATCAGTGACCCCCGTTCTTGATAACGTAACTAAGGTACTATGTTTTGGCTGTATGGCCTACTATGATTTTTCTGTTTGCTTAATATACAACTCGATCAATCTTTTATATATTTCAGGCTACAAAATGATAAAATAAGTGATAATGGTAAAGATGAAAAATGTCTGCTGCTGATATACTGTACACTGTATTACTGTCTATTTCAACATCTATTTCTCTATCTCTATATATCTGTCTCTCTCATATCATTCATACTGCATAAGTGTACCGCATAATGAAGTCACATACAATCTTAGATGCTTAGCCGACGACCACATGGCTGGCCTTCTATACTTTTCAATGTTTGTGCCAAGCGAGGTGGCACAGTCTGAATACTAAGTGGGCCTTTGTTTGGCATAAGCTCATCCCAGCTCAAGGTTATACATCCACTGGTGGAACACTCTTGCTTCTTCTGGAAAAAAAAAAAAAAAAACAAACAAAAAAAAACTTTTTTTTTGCTTTTGCTAGAAGTGGGGATGAAGGGTTATTTATTTATTTTTACATTCTGTCTCACAGAGTGACAGATAGGGCTGCAATTAACGATTATTTTCATAATTGATCCATCGGCCGATTATTTAACTTATTCATCGATTAATCGGAATATGACTCTTATTTAGCTAGATATCACCATAAAGGGGATTCCACCCATTTTCTGAGAGTGTACAAATTGAACCAAATGGTTCGTTGGGTCCATTTGGTTCACATTTGTACACAATCCTTAACATGGTGAAACATGTTTTAATGTCAGAGCTCCATTTCTAGGCAAAACAGAATAGGGTGATGTTTTTTTTTTATCATGTCCACACGACATCTCTTAAGGTGTATTAATTAATGACAGTAAAATGTTGGAAATCGTTGGAATTTGTTACACTTAACACCGGAAAAACTATGGTTAAGTGGGAAAACGGATAAAAACTTGTGGTGATTAGTTGACAAAGCGATTAATCGATTACTAAAATATTTGACAACTAATTGAATTTGAATTTGATTACGATTAATCGATGAATCGCTGCAGCCCTAGTGTCAGATCACATTCCGCTGCTCAGACTTACTTGAGATGTAGGCGTCAAAATCCAGAATTACACCCCGATTTGAAGCATTCAGCTTTGGTACCATACCACCACCAGCTCCTCAAATACTACTAGCAGGGGCAAAGTGGGACTCGTAAACCATGCATGGAAAAAAGAAATGGGTTTAAATTCACTGCGGTTGACTTTTATTTGCAGAGGCTGGTCACTTTGCCAAATAGACCGAATAAAGACCCTGGACAACCAAAGAGGCTAGCCGGACTGCCGTTTACTACATGTTGCTATATTCAGCAAGCAAGGAATAATGTATTTCATCATGACAGATTTATTTTTATTTTATTTTCATTTTTTTGTGTAAAGTCACATGCGTTGACTTAAAGCGGTGGTTTTCAACCTTTTTCGTACCAGGGCCCACTATTTTTTTCTGCATTTCAGGCTTGGAGCACAGTGTTAACTGGCAGTGCTTGAAAATGGGAACAAGGCGTTTGACTTTAAGGATTTCAGTATGACTCAGACTGTCCGAGTCAGATAATCAATTCCCAATTTAATATCTATTTAGCTTAATCAATGTCTCAAAATAATATTCTTCATGTTTATGGGCAGGGCATGTAGTTCGTGGGCTCTGGCCTTTCTCTTTGATGAGGAAGAACGGGACTGTAATCATTTTTACATCATCTTGGGGCAGTGCTGTATAATTAGAAAGGGTTGATTTCCTTGACCACAGCAGGGGCTGAAATTGCAGGCCTTGCCCCAATCGGGAGTTTAGGAAAGCAACTGAAATAGCAACTGGCGAGTTTCCATCCTTGTGTCCCTCTGTGTTATACGGCATGGGTCAAATGGCCGTGCAGTTACCGTAAGGCTAGCTTGTACTTCACAGAACGGTCTTCGGCAGAGAATATACATCGTTTCTGACAGTTGATACTTGATACAACAAAGTATGAATGTGCCTATAGCGGCAGCAACACACTGCATCCTGTTCAGCTGTGTCCTGGACGACCAGCTTTTATGTGGTGCCTCTTGTTTTCAGAAGCTTCGCCCCCTAATTACAACCTTGTCATAATCTCTTTAGCATATATTATGGTCAAAACCTGTATCGCCCACACACTGGCTCGGAGTGGACATGGCACACGAAGGCGGGCTTTTATGATGTGATACTTGGTGTAGCCAATGTTTTTTATGAGTTTAAAGATATGGTGACAAAGAGGATATATCGGCACTGTTAAAATGTCCAGCTCTTGAAATCTTAGAATAGACTCAGACCTGTGTGCTGTTCAATGACGAGTGCAGTGCTCACCTCCAGTAAATCTGTGGTTATTTATTTATTTTACCATAAATTCACAGACACAAATGTTTTCTGTCTAATACCCGACTGCTGTCTATATATAGGAGCGTAGTTGTCCACTGTAAAGGTGACTTGACTAGTGCCGTGATGCATACATGGACGCAACACAGACACAGCAAACCTGTGCAACTCACAGCTGCTGCAAAGCTAAATTGAGGATTGAAACTAACAGTGATCCTATTGAAACTACTCATTTTGAATTAAGAGAATAGCATCTGCTAACTACTGATAGTACTAAACCTGCTGTAACCAAATCAAAGAAATGAAAGCAATGAGTGTTTCCTTGTGGTCCACATACATTACTCTGACTTTATGGAGAGTAAGTCCTTTACCACATCTAGTAGATTTCTTTGGCAGGAGTTTAAACGTCTTGGGCAAACTGGGAAAGTAACTTGAAAGTCCAATAAGCACAATAACTCGATATCCTCCAAAGGAAATAAGACTTCAGTATAGGATTTCTAGCCGGAAGACGATCAGATGTTTTCTGTTATTCTTTTGAGAATTCTCATGCAGCTTTCTCATTAACTGCATGTAGACATCGTCTGTTTTTGTCTTTGTCTTTGGTGAAATATTACATTTGTCTCAATCACATCAATTTAGTATTCCCTCATAGATGGTTGAATTCTTAGTTTTTTGGTATTCCCTCCAATATAACACAATCATATTCTGTTGTGCTGGACCTCCTGATGGTGGACGCAGATCTCTTGCCAAAAGGTCAGAGGTCCCACAGGTCATGGCCATGGCGGACCACTTCACAAGGTAGAACCCATCTGGGGGTATGCAGAGAGGTGCTGCAGTGACCTTGCCGCTTCCTGCCTCTGGCATTCTCCTTTGTTTAGGAGCTCCTTTAAAAAACACAGGACAGCTTTGTGTCCCCTGTGGCCAGGCAGAGACTGGACGAAAACATCTCTCTCTGGTTCTGATTAGCCCTGTGGCCATGCAGCAGCGCCACTCGGTTCCCCCTGAGGAGAGCAGCAGAGCGGTAATAGTAGCCTCTACCACTTGCCCTCCTGTCTTTTGCGATTGGTTCAAATCTTCAGGCTGCAGACAGGCGTCGTTGCTAATCTGAACATGTCTCAGCAACGAGAGAGAGACCCGTACGAGCAAATGGTCCTGAAAGCAGAACCTAAGCTAATTGTCATTACTGTGGTTTAGCCACAGCTGCGATTATGATCTCGCTGGGCCTGGTGACGCAGAGACTGTATTATTAGAGGTTGATAATTCATACATTTTAATTTGTGGCCATGATGAGTGGACAACTTTAATGCCACAGAATAGATTACCTCGCTGAGCGCTGGCTCCATGACTGGAATAGTCTTTCCATGCAGTGTTGGCTTTCAACGGTGCAGGACCTGTGTTTTTCCCATCTAGACTAGAGCTAGAGTTCTGCGAAACGGCCTAGCAGCCAGGTGAAATCATTTGCAGGTCTCGGGGCTAGGGTCATATACAGAGCTCAAGGGAAATAGGAGGGGGGGTGCAGGGACTGGAATGTACAGACCATCAAACAAAGGAAGAGTGGACTTGATAGGACACATAGAAGGAATGTAGGCATCTGATAGCCGGAGCAAAAGAAATAATAGTCTTTCTATAAAGGCTGATAATTTGAGAGTACAGTGTGCATAAGAGAAACATTGCACAAACCTATCGGCTTGAATGTCAGACCGTATTAGATTCCACACCCACCAGCACAACCAGATCAGCAGGTTCCTATGTTTTGAAATTCTTTGACGCCGCTGTACAGTTAGCTGCACACACACAGGCAGGCTTTTCCATGGGAAATAGGAAACAGTGCTGCTGCTTACCTTTATTTTTGTATAGATTGGAACTGCGGTGTGAAAACGTACTCTCCAGTCCTGAACGTATCGTCAGGTTTCATGTTTTATAGGTTACTGCCGGGAGCTTTTCTGATGGCTTATCGGGCCACTGCTCATAGGAGCTGTGGGAGTACACATTCCCATAGGTTAGGTTATCTGTTTTAAGCGGTAGCCTTGTGAGCACGCTGCACGGTGCCAAACCACTAGGAACTCTGGGAAGCAGGTTGTTGGAGAGATAAAAGTTGGGTCTTTTGACCTTGGCATCATTTGTTTCACCACTTAACATATTTTACAGCAAGTTAATTTCACCACTAACACAGCAACATGTGCTTCTCAGATGTGTTGCATTTATGTTTCATCTTGTATTTATTGTCCGCTCTAAACGAAACCCTTTTGTCTTGTTTTGGTGAGTCAGCATTTTCCAGTTTGGATGAGGCCTTCCTGCCAGTGTGCAGGATGAGTCACAAATGTTATCTAAGCTCAAGTGGTCAAATGATAGAACATTTATTTACTGTGCTAACTGAGTGTCCTTCCCCATGTACCCCTGTGGCATGAGAGAGACTCACTGGCCCATGACCTCTGGTTTAAATACACACCATGTGGCTGTACATTCTCATGCTGATCGACCCCCACACGCATGCACACACATGCACACGCATGCATGCCCCCACACGGATATTGGCTGGCTGGCTGGCTCAGATTTTAAGTGTAATATAGTGTAATATTTCGCATTGAAAATCTTCTATAACTAGTCTGGCTTCCGTGGGCACCCATTGCTTGATTTGGTACTAAATAGCCGTTTCATAATCATTTGATCACACTGTAAACTTCATGTTAACCATGTTAGACTTGTTGACATGGTTGACATGGAATTTGAAATTAACTGAGCTCACAGGAAGAGGACATGTCTGTATCTCTCGGCTGGGTTTTATCTCAGTGAAGCACAAAGAAGTTATTTTATTTTTGAATATTTGATAATGAGTTTGTATATTATATAATCCAGATCTTTCACCTTCATTGTCTATTTATGAGCTGGCTACATTAAAACAGATAACCCTTGTATAAATGTAGAGTTTGTACTTCTGCACTCTGAGTTACATCATGTTTCAACTAAAATTTTGAATGAGCCTCTGAAAAAGCAGTAACTGTAATGTTGAGATTTTCCGCACTAGCTGTGCATTTGTGTGTTGTCGTGTCCCTCTGTTATGTATTTTGTTTGTCATTGGTGTTTGTGTGTGGTTACTGTGATCAGTGAAGTTTATCTTGATTGTGACATTTCACAAGCCTGTGTGTCAGCGCAAAGTTGATTTGATAATACATTAATTGTAAGTGACATACTAACGGTTCCCTCATTTCTCTTCAGCAGGTGACGTCCACAGCCACTGTGTCCAGAGGAAAGGCCCTCCTGAAGGAATCCCTCAGCCCCATGAGCCAGGCAGTGCTCACCCTCCTCACCCTTACTCCCACGATGATGTGTTCAGGCTGAGTCTGGCCAAAGGGGTTTCCATGTCCCTGCCCTCTTCACCCCTCCTGCCCCGACAGTCCTACATGATGCCTTTACGCGCTAGCAAAAGATCACCAGGTAACAAACTACCAATCTATTAAGATCTCCTTACAAACTATTGTATTGGTCACTATCCTGACCGGGAAAACGTGTATAGAGGACCACAATGCACACCAGACAGCAAGTGAAAAATATATCTGCACAATCAGTACAGCATTGCTCCACTAGCTTTGATTTATGATGGCACGTTCTTTTATTTGACATTCCATTGATTTTTTTTTGCACAGCGCATTGTACGATTCTAGGTATTGTCAATGGGTTGTGGAATGTGCATGGCTATCTGGTAGCGAAATGTCTGCAATGGTCTCTCACCAGACCGCAAACAGCAGTCATATACATTTTGTTCAGCCTACCTATATAGACGTGTGACTGACTGTGCCTTTACACCCCCCCCCCCCCCCTCCACCTCCCTGTCGATCCCACCGTTACCATGGTTTCCCCGTACATTATTTAAGAGAGAATGATCCCAACGTTAGCCAAAGATGATAATCTGGTTAGCATAGACCGGGATAAAGTGGATTAATCAATGGAGTGAACAGGGTACGTCTTAACATTCTTGGCACCTGTAAACATCCATGTTTACCTTGTTTACTGTACAACTCGTTTTATCGTCCTTGTCGTATAAGGAGTTGAATAAGACACATTGTGGATGTAGCCTCACACTCCCTATTTCAACAGCTTTATATTTAACAGAACCCTCAAGTTGAAGTGAGACATCCCTCTACATCATAATTCAACAAACTCCTCACTTTATGCTCTCAGAATGCAGACTTAATTCTCTGTTCCACACCATAGACCCTGTATCTTCAAGCTCAGAGTGCTCCGAGCACTTTGTGAAGTAGCACTTTTTTCAACACTTAATCCCAAACCGGGACCGTCTGTCGGTCTCTGTGGACTTCCTGTTAAAGTGAAGTTTCCTGTCTACCTTCAGGTGCGATGGTGTTAGCGCTGAATGTCTGACAGGCGATCCCTTAGCCCTTAAAACACTGCTGCTTTCAGCCTAATGTTTTCAGACACATGTCAAACTTCTCTGGTTAGTTAGCAACCTTGGAAACTACCAAACGTACTGTGCTAGACAAAATAGTAGAGAGACAAAATATGGAGTGATTATAGAAGACAGGGAGACCATCCTGTTTGCCTCACAGATGGACAACTACATGTAAACACTATGTTTCAGGGGGTTTGTTTAGGTATTTTTTGCAGTCACGTATTGTACATTAGTAAAATGTCGTAGTAGTTACTTACATTTCTAGAAAAAGTGCATTTAACCACTTCAGCCTTGTATACGTTTCAGCCTTTTGAAAATAGTAGATGCTTTTGCTTGTAAAAGAGTATTTCTAGATTTCAGTGTTGATACTTTTACTAAAGTATCAATAGTTAGTTTTTGTTGTTAATTTTGGTGTTAATTGTTTTTTTACATTCCTTGCTTTGTTCAATTTTAGGGATTTTAGCTATGGGAGGGAGCATTCGAACATGGTCCTCATTGTTTGCGGACGGCGGCTCGCACCACGGCCTGACTTCACTGGCTGTAAAATAATGTGCATGTGTTTATGCTGTATGTAACTGTCAGTCCTCCCCTCGGCCTGCTCTCTTCCTCGCCGTGTTGAGAATGTCGCTCATCGGCAGCTGTGGGGGCGCTCCGGCTTCAAAGCAGAGGGCACGGGGTGTATCTCGACTTGTTTCAACCTGAGCCTTTTGTATTCCTGAATCTGAAGACTTAGCAAAGAGGGTAGAAATCTTTTTAAGTGGTCACTCGGCCCCCTCTCACATCTGGGAGTCATCTGGGGGCTATCTCGCCTTTGTTTAGAGTGGCAGAGGCTTTGATCTGTTCTTTAGTGTAAGATGTGTTGAAGTGTAGGCTTAGGCCTTACACACTGAAGCATCTGGTATGGTTTGGGATGTTGTAGGTCTCCTTGGACTGTCCAAGTTCATGTTCATGTTATTTTGAGGCACCAACCAGATTCAAATCCACTTGAGCTTACTTTGAACGGAGAAGAAGCCGTTTCAATATTCAGCTACACGTTGGCATAAGGATTAATTTCCCCCTCTGTTTTCATCTCAAGTACTTATTTTAATGCATTCATGACAAACTGCCATATTGAACCTCTGGGTCAGAGATGCCCAAACACGGAGTGTGTAAAGTCCAGTGCGGTGTGCTGCCGCCTTCACATTCAGTTGATCCTGTGATTTCCTGGGGTTTATTTAGGACTGTTTTGTAAACAAATATGTATTTAGGACTGAATGGCCCCTCCCAGAGCTAAAATCCCTAAAACTAAAGAAAGTGGAATTATATTCATTTGAACTTATTTTGAACGGAGAAGAAGCCGTTTCAATATTCAGCTACAGATTGACATAAGGACATTTTCCCTCTCTGTTTTCATCTCAAGTACTTATTTTTAATGCATTCCCAAATAATGTTTAAAAGTAATGGACCTGGACTCCATTATTTTTTCTATAAGAGCCGCCGATTCTGGCAATAGCAGGCGAACGGGCGATGGTCGAAAAGTGGGTGGGGCAACGTCGTCCAAAAAGATAAATATAATTGAGCTTTTCGGCCGATACTTGGGCAATTTAGGCTACAGCCAATGAAATTCAAGTGCCACTCACATCGCCTGGTTTTCGTTGCCAGCTGTTAAAACGTACTGTTACTCTTTAGTTCTGAAAGGGAGAATCAAGAAAATCTAGCAGAAAGGTGTCGAGCAGACGGAGTTCGGATCTTTATCTCTGTGCCTTTTGAGCTCACCTGTACACTCTAGTTAAAAACATATTCACAGCTGCTTATATTATTAATGAAAACAACTTCACAGCTCATACTGGTGCATTGTGAAATGCATATTTACAGTGCTAGGGGAGGAGAGGAGGATGGTGAATATTAGGAGGGAGGAGGTAAGGAAAGGAAGGGTGTGTGAAGGTGGAAAGAACCCCAGAGAAAAAAGAAGGAACTCTCATTAGAGGTGCATTCCCTTGAGGGTCCGCTCATTCCCATCAGGGTGCACTCAGGCAGAGAAGATGGGGGGGGGGGCAGACTTGACAAGATAGGATGTCGGTCGGACGGATAGTACAGAGCACGAAGGAGAGTTGACAGTGTTGCCAACTTGGTGCATTTCTTACTATATTTAGCTTTTTTCCAGACCCCCCATACCTACCGCCAAAAATAGTGACAAGCTCCTGGCAGAAAATCTACTGCTTTTTTTGCTGGTGAGTTGGTGCGAAATTGGTTGACTGGTGCCAGAGATAAAACCCTTGTTTTTCACGAAGGTTTTATCTCTCCATCAAACAGTGGTCCTCTGTGGCTAAAATGCAGAATAAATAGTGGGCCCTTGTATGAAAATGGTTGAAAACCCACTGCTCTACTGCATTTAGGAAGTGCCACTATAGTGCATTTCGGATTTTGGCAGTTGGCAACACTGGGAGTTGAGGCTTGGGGGTGTGTGGAGGGGAGGGGGGTGTGCCTGGAGGGTGTAGGCAGACTAGGCACTGTTCCACTGTCCTCACAGGTGAGTGTGAAAACCCCGCAGGGAGAGAGATCACACCTCCGCTTAATAAACACATACTCCAGGAAATGTCTCAGCTCTCTGGCAAAAAACAACCTCTATAGGGCTGCAGCAGCGCCTTGCCTTTCTCTTCATGCTCAGGGTTCTTTCCTTTCGGAAACCATATACGCATTATCTATACAGTCCTAATGAATGCCAGGAAATTATAACTGGCCATGTACAAATGGTCTATTGAATGTGAGCCTCTGGGTCCATACCCAAATATGGAGTGTATGTAAAGTGCAGTGCGGTGTGCTGCCTTCTTCACATTCAGTAGATCCTGTGAACTTCTGTGGCCAGTTAAAATTTCCTGGGGTTAAAATTTTTATAAACATTCGAAAGCCCCTCCCATAGCTAAAATCCCTAAAACTAAAGAAAGCAAGGGATGTAAAACAATTAACACCCATCTTTTATTTTCCCTGATAACTTAAAACATGAACCTTGGTTGAAAAAAAAAAAAAAAACACAAAGTTGTCCCTGTCACCCAGTCACTTTTTTTTTATACTGAGGAACACATCATGGCCATGTGTGTTTTGTGTTTACAGGGCACGCACGTGCATGTTTATCTTTCAGCCTGGAATAAACGGTGTGACACAGATGGTTCTTGCCATTGTTATAGTTGTTTTTGTTTGAGAGTGTGCACTGTTGTCCAAGCAGCTTGAATGCTGTGTGAGTTTGCATGCAGCAAATCTACAGCCCTGTAGAGCCCTGTAAAAGGGTCCCAGGGCAGGACCACTGCCCACAATTACCTGCTGATAGGTTGATTTCTACTCACCGACCTATCTATCCCTATTACCTTCCTCCTCCCCCCTGGCCACAGCCACACTTGACAGGATGTGGTCACCGCTGCCTGTGAACGCATTTTGCGGCCCGGCCTTATTTCCTGACAGATTGGATAATGTACGGCGTTGCGGAAGGCCCCCCTGACTTAATGGGTGTTCTTTTCATGAAAACTTCACAGGGGGACAACAGAGAAACATTGAGTTAATTAGGAGCGTGACGGATGCCCAAGCCGCACAGGCTCCGACGCTGTTGGCTGCCACAACTTTGATCAGCTAAAGCCCAAAAGCTTAACCATCAAACACAGCCCCCTGACATGTGTTGAACAGCACCCAGGCCTTTACAGTTGGAAACACTCTTAAGGGAGTCCACAAAAGCCCCCCCCCCCCAAAAAAAAACGAAGGGGAGGATACTAGAGGAATGTTGTCTCTAATTGTCCAAGATATGTTGCTCCATAGCATAGGGCCGGGGGGGTCAATGTAGCTTGTCCAAAACCTCAATTATAGGTGGGTGAGGGGGACAGACAGACACATCAAACTGGTCCCAAGATGAGCTTTAAGAAGCACATTTCTGTGTGTCAGTGCGGGATACAGTGCAGCTGCTCTCCAACATCTGCACTCCCAGCGTTTGGTCTCTTGGGTAACTCCACAGTGACCCCGTCTGGTCATGACAGGTCACTGTGCTACCCAGTGGGATTAATTGTGTCTGTCTGTGTGTCCTCCTCAAGGTCGCACTGCGATAAGCTCTGTGGTGTGCTTTTAAAATGAAGCTGGGAGCCTGAGACTGTTTGGTGGGTGTTCAGAAGAAGCCTATCATTTCACTTTTTAAGGATATTTACGGATATTCATATTTACAATAACCAGTCTGAGATGAGACCCGTAACAGAACTGCCTTCACTTATGTGCTCCATAAGTATCTGTGAATTTCTGCAAAGCAAATAGACATGGGTTGAACTATCTATAAACATTCGTCCTAAATACGTATTTGTTTACAAAATTTTAAAGTGATTTTTTTAATGTTCGAATGCCCCCCATAGCTAAAATCCCTAAAACAAACATCCATCTTTTACTTTCTCTAATAACAACCTCAAATATGACCATTGGTTGAAAAAAAAGCAAAAAAAAAAACAAGGTTGTCATTTAAATGGTGAAAATAGCCTCCTTCAATCACACAAAAATATGCTGCCTGCATATGCCATACATATATGACTATTTTTGGCAAATGATGTATTGTTTTCCTGTATTGTTTTGTTGAAGGTTCTGTTTATTTTTTTGCAGAATGTTCACCTGTCCCCGAATAGGGACACTATATTTCATGTGGTTAACACATCCACCATTCTGTGTCTCAGGTCACGTGGGCAACCAATTAGCCCCATACCCCTCCCAGTCTGCCTTCAAAGGAGCATAAAACGGCAGTTCATATAATATTTATTGCTACCATGGGCTGCTTGTCATTTTAATTGGTGTATATGTGCGATGAGGCATGGGGAAGATCAGGTCTGGGATAGACCATTTCACATGGAAATAATTTCAACTTTCATACTTTCTTTGATGGGGGGGGGGGGATAGAGGGGGCTTGGGCTTCCTTTGGTTCAAAGGCTGATTATGTTTATCTGTCACCGGAGCAGATGTGAAAGAGAACACAGCTCAGTGCTTTGGACTGATATCTCTGTCCAGAGGATTGGAAAACGCCCCTCCCCAAACGTCCCGTTGTGGCCATCCAGGCGTGGAGGTGACCCTGCTGTTAATGCTATTAGACTGGATGCCATCCTGCTGTGGTGGAACACAGCGCGGATGCTTCCACTTAGTAAGTCATTCTCAACCCCAAGGAAATGCAGCGAACCCCCCCCCCCCCTACTCCACAGTCCTGGGCTAGCCGGAGCCAGCTGTGTTTGGAGCTTGGTTCTGGGTGGAATTATTATTTTTTCGCTCACAATGGGTTGTACGTCCTAGATCTCCTCCATGTTGCTTATCTTTTCCTTTGTGGATGCGGTATCGCTTCAGTCAGACATTCCTTTGGCTGGCATCCATGAGTGATGATGAATTACCTCCGCTATCGGCCAGGATGAAGGCCCACCACGTACATTGGATGGGTAACAGGAAGGCTCGGCCCAAGTGTAGACAGTTAATGCTGTTGCAAACTTCATGGGATCAGTCAAATGGTGGCTCTATCATCAAGTTGTTTCACCATGTTAATGATTTTTCTTTTTGGAGCAAAAGGACCCGCTTGGGTCCATTTGGTTCACTGTATACTCAGGATTTTTTTGGAAATGTCCCTCTTTTGTCCCTCTTTTGTCCCTCTTTCAGGCTGCATCAGCCCTCCTGAGAGCTCATTTTTCTGACCCCTCAATGTCGCAACATTTCCACTGGTCCTAGTATTATTTGGGCCGAGCCTCCATGTATTCGTCAGATGTCAGCTTTGCCTCCCCCAGAAACACCTTAAATAGATAGGACTGGAGAGAGGTCACAAGGACATGGGAGACACTCAATCTGTCTCTTATATAACAAATGGCCCTGTGGTCAATTGACATGTCCTTTTTGATCATTCAATCATGAATTGATCAAAAAGGATATGACTAGAGATGTTTTTTTTCTCTATATGCGTTACATGATGCAGCAAGGAAAAGCAACATCTCTAGGCAGAGTTTCATGTTGCTTACTGACCTTTTTCACATTTTGATATCAGAGAGGTGTCTCTCCCTTTCTATAGCAAAGAATATCAGAATTGGCAATAATTGAATTTCAATACAATAGCTGTGCTGTGCTGGGTTATTGATTTGGCAAAGCAACAGGCGTTGTTGGGGTTGTTTCTGTCTGTACAAAGCTTAAGGTCAGATATTAACAGAATAGGCCGTGTGACAATCCATATTCATCCAGATTCAAATCAATACAGAATCATAGGAAAGTGCTGTCATGGTTGATGGGACTTAATGAAGAACTAATGATTCCACCACAGCTGTGTATGTTTATCACATTTAATTAAAGCACAGCCACTTATCAATGTGAAGTATCCATTAGACCTGTGCCCATTGGACATATGTCCTATAGTGCAGAGGTAAATGTCTGTGGAGACTGTCTCTAGAGCACTAACTGACTGAAAAGTGGACAAAAGTACACAAATGGTACATTTGGTGATTATCGCTGGCGTTGCCATGGTGATGTGATTTTCCAAGGATAATATATTATTATACTTGAACTGAAGTGAAAAAACCTAGACAGAGACATATTTCACATGAGTGATTGCGATCAGAATCTTTTCATCGCCCTGGCTGGCTGTGTGACTCATTTCCACACTCATTTCTCTCAGTAATAACATTACCTTTAATATGTCCCCCCTGAATGGTTTTTAATCTCCCTTAAGTTACAGGAATAGTCATTTAAAAGACAATCACAATCAAACATGCATTAATTATGTGTCCATTGATCACATTATACAACAGTTTCAAACTATTGCCAGACAGACAGATCTACGAAACATCTCACTGTTATTAAAACATGAGATGGTCTCTCTTCAACCCCCGGAGTGTCACATTTTGATGTGCATTCTGCTGCTGTCCCCAAGGACCCCCATCCAACCCGGGGTCCTCTCAGTCTCAGCAGAGCCGCATGAACTCCCCGGAGGATATTGAAGCCTCTCTGCAGCGCTGAGCTTTAAAAGGCCTTGTGATGCAGCAGAGCACCCATCGTAACCGACCCCTGATGGAGGCTGCCATTCCAACTGCCAAGTCCTGCTCAATTCCTCACTTCAGTGCACTCTGTGCATTGGCTTCTTATCAACGTCAAATCCCCTTTTTTCTCATCCTCTGCCAATCCAATCCCCCCAACTGGCCTAACCACTGCCTCAGTGACCATCGCTAAACCAAAACGTTTTGTTTTGTACTCTTAAGCCAGTGCTCCCAGTAGATTTGGAACGCTGTCGAGGTGGCTGGTTCATTCTCTGTCGGTGTCTCTCTCATGTAGATGCAGGATTAAGACCATCTAGATCATACCTGGAGTCCTGGACATTATGCAGCCCTGGGGCCAAATGCAGCCCTTTGGCTGAATCTGACCGGCCTGTGAAAGGGTACGGTGGTTTCCAACCAGTGGCCTGGGGACCACCAGTGGTCCTTGAAAGACTTCCAGTTAAATATTGAAAGTTGGTTAACCAGATGCAACTCCTTGAGTTCGTAAAAATGAAACCAAATGGACCCTTGCGGGTCTTTTGACGCTCTCAAGAGTTAAAATATTCATCATCTGAATTAGCCCAAGTATACACAACTAGAGAATGTAGAAGATTAATGGTCATTTTGATCTGTATGTTTGACAGTTTTGTTCGTGAAATCCAGCCTGGAGTTGTGGACAAAAGCAGAAGAAGTCTTTAGTTTTGGGGTCTGTGGGGCTAAAATGTCATCAAATGGTGGTCCTCTGTGGCTCAAATACTGAATAAATAGAGGGCCCTGGTGTCAAAATGGTTTGTCTTACTCTTACTTTTATCTTGAAAATTAAATTAATACTATGCAGACTTTAGTTCAGCTTTTAGCCTTGGTCCTCCGCAATATTTTATGTATCTCATTTGGCCCCTTGGGAAAAATAATTGCCCACCCCTGATCTAGATTTATGCTACGATGTTTGAGCTTGGGCTCATCTTTAGAAAATGCACAACCATCTTATTAGTGATTAGTGGATAATTCCTAGCTGCACCTACAGAAGAACAGCGGCCATGCAGGCATGTAGCGTTGAAAGGATAATGAATCTCTCACAGACAGTGGTACATTTGGAAATTGCAGGAGAATAATCAGGATAATTATGCCCAGTCTATGAATAGGCAATGAAATTCAAATTTGCATTCATAATCACGTTATGAATTACTCATGCGAATCTATGAAACATGATTAAGTAAAATTAATACCACGTCTCGACTATTTCAGAAACCTAATTAATAAAAGATGCAGTTGCTTAAAAATCTGAGGTTTAGACCATAATAATAATAAGATGGGGTGCTTTCATATGTTCCCCCAGAGACAGCCAGTGAATTACAACTAACTGGCAATACTTGCATTGCACTGGGTTTCAGAATCCATTTCAACATTCTCTTGAATACATTACGCTCTGCTTTTTAGATGTGGAATGACATTTGAGTGCATAAAGAAGGGTATTGTCAGCGTGGTTACGGCACAGAGGACACTCTGTGTCCCATTGAAGAGTTGAAATGTGAAGAAGTCAAGAGTCCACATGGAAGAATGTTGCAAGAACTCCTTGATCATCTCCCGTACATGAACAATCCTCCCTTTTTTATCCCCCCTCCCCTCACGTCTGTGTGATTGACATCAGCTGGACGTCATTAGCGTTTGTCCACACAGGTACACAGCATTTTGCTGTGTGTGTGTGTGTGTCGTATGTGTGTGTGTGCTGGCTGACAGCTCACAGTGGTCATGGAGTCGTGAGCTAGCCAATATGTAGAGCGTCCTCAGCACTGCAGTCATGTCACGTCAACCTGTTTTTCTCCCTAAGACATCCCTCTCTCTCTCTCTCTCTCTCCCCCCTACCTCTACCTCTCTCTCTCTCTCTCTCCCTCCCTTTCTCTCTCTCTCTCTCTCTCTCTCTCTCTCTCTCTCTCTCTCTCTCTCTCTCTCTCGCCTGTTCTTTTTTTTCTATGCCTATGTAATGAGCTTTTCAAATCCACTGAGTGGCTGGCCCCATTGATGAATAGAAACCTGTCTTTTTGTCCTCTGTCGTCAGTGACATAGTTTTGTTGTTTTTCCAGCCCTATGTGCGTATGAATTTCTCTCTACCTTTTTGTCTGTCTGTCTGTCTGTCTGTCTGTCTGTCTGTCTGTCTGTCTGTCTGTCTGTCTGTCTGTCTGTCTGTCCGTCTATTTTCAGTCTTAATAATAATAATCTTCAAACATTATGCTGTGCTCTCCAAGCGTTGAGGAGTTGATAGATGCTTTGAGGAAGACATCATGTTATGGTAATGCTTCTATGTCCTCTGCATGGGGCATGTATAAAGAATACAATCAAATAGGCTAATTAAAAAAACGGGATAAAAGAAAAAAAGTTGGGATTGGTCCTAGAATCAATGTGGTCCTGGACACACAATTGATAGCTGGACGAACATCTTTCATGAGGTTGAGAGAGAAGGGGGGGGGGGTCCATGATATTTATGTGAGATTGATGTTCATTCTAATCTAGATCATATTTTTCCCCCTCCTTCCCTTATGGTTCTTCAAGAGTCTTGGCTGAACTCATGGAACCAGTAAGGTTGAATGAGCGACTACTGAGCTCACTGTGCACAACCAGCCAAGGTCTTTAATTGTAGGCAGAAGACACCATGCGCACACAGAGTGGATTTTTACATTCTAGATTATGCAGGCTGAAAGGAACTAAGGGAATTACAGAAGTGTTTGAAGTGTAACCTCTACTCCTTTGTCCTTCAGGTTTGACCCCTCCCCCTTTATTTTTTATTCTTCATGCCTGGAGGGGATGTTAATTGCATGTTAAAGAATGCAATTTGGCATGGTGGTGCCTGTGGGTTCAAATCTACCGCTTTCTCGAGCGTCTTACACCAGGGGTGCCCACACTTTTTGGACTTGTGAGCTGCTTTCAAAATTACCGGCTCAACAAGATCTATATCAAAAATGTGATCATCCCTTTCCTGAAAATAGTTTAAAAATCCACTCCAAGACCCCCTAGAAAGTGGGAGCTTTGAAATAGTGGGGATGGTGTGCAGTGGCTCCAGCTGGTCCTCAGCTAAGTTGGTTAACCAGATGAAAAGTTGGTTAATCATATGAAAAGTTGGTTAACCAGATGTAACTCTTGAGAGCGCAAAAATGAAACCAAACGGTCCCCAGCGGGTCCATTTGGTTTCATTTTACGCTCTCGTCATCTGAATTAGCCCAAGCCTACACAACTAGAGAATGTAGAAGATTAATGGCCATTTTGATCTGTATGTTTACGACTGTTTTGCTTACCAAATCCATATTGTGGACAAAAAAAATAGTTTTGGGGTCTGTGTGGTTAAAATGTCCTCAAATGGTGGTCCATGGCTCAAATGCTGAATAAGTAGTGGGCCCTAGTAGTATCTAAAGGGTTGAAACCCACTGTTTTAGTGGACTGTCATGTAGATCACAGTCTACCTTTTGGGGTGCTCCAGGTCTAACATGAACACCATTGGTCCGTGTTTGGGGGAGGGAAGCTGGACACAGGGGTGTGATATTGCATGTAATCTTACAGGCTGGGGGCGGCACCTGTCAGCAGGGGAGGACCAAGACCCTACATCCCCCCGGCAGGGCTTCACATGGATCAGTGGTTTTCAACCTTTTTCATACCAGGGCCCAATATTTATTCAGAATTTCTGCCACGGACCACCATATGAGGACATTTTAGCCCCACAGACACCAAAACTAAAGATTTCTTTTGCTTCTGTCCCTGACCATTAATCTTTTAGTTGTGTAGATTTGGACTAATTCGCATGATGAATATTTTAACTCCTGAGAGCTCTCAGGAGTTACATCTGGTTAACCAACTTAGCTGGGGACCACCTGGAACCCTGTCAGGGACCACTGGTGGTCCCCGGACCACCGGTTGAAAACCCCTGCCCTAGATAAACCTTCATTGATCCCTGATAACCAGCCGTGTGTTTGTTATTGCATGTGCGTGTCCTATGTGAATTCCCCTTCATTGCCTTGTGTAAGCTGAACCTGAAGCTTGAGCATATGGCTTAGATCAGTGGTTTTCAACCAGTGGTCCTGGGATCAGCAGTGGTCCCTGAGAGGATTCCAGGTGGTCCCCAGCTAATGATGGACAGTTGGTAACCAAATGGACCCTTCGATCTGTAACTCTAGAGAGTGTAAACCACACTCTGGATTTTACTTATTTTACACTCTCAAGAGTTGAATTATATTTAAACATCTGGATTACTTAATTTCCAAGAATCTACACAATTACAAAATGTAGAAGAACTGTTATTTTGAACAACATTTCGCCAATTATCTCGCATAACTTAATTGTGGACACAAACTTGAAAATCCTCGGTTTTGGGTCCAAGAGACTACATTCAACATCAAATGTTGGTCCGTGGCTAAATTTCAGAATGAATAGTGGGCCCTGGTATGAAAAAGGTTGAAAACTTAGCTGGCTTACATTACTCACACCACACGGCCTCTTGTTTTCAGATGAAATGCTTGCATTCCAAGTGAACATATTTGTCACTGTTGCAATTGTTATGAGATGTTTACCTGGACTTAAGTGTGTCTCGCACACAGACCCCTCTGTTCTCATGTAGTCGCACTATAATGGGCTCTGTATGACTCCCGGGCTAATAGGTTGTGCCTGACTATCCTGCAGATGAATGAATGGAGGTTTTTCAGTGCAAAACCTTAGTACCATATCTGACTGTCCATGTCTGCCCAGCCTACTGGCCAACTGGCTGCTGGCTGACCCAAATCAGATGCGGTTTTAGACACATCGCTTGATGGCAATATTTGGTATTGGACAAAGGCGTGTGTGTGTTTGTGTTAATCACTTTTTAACTCTGCGCACTTTATTCCTCTTAAAGGCGACTACCAGCCATTTTCAAAAATGTTCCTGATAGTATACAAATGTGGACCAAATGGATCGTGTACATTACCAGAAATAAAGGTCCATGTTAATAAATCATTAACATGGAGAAAAAACAACTTGATCATGTCATCAAGTTGTGTATTATTATGACATAGTAAAATGTTGAAAATGGGTGGAATTCCCCTTTAATGTTGCCTACTAATACTCTTTCAAACCATCATTTCAACATTGCATCTCACACATACGCTTGCTCCAGGCTACACAAGACGAATTGACTTTTAGGTGTGATCTTCACGTGTTAGTCATGGATGGCCATGCACAGCTGCACTATGCATTTCAACAGCGGCATCCATAGATGGCAGTGTGCATCAAGCTGAGCTCGACTCCCATGCCCTGGATGACACTTCCAGATCACTGGCTGTGACATGGCTGGCTTTAATAACATAGCTAACACCTGCCAAAACACTGCCACCACTACACCACCATCCCCGCTCACTCTTCTACCCATGTATCCTAATGGTATCACAGGCCAGGATCACTGCTGTATGGCTGAGAGGTGACTCCATCTCTGATTCAATCCTTGTGTGTGCGTGTGTTTGTGCACATGTGTTTGCGTGTGTGTGGGGAGTGTGGCTAGGGGGGGTTGGTGCTGTGCTGTTATAGGATGTGGTAATGGGGAAATAGCTATCTGTCCTCTCCCATCTAATCTTTATGTTATGGCTGGGGTTACACTCCCAGCCATCTGATTACAGGAGACTGGAGGAGGAGACTTGGGTTGGGTTACAGTAGGTCAGGGCCAGAGCACAACCAGGAGGGGGCTCTGCTATCTGGAAATTCTTTATCCAACATCCTATTTTTTGGTTAGTTTCCGCTGTTTTGTATTGTTTTGTTGCCTTTTTTGCGATAGTTTGTATGTTTTCAAGGCAAATCCTTATTTACTATGTATGGGATAACACCTGATGTTTCCTAACAACTGACCAAGGTGTAGCCAAGATCAGTTGTTTTTATTTAGTTACTTTTATTTATCTGCAGTTGTGTAGGCTACGTTCGCCTGTGCATGGAGGTCTGTTGTTGAGCGGAGCGGTGCATTGTTGTGGTATATGTGACCAGTCAAGTGACCAGAACCAAATCAGCTGTTGGCAAAAAATGCCTGTCAGCAGATTGGTCTGGAATAGCTCAATTGTTCACCCATTTCCTACTTCAGAAAATTCGGATGACCAATGAGGAGACTCTATACAAACATATTTGATACTATATGTCCTGATTGGCCACCCCAATTTTCTTGAGTCAGAAACAGCTGATTAAGCCATGCCGAATTGGAGCATCTGTTTAAGCCATGTAATAATGATCTCTATATACTGTAACTTATTTGGGGTGCAGTTAAAAAAGAATATTGGCATTTCTTGGTGTTTTGTTAAGTGCGGTGAGCTGTGACAGACTTTGTAAAGCTTCAGGATCATTGTAATCGCGTCAGCACTGGGCTTTAACTGGCTGGAGAGGAACTGGGTAGTCATCTCCTGTCCTGTTCCACATACATCACCTGACTCACTCACTGCTCCTCCATTCATCCACAGCAACTCTTCAGTGACGCTGAGAGGAGGATACTATTACAAGGCAATGCAAATATTACAAAAGCTCTCTGTATCAACACACACACACACACACACACACACACACACACACACACACACACACACACACACACACACACACACACACACACACACACAGACGCAGCCATACACGCATGCATGCATGCATGCATGCATGCACACAGACATTTAAAGTTCGCTAAGAGGCTAATTGCTGTGGTTTCCTGCTGCAGTTTACATTCCCCAAGCTGGTTAGCAATATATATTTTTTCACTCTGAGCCTCCATGCAGTGTGGGTGATTCTCTGGGCTATCAGACAAAGCAGAGCTGCTATCGGCGCAGGGAGCTGCCTGGGAGTGTGTGTGCGTGCGTGCGTGTGTGTGCACGTGTGCGCCGCGGAGTGCCGCCAAAGCCTGTCCCACTAGGACGTGTCTCATCTCCAATCCCATCTGGAACACGTTAATCCAGCCAGTAACTCTCTCTTTCTTTTTTCCTCCCTCTCTTCTCTCTCTCTCTCACTCTCTCCCTCTCTCGCTCTCTCTCCCCCTCTCTCTCTCGCTCACTTGTTCACCCACTCTCGTGCTGTCTCTGTCTCTCTCTCATTCCCTCTGTCTATCTGCGGCTGGCACTGACAGGACCAATAAGGAAGCCAAAGTATGTGGAGAGTCCTCGTGTTCCTCCCGATGCCATCGTCTCAGCGCTGAGGAAAGTTGCCGATAACAAGGATTCTGCCCACAATGGTGAGTTGGCTTACACTGTGTGTGTGCATGTGAATTATGTATCGTACACATCACCCTCCTCCTGTGACCTGCCTACACTACAGCTGCATGTGCCTTTTCTAATGTGTTATAAAATGTGAGCTTTTGTATATTTATGGGGTCAGGCGTGGGTGTTTGTTGTTACACAGAGTGTTGCAGCCACGGTGTGAGAGAGAGAGGCGGTGTCTAATGGAAGTGTCTGTGCCGATTGGGGGTCGTGTTCAAGCATGCGGATCTGTCACGCAAATGATATTCTCCCCGTTTATGCTTAAGTGCGTGTTTAGATTCAAGATGAAACACTTTTTTTTCCACAGCGTGAGACTGTACTGTCAAAACTTGAGTGCTACAGCTTGGTTTGCTTGGGAAATAGGATATGAGAGAGAGAGAGGTTGAGGAGATTCATTTAAATTGTTGTGCGTGTGTGTGTGTGGTGCGTGTGTGCACACACGCCTGTGTGTGTGTGTATGTATGAGCCAGTTGTCTTCATTGTTATTGTAGCCTATACGCTCCCGTGTCGAGTCCCCTGTGTTTGTGTGTGTAGGGGTAATGTTCCACTAAGTGCTCTGTTTTGATTTTCAGCAGAACAGGGCGGGGTTGAATTCCTCCCATAGGCTTAACTGAAGTTTGTGGGCTCGCGTTATCTTTAGAGAAAAAGGCAACTCTGCGAGGTGCCCCCCGTCATTGTAGAGCGGGGCTCACATAGCAGAGCCAGAGAGGTATCTCGGCGGTTTCAATCACGACCGACTGTTACATACCAGAGCAGGAGGGGCGCGTCCGACACTGAGCTGGCACAGAGCGGCGTCGAGGCTTAGAAGAGGGGGCGGGGGGGCTACCGGCGGAGGTCGGGCGCCAGCAAAACACTGCCTTGTGCCAGCCGGCGTCCTGACACAGCCACTGATAGCGAGTCCGCCACTACTATGAGCTATAGCTCTCCAGAGCTATAGCTCCAGACCACTAGACCAGTAGTTTTCAACCATTTTGATACCAGGGCCCACTATTTATTCAGCATTTGAGCCACTGACAAGACAACGATTTGATGCCATTGAAGCCCCACACACCCCAAAACTAAAGATTTCTTTCGCTTTTGTCCACAATTCCAGGCTGGATTTCTCAAACATACAGTACAGTATATCAAAATGGCCATTCTTCTACACTTTCTAGTTGTGTAGACTTCTTAATTAAGTGGTGCTAATTCAGCTGATGAATATTTTAACTCTTGAGAGTGTAAAAATGAAAACAAATGGACCCTTAAGGATCCATTTGGTTTCCACCACTGGTGGTCCCCGGACCACAGGTTGAAAACCACTGGACTAGGCCATTAATACCTGAAATGCATCTTTGTCACCTTTAGATTTTAACCACTTTAACCGTCATTGTAAATGTTGCCTTTTTAAAAAATAGCAGATGTCACGCTATGAGCTTGTAGATCTGGCAGTGCAAGGGCAGGCTCTTGCACGACAGGTTGCTCGGCACACATTTACACTAGGCTTCTGAACAGGATTATATCAGCCACACACACACACACACACACACACACACACACACACACACACACACACACACACACACACACACACACACACACACACACACACACACACACACACACACACACTCAACAACCCTGGTTGGAATTTATCTAGATGAGCTAGAAATGTTCCAGAACGGAACAAATCAAAATCGTTTGGAACGTGGGTGGGTGGGGGGGAGGTGGGCGCTGGCCTGGGGTCAGTTCTGGGGTCAATTCTGGTCTCGATGACATCAAGCAAAGTCCTAAAATAAACCTGCCGTGGCTTTTCAGCCCAAACCCTCAATGACCCTACCCTCTCTGTCCACATTTTCATCATACCTCCCCAGTTAGCCTATGCCAGCAGGTCTCATGATGACCCTTGTGAAACATGTTTACGCACACGCACACACGCACACACACACACACACACACACACACACACACACACACACACACACACACACACACACACACACACACACACACTGCGCCTTCATAAAGCTGCATATCTGTCCGCATTATCCCCGGACACTCATCGTATATAACTGACGTGTGTTTACAGAAGGACCTCTCTCTCTCTCTCTCTCTCTCTCTCTCTCTCTCTCTCTCTCTCTCTCTCTCTCTCTCTCTCTCTCTCTCTCTCTCTCTCTCTCTCTCTCTCTCTCTCTCTCTCTCTCTCTCTCTCTCTCTCTCTCTCTCTCTCTCTCTCTCTCTCCGCCGTGGTTGTTTTAACCCTGCCTGTTCCACAGAGTGGAGTCTCCTCTAGGATTTCATCCGCAGTCTAAAATTATGCCTCAGCTGATCTGAGCAGACCTACAGTATAGTATACACATAGCTGGGGCTAGCCTGCATGCATCACTTTGTTAACAGCCCACCCTCCAGACCCAGGGGAGCTGCATGGGCCATCTGAGCGCCGCCGTGCCAAGCACGCACCAGTACTGGAAACACAATTTACATTATGTTATTTTTATGATCTCCAGAACAGAGTCTTATGGCTTTAGAAGCTTTTTGATGATGCAATCATAGAGAATATCTCTGGATCTGCCGACTGCGGGGGCGAGACTGTGCTGGGGGACGGGGGTGGGGGGATTCAGGGCCAGAAGCCAGAGTAATTTTAGGGAAGGTTTCCCAGTCCCAAATTGTTAGTGCTGAAATAAAGCTCAGTCTCTAATTACAATTACAAACGTTTTACAATTTAACAGATGCCCGTATCCAAAGAGACGTGTTTGTAGCAGTCAGTCATCGAGCAGCTAGGTGACGTCACAGATTAAAACGTTGTTTTTTTCTGATTTCTATACATAAGATATGTGAGTTAAAGTGCAAATAATATGGATTCCTAAAATGTTTTTTAATACTTTATATCATGTCCCTCAGGCTTATTTCGAATGGTTTGGGCCTCAGTCACCACTGACTTAACCAGTCCTTGTCATTTCTTTATGGACAGTTTAGCTGCAGTACTACAATGTACTGATGTGGTGGGGACGCTGGTGTGCACATTATTTAATATTTGAGTAATTCTAATATTGATGCTAGATAAAACCAGGCTTGTTTAAATTCCATGTGAACTTGTAAAATCAACAATGGTGGACATTGTAAACAAAGTGGAAATGCAAATTCGGAACCAACGACTGATGTTTGCATATACCGGTAGAGAATCGTCTCATCTTTATACGTGCGATGTGACAGAGAAGCATTTCCCATAGAAAGATGCCCCTGCCTATGGCCCTGTTTATATCTCAAATGGTCAAATAAATATCTGATTAATGAATATAAATAATGCCTTGTCAATAAAACAAAGCAGCTGCTTATCAGCTCCCAGGGCATAGACCTTACATCAACAGAGCTTGTTGGTATGAATGAGGTGTCATATGTCTCTCATGATGACAGCGGAGGGTGTGTGTGTCCATTCCGGCATTCTTTCAGCAACAATGAGCTCCTTGGTGTTTCTCTCCCACTTGACCAAAAGAAAAATCCCCATGCCCAGGCGGGGAGGGAGGGAGGGGCGGTTGTGACATTGGAGTGTGTTACAACAAGGTCAGTGTCAGTCAGCGCGGAATGTCCACACAACGCAACGGAATGCCACCAGGAATCTGAGGCGGAATATCCACTGGAAGCTGCGCTGCATGAGAACCCACTGACATTTAGACCCCATGTCGTTTCTCTGACGAGGAAGATTCTTGTTTCAGGTCATTCACCATCACCAGGGTTAGATGGATGGAGGCAGACGGACAGACAGACGGACAGTCAGACAGACAGAGAAAGAGGCAGACAGTCATTGAGAGAGACAACAGATAGTCAGAGAGAGAGAGATACAGACAGAAATGGATATGTTTGTTTGTTTGATTGATTGTTTGGTTGAGTGAGTAGTTTATTGGAAGGTAATCGGTACAGGTACTGTGTTCAGTTCATAATCATGAAGATATCAACATTAATTCAAATCATCAATAGCTGTAAAAACAACAATAGTTCAAAATCATGGCAAGACGTAAAATAACCTCCTTTCCCTTTGGCATTCTGAAGCGCGGGTTTTCAGTCATGTTTTAAAGGACTCTAGGGATTTACTCTTTTTGAGAGAGGGAGTCAGGGGCATTCCACACTTGAGTGGAAGTGCTATAGAAGGAGAATTTGCGTGAATTTGTCCAGAGTCCAAAAGGAAAATATATTGGTAAAATTATATATTAATCGATCAGTGGGGAAAGATATTCTGTTCTACAATACAGGTATTCTACATTCCAGAAATGTTGCCTCAGGCTCCTTGATAAGTTGATAACAGATAACCATTACAGTGCCAATAATCCAGGCACCCTGTGGCCAGCCTGTAGCGCTGGACTCAGCGTTGCACCATATAGTATAGCATTCACCCTAACATAAATAGTATCCTCTAATATGTAGTTACTATGGGCAGGGTTTGAATGACAATTATAGCTTTGCACGCGCGTGTGTGTGTGTGTGTGGGGGGGGGGGGTGGGGGGGGGGGGGTGGTGCGCGTGTGCGTATTTTGACAATGTATTTGAACGATTTTACTTTCTTTTACTTTCTCTAATAACTACCTAAAATATGAACCTTGGTTGAAAATAACACCCATTCCTAATAGATAGATGGATGAATAGTTTACACACCTAAATCCCTCATTGTCATTCCAACCAGGGCCTCATGCTGTGTGCTGCTTTTGTGCTTCATTTTGACGGCCCCCAGACACATGGTGTAGAGCCCCAACAACACGGATGGATAAATATATTCAGTAATCGGTTGTTTCCCCTCTAGATTTTGGGCTGGGCCTTCAGCTTTCTAATGCGCTATTACTGAAACACTCACCATGGACTGCATAGAGACTAAGAAAAGAAACATCGGTCTGTCGTGGCACAGACCATCTCTCTTTGCTCCGTCTTTGAAGAAGGATACAGTTTCTTGCATGCCAGTGGTTTGTGTGTGCATGTGCGTGTGTTGTGTGTGTGTGTGTGTGTGTGTGTGTGTGTGTGTGTGTGTGTGTGTGTGTGTGTGTGTGTGTGTGTGTGTGTGTGTGTGTGTGTGTGTGTGTGTGTGTGTGTGTGTGTGTGTGTGTGTGTGTGTGTGTGTGTGTGTGTGTGTGTGTGTGTGTGTGTGTGTGTGTGTGTGTGTGCTGTATGTATGCAGTGCGTGTATACTGTATGTGTGTTAGAGCGGGAGAGCGTTTACGACAGCCAGCCAGCAGTGGTCTGAGTTGTCTCAGCTGTGGTTGGTCTCTAAACTGTTTCTGTCAATCATAGGGGAGCCGTCAGTCTCTGTTCTCTTGCTGTCATATTGTTCTGTCCATCACTGTAGTGGGTGATTCCTATCACAATTGTTGTTTTGACATTCAATTACTTGCTATTGTCGATTTAAAAAAAAAGCAGGAATTGAAAATAAGTGACGTTATACAAAGCTATAATAAAAGCTGTCTAAACATTTGCTATGAGCATTCATATTCACTATATGGAGATACTGTGTCATTACCTGAGACACGTGACACCCTGTAATGCTGATTGCTGCTGAGCATGTGATCATTTCCTTAAAGGACAACTTTGTTTTGTTTTTGTTTTGTTTTTCTTAAACAAGGTTCATCTTCAAGGTTGCTAGAGATGTGTGACATCCTGCAATTAGACCTGGCCAAAAATGATCTCCTGAATGTGACAAACTGCCATATCTAGCCTCTGGGTCAGGCATACCAAAATATGGAGTTTGTAAATTGCAGTGTGGTGTGCTGCCTCCTTCACATTCAGTAGATCCTGTGAACTTCTGTGGCCAGTTGTAATTTCCTGTAGTAGATAATAAAAAAGAAATTGCTTTAAAATGTTGCGAACAAATACAGGTATGTATTTAGGACCATGTTTGAATGCCCCCTCCCATAGCTAAAATCCCTAAAACTAAAGAAACCAAGGAATGTAAATCAATTAACAGTATACTTTCTCTAATAACAATATAAACATGAGCCTTGCTAAAAAATAAATAAATAAAGTTGTCCTTTAAAGGTGATTGCATTGGGGAGCAAACTAATTAAATGTTATTATATGTTTTATTGAACATTGAGCCATTGTCTGTAGCTGTGAGAGAGGTGTGAATGTTGTCTTAACACTTAACATGACAGTCAGTTTGTACTGTAATCCTATGAGGCTGAAATGTAACCAAGCCATTAATGCAGTCTCAGGATGACTCTCGGAATGAAACATTGTATGTATAAGTGAGTTAAAGTTAATTTAGTTTATTTTTTCAGGGTATTGGTCCTTTTTTAGGTGTACTGTAGCCTACCTAAACTTGCCCGTCCGCATGGGACTGGAATGTTTTGTGTTAATTTAACCTCATCCATGACCCAGTTCTCATTTCCTGAGAGTCACATCGTCTCATTAGACAGAAGTAAGTAATGAGAATCAGGATTTCATGGCCACAGATGGGGCTCTGGAAAAAAAAAAAAACAGGATGGAAGCACGTCACAACTGTTAAAGGGAGTATGTATGATATTACTGGCTGAAATATGTCATTACCAAGATCTGAAACTTTTAATTGGCCACAGCTAAACCAAGACTAAGCAGTCATGAGTCATGACTGAGTTAAATGCATGCTGTCTTCACATATCTTGTTTCAGTTTGAACACAGTGAACTCAGTAAATGAACACAAATGATATTACCGTTTCAGCAGAAATGGAAATATCCATTTTGTACTCAGAACCCTTAGTAATTACATATTCAATAACTGGAGCATATTCACCCAACAAACATTGCACCCAGTGGGGTTCAAAGGCACAAAGCAGCTTTAACATGAAGCAGCATTTACTATAATCAGGACTTGACGCAATTGTGTAATCAAAGCACCACTGTAGAAAACAATGTATGTCTGCTTTTCAAAAAGACGGAGCCAGACGGGCTTTAATTATTGTTAGCTGTGGCAGTGTGATTGTAGTTGAATCCCCCAATGCAATGTATCCTGAGCCCCTTTGTTTTTTGTCCTCATTTAATCAACAGCGACAAGGCTTCCTCTTTGTGCGCTTGTTTGTCTATGCTCTTGTTAAAGGGACGAGGCTTCATCAATCTCTGCTGCTCATCTGCTGGGATCTCTACAACACGACTGCTGTGTCCCTGTCACAAGGCTGAACGATTCCATGAAGCATCTTTAGCTCTGCCAAAACGCGCCAACATTCAGGAATTTGCCATTGCCATCTGTGGCAGCCGCAATGT
Source organism: Benthosema pterotum (assembly GCA_039105355.1). NCBI lineage: Eukaryota > Metazoa > Chordata > Actinopteri > Myctophiformes > Myctophidae > Benthosema > Benthosema pterotum. Next base: position 28,274,706 of record CM076978.1, read on the forward strand.
CAATGATAATCGTGGTTACGTGGCAATTTCTGGCATCAAATGATGACCACCGTCCTTGTATGACGTGTGAATGTACAGCGCTCTGCCCACTGGGCCTCCAGCAACTCCTTTAATTCCTACCCTCTGATAGTACTTAACTACCCGACCTCTCGGTCGGACTCACCCTCTCAATCTGTAAGACAACTCTTGTCTGTCCAGTAAAAAAAGAGAGTCTCTAGATGTTCCAGCTGTGGAATGTGTAATAAAAAGCGCTGTGCGTGTTTCAGGGAGGAGGCACGTCAACCCCACCAGCACTCATGAACTCTTTCTTGGTATGGATGTCTCTTCAAGCATTCATTAGACGCGCTCCAGCGTCTTGGTAATGGAAGTCCAGCTGCTAATGAGCACTGGCTGGCTGCAGACTGCTCTACAGGGCCGGTCTGTTAGCAACGCTCCTCTTGTCCTCCTCTCTCTACCTTCTTTCTTCCCCTCGTGTCCTCCCTGCTTCCCTTCCTCCTCTGTCCTCTTCGCACCTGCTCGTAAAAAAACTTCCTGACGTTCGTAGCTAATGATGTTTTTGTTTTGTTTATAAACCCCTTTGCCCTCCACTATTATTAGAATAGCAAAGTGGTTCCAGCTACGTTCAGTGTTTCCATATCTCCAGGCTAGTGTGTGTGATGTAGAGAACTAATCGGGTGTGTGACGGCAGTAGGAGCTAATTCTTCTCCGCCTGGGATGTTCTACAGTACTTGAGGTATCCTGTAGCGAATAATATTGTCTCCCAGCCAACGACATACAGAAGCTTTTGTTTGCTTGCGAGCTGCTATTAATATAAATATGCATCAAATTTATGATCACAATATCAATATCAAGGTACAGTATTTGTTTAAACTACCGTCATATTGGATTTTGCCCATATCGCCTAGTAATTGATGAGGCGCTACTTGCTCTCTCTCTCTCCATGACAGTAGACCATTCTGCTGATTGATAGGCTAATCTGTACAAGATAGGAGGAGTGTTTTTCAACAAATGGAAAGTAGGTTAAGAAAAAAATGCCTACTGAATATATGCTGTATTATGCTGCAGGGCCATTGTCTTATCAACAGAACAAACTGGACAGAGAACCTTTTGGAGTAACATCTGGTATTGTGATTGATCAATAGATCATGGAGGTGATTGTGCTACTGGTCGAGTCTCAGCTTTGACATTACCGTAAATACTAAGTATATAAGTAAGTAGCCTTGCCAGGCCATGATGTCAGGAAGCCGGCTGAGCCATTGAGGCCCATATAGGTCAGGAGCCTATCTCCTGTTTCTGTAGCGTGAGGCAGCTTGATGTACAAGTACACCCCCTGGACATGACGCTAGTATATCGCAGGGACTTACCCCCAATCCAACCCTTGATGCTGAGTGCCAAGCAGGGAGGCATTTGGGTCCCATTTTTAGAGTCTTTGGTATGACCCGGCCGGGAATCGAACCCCGACCTCCCAGTCTCAGGGCGGACACTCTAACCACAAGGCCACTGAGCTGGTGCGTAAATACTAAGCTGTATATTTAAGGTGCATGCATCTGCTGTCCAGGGATTACCGACCTTGAGAAGGTTCTCAGATGTGTACGTACCCTGGTATAATCTCATCTACCGGCAGGTACAATATGTTGTTTACAGGCTTAATAATAATAATAATAATGGATTGCATTTTATAGCGCTTTTCTATGCACAGCGTGTATACTCAAAGCGCTTACAATGGTCCATTCATTCATACATTGGGAAGTAGAGCGGCGAACAGTCAACGCCAGCGTCCCCACTTCCCACATTCATACACCAGTGGTGCCTACCACTGGAGGCAAGGTGGGGTTCAGTGTCTTGCCCAAGGACACTTCGACATGTAGACAGGAGGAGCCGGGAATCGAACCGCCGACCACTGGATCATTGGCCGACCTGCTCTACCTCCTGAGCCACAGCCGCCCACTCTTTCACTCTTTGCATGCGTTGTAAGAACACCGAGATTTGAATCAACACCTCTTTTACAGTAGTGCAGGCCTGCAGGGTTCGGCAACGTTTCTCACATGAAGTGCCATGCTTTATTGTTCTTGATAGTGCGAAGCCCTATTGAAATCCTAATCATTGTTTGTTTACTCTCCATTTTTGAGCCGCTAAATGCACTCAAAAAGTTGTCAAGCATTGCACACACATCACAAGTGCCGTAAAATTACATATTTTAATCATCTTAAAGGGGGCATGGTCTAAGCCAGGGCTTCACAGAAAATTGGTACAGACATCATGTCCTGACTTCTTCTGTTTTGGTGTAATCGATACTTGATAGTTCCTATTTTGTCCTATAACCTTTTAATTGTTTGTCATACAGACTTGTGGGTGGTGTCATTGTCCTTGTCCTTCATTGGTGAAACCCGCACCCTCTTCTGATGGTTGGTCTATATATCATAGTTTCAATATTTGCCATAATCTTTGAACAGATTATCGTACAGAGTCATGAATCACCTCACTGGACATATTTCAAAATCCTTGTCATTGTCACTTAAATCTCCTCCAGTTGTAATTGGTCGATATTTCACTTTAACTTGTATGTACTAGGGCCCAGTCATCACTGTTATCTTTATTAAAATAAAAATCCTCTCTCACACTTAAGCCAGTGTGCCAGGGATCAACCTCTCCTGCCCCAATGTTGGCACCCGTGCCTAATGTTGCCTACCGTTGGTTTAGTGTCACACAATTTATACACATTTGGCATTCATTGGTGGGTCCAGAAAGGTCAGGCGTAACTCCTCTGCTGTTAGTAATTTTACAGGACAGTTAAAGCACTTGTCTGGGGCCCGGATTTTGGAGCTCATAACTGATTTCCACTCGGTGTGTCTTTATTTGCTAACTCTATCAGGCTTTTATCCCTTGGTAACTCTGTCTGTGCCCCTCGAGAGAAACATTCCACCTCATACTGAGATTGTGCAGAAGAATAAACCTGACATTTAAAAAGCCAGGAGGCAAGCATCTTTATAAGTTTTGAAGGTGCTGAACCCCCTCGGTCCTTGGAAAATGACGTGGACTGAACAAACAAAGAATAGGCAATGTCCTTGTATGATGTTGATTTTAGGTAGGGTGTTTTTCAACCTAATACAGAGCCTATCCATGCAGATGGTTCATTATGGCCATCAAATGTGGATGGCACGGTGGCACAGTTTTAGTGCTGTCACCTCACAGCTAGAAGGTCCTGGGTTCGATTCCCGCTAGGGACGCTGCTGTGGGTACTGGCGGCGTGTCTTCTCCGCGTCATCAGTGCCCATATCTGAGGTGGAGTTGGTGAAAGGGCCTTTTTGTGTGGAGTTTGCATGTTCTCCCTAGTGTAGATACCCTCACAAAAACATACAGTAACATACAGCCGGGGTGCCTGATGGAGGGGACAGGAACTGGTTGGAATAATGTGTTCCTTCAACACGCTATGTCCAACCAGGGAAACTCCCCCCTGTCAGGTGAAAAGAAGGCAGCATGCACTCCTCATGCATTGAAGGATGCATGAGGCAAGTCTGTTGCCTCCCCAGGTTGATGGAGGATGTGTAGAGCCCAGGATCACCTTTAGGAGTTGGCACTGGGTGAAAAATGGGTTACAAAATTGTGGGATAAAAATTATAGGAAAAACTAAAATGTTCACACAGCTCTCTGTTGGTTTTATTTGTGGCTATTATATCTCTCCTGACTAGCTGTGGCATGTCTCTCTGATTAACTTTGATTTGTTGTCACCTAAATGATATCAGGGCAGTGCATGTCGTAATCATTGTGCATATTTTGTTGTCATTACAGGTACTTTAGGGCTAATAAATGCTAGCAGCTGTCAGGTTGGCTGGGCAGCTGCATCATTATAACAGCCAGGTCTCAACACAGTGCTCTGACACCAATTTCTTCTGGCACACAGAATATGTCATTCACCCCAACTAACTGCACTGGAAACGTGTTTGTGAATTCTAACAAGTTTTCCCATTTCCATTAGCAAAGGTAAATTAGCTGTTTGCATATGAACCCATGAGTCCATGTCCAAAATGATCCAAGCGTATTTTCTATTTGTGTCAAGGATGGCAAAATGACTCTTCCTTAATTTAGGCTCTGTTCCATTTAGTGTGCAGTGGTAATTCTCAAACGTTTTGATTTCAAGGACACCCACAGTAACTCTATGAGAGTGTTGCATAAGGCCTACCTGTACTTACCTGGTCATTTGGAACTCACTCAAGGACGCTGTGAGGCCTTCTGGTGCAGCATAGTGCAGGTTTACAGTGAAACGTGCCCATGTTATTTTCAAAATGCTCATTGACTTTACAGCTCAATGAATGCATTACTTAAAACAGTTTTTTTTAAATGACTAGAGCCAATAGTGCTGAGCAGTGACAGTGTCACATTTGAAAAGAGATATGCTTGCATGCATTCCCTGGTTGTTTCCTGGTTGTTTCTGAGTTTTCTGGATTAATACAGCACATTTTCTACATTGATGTATGAACTAGATCAGCACTCAGTAGAGTGCAAACTTCCACGTTGCCATGGCCTACTCGTGCGTGAGCAGAGCGGTCTCTCACTCACATCATCATTACGTCATCACCTAAACCGCTCAGTCGGAGTACCCCGATTGCCCAAGGGATTGACTGCTGCCAAACAAAATACGAACACGAGAACCGTACATCGCGAACCGTTCACCTTACTTGCGCCCGCTCCGTTCACGCAAGTAATAATAGGCAATAATATTAACACATCCCACAGCTGTGACTGTTCATCCTCTGGCCCATGGTCAGCCCAGAGGCTTTGGTGGCTTTAACCGCTCACGCACGCACGCACGCACGCACACACACACACACACGGATAGAGACCAGTGTCCTCGCACCCATTATTTTCTCGAACAAGGGCAGTGGTAGAGGCAAACAATGAGTGGGCTTGTCACTTCAGCGTTCCTGTGTATGTGTGTGCGTTTGCACATACACACGTGTGTACATCCACATGCCATTTTCACGCCTGCTGTGCATGCATGTATCTGTCTGCTAGTTTGTGTTTATTATGCCAGTGAGTAACCTGCAGCCCCTGGGGGTAACAGAGCCAGTGAGCATTAGCAAGGGACTGAGAGCAGAGCCACAATCTCTCTACAGACTGTGGCTAAAAAGCCAGCTAGGAGCTGGCCAGGGGCGGATGCAACATGTCCCAGTTGCGGGGGCAGGAGATAATGGTCCTGTAACCATTTTCAGTTACAGGACTTTTATTAGGAAAGGAAGCATCAATAATAACATCAGTTGTTGTTGAAGTTGCAACAGACACGCAGCATGCATAAAGCTAAAGGTTTGACTCAGAGAGTTTTCTGTTTTCAGTGATGAAATGCTGTTGGTTTAGTGGTGCCACAACTGTAGTTAGGTAGTAGCAGTAGTAGTGTTTCAAATCATTTTCAAAATAAGAACTTTAACTTGAAATATCTTGGGTTGTTTTGCATGCCATTGTGTTTGGTTGGGCAGTCTGGGCATTGCCCCCCCATGCCCATGCCTAGATCTGCCCCTGGAGCTGGCCGGGCACTCAGTCCACCGTCACCTTATCTGGGTAGACAGGCAGAGCAGTCACAGTCGGTGAGGAGCCCCCGCTGCTGATAACATTGTGAATCACCATACCGTATAGCAACTAGCAAGCCTCTTTCATGACCGTCGTATTCACAGGCTGCAGAAAGGAGGACCACGTAAGATCACTGATAAAACACACATCTTAGGGGATTCATGTGTCAACGAGGCTAGGCTGAACCTCCTGGCCGGGCTTCAGAATAGCTTTTTTTTTTAAATACTTTCCATTAATATTCCATTAGTGGTGTCAGATATTAATTGATGTCCGGAGTCCTGTGGTGGGAGTTCTGCTCTGGTTTGGTCAATATTAAGTACAGTAGTTCTGGTCATTTTGTGGAGGTCAAAATCCAGGTGGGCCCTCTAAAATCTCAGATTATTAGGGTTTTATTTGTGGCTGCACAGTGGGGGGCCTGTGATAAAAAAAAAAATTCAGGGGGCCCGAAATTTGCTGTGACGCCCCTGGATGCGGTGGTGTCAGTGTGTGACCGATGCAGGGACAGTGTTCCTGATCCCCGTCCCTAGCCCTAATGTGTCTTTGTGGCTGGAATTGAACCAACGGCTGTGACAGAAGAGATCCGAGAGACCTTTTTACTGTAACCCAGGAACATGGACTGTGTCTGGGATGGTTGTTTAAGAGGCTTCTTACTGAATTGTGCCAGAGATTTATACCAGCCAGAGGGCTCCATTCCCCTAAGTGTACCATGCAGCTGTTTTAAAAGTGGAGGTCATCTAATAAAAGGTCCTCGCTGACATTCATCTCCCGACTTTATTGGAAAGAGGGAGACAACACGCAATGCCACAAGACGTGCTCTGTTCACAATGTGTGAGGACAGTTTTCGGTATTTAAAAACTGACAAAAGCAGGATCATTCTTCTTAGAAACTTAACCCACCAAACGTCTCTGCGTAGGCGCGTACCTACCTGTCAGTCCCCTCTGACATAAAGTACAGCGGGTAGGCAGAATACAGCAATTAATTCCCTTCTTTAATCCATCTTTTCATATATCGTCATCATATCGTCTGCCAATCGTCATTTTGTTGTATTTAGTTTAGGACAAAATGGGCACGGCCATTTTGGAAAAAAAAAAGTTCCCATTCTATTCTATCTGTATTCGAATGGCATTATCTCAGAGTTGCCCCGTGAATGTCGCGGTTCTCTGTAAATACAACAGGACTGAACAGCACATCCAGGACCTGTGACCCGGATGTTCTTGCACAGTCAGAGGGAATGGTCAAGACACACCAGAAGCACGATGATGTCATTATACATTTTGGAGATCTGGCGTTTCAAAATAAGGGTTTTGACCGTGAAAGTGGTGGCCAGAAATTTAATACATATATTTGAAAATAGTGTTGCACCAGCGTTAATGTGGTTAACTAAGACTCTTAATTAAAACAACATTCCCCTGACCCTGGTCTGGCCTTCTAGTATACTAAATTCCCTGACTGCTGAGTCAGGATCAAGTTTGGCTTTTCAAAATATAAGTCAGCAAAACTGGCCCTGGACCTGTTACTGGGAGGAGGAGGTATAAAAAAAACTTGCCTTAATGAATGTAGAAGTAAGCATAATAAAAATATATGAAGCCTGCACACTCACAATAGCTTCTTGTATTTTGCACCTGGACAAGGTCAGCAAATTATTCCTGAATGATTCCCCCTGAAATTTCTGTAATATACCGTAGGTTAAGCAACTAGCTCATACAGTATGTATGCGTGTTTGACATCATTGTGCATTTTGTTATGTGTGTGTGAGTGCACAGTGTGTGTATTCATATCCACACACACACAGAGCTTATCTTAAACCTGGTGTTTATTTAGCGCTGTAGTATCTGTCTTGGAGAGCCCTGGCTGTCTTGCAGGAGATGACTCCATCCCCAGGTGGGTTTAAGTGGTTTAGAGAGGACCCAGTGATGGAGTGACCCTGTCAGGGCCTAGTAATAAAGACCCGTTTGATGGATCTAATCAGCTGTCCCTGGAAAACCCTCTCTCTCCGTTGGGCAGGTGACTAGGAGAAGGGGTTCGGGAGGGATAGGTCTGTACATAATGTTTCTGTACATGTGCCGGTACACCTGCTTGGCCAATGGGAGTTTCAGTCGGTGACGACTGGGATATTATCTTATACAGCCAGCAATCAGTTGCTAGACAAAATAAAAAATACAAATAACCTTTCCATGATTCAAGAGTATAATTGCCTATCAGTGCCTTTACTTCAGTAAAATGTCAAGCATTTGGGGTAACAGACAGCAGATGTCTTCACATCATTAGCATGGATTATCCTTCCATCCTAAACCAGTGGTTTTCAACCAGTGCTCCGGGGACCACCAGTGGTCCCCTTGCGGGTCCATCTGGTTTCATTTTTACACTCTCAAGAGTTATAATATTCATCAGCTTATCTAGCCCAAATCTACATGTTTTTGAAATCCAGCCAGGAAATCTTTGGGTTTTGGGTCTGTGGGGCTAAAATGTCATCAAATGCTGGATAAATACCGGTAGTGGGCCCTGGCCTGAAAAAGGTTGAAAACCACTGTCCTAAACAACTGCACCGGCTGCAACTATTTGTTTCTTTTGTTTTTTAGAGGGGACAGCTTTTTTTGTCCTAAAAGGCTTGCAAGATGAAATGCATGTAGCGGAATGCACACCAGAATGCACAGATGTGCCTTGTGAGTTGAATGTTAACCACCAGATACTGTGGTTTTATGAATGGGGGGGGGGGGGGGTAATTTGTCTCTTGTGTAATTCTTATAGGTAGTTTCTGAATACTGATGTGTCATTCATAATCATCATTCACAACCATATTATGGACATTGGACAGATACTGCAGGCCTGTTATAATAAGTGTCATAGCCCACTGTTTCCCAAAGTGTATGTGTGTGTATTTTTTGTGTTAAATCATTACAGATCATGTTTAGGAAGTGCAACGTACAAGTGCACAACATGGTGCATTGTAAGCTTGTAGATTTCAGCAACCACAGTGAACCACTGTGTCGTAGCCTATTGTACGTGGTTGGAGAAGCCCTGCGGGGGAACACCCAGCTTTCTTTTGAAATTCACATAAAATGATGACAGAATTTTTAATATATACTGTAAGCGGATGCAATGTTAATGTCACAGGCAGGGGTCCATGCTGCAATTTCTCGTAAATAAGTCGCCTACATTTACTGTACCTGAGTACAACGTTGAGGCATTTGCACTTGAGGGTTTCCAACACTTTACTCGTACTCCACTGCGTTTCAGGGGCAAATATTATACTTTTACTCATCTACATTTATTGGAAAAATTTAGTTAGTAGATACTTCTGATTATATTACAGAACATAAATATAGATTTCATCCCTGATCTACAACAACAACCAGGCATACTTAATGAACTTTGCGGTTGCTCACATAAAAATGACATCTTAACGAAAGATGGAAGAATATTTCCTCCTTATATAACAATAATACTTTATGTTCATGTTTTAGGGTGGAAAAAAATCATGGCACTGAATCAGCCAATCATTTTGTTATTTTACTCATGTGCATTTCAAAGTCTGAACTGGTATTGTAGCCTGAGTAGTTCTACATTGCTGTATACTGTAAATACTTTTACTTAAGTAAAACATGTGAGAGAGTACTTTTTTTCCACCAGTGGCTTTCAGTGATACAATCAAATCAACACAGACTACACCCATCTAATAACATACTCAATTTCAATCTGCCTTCTGCATACAGCTGCACAATGCCCGAGTCATGACTTTTCCCCGCGTGCGTGTATGTGTGTGTGTGTTGCCCACGCACGCACGTGTGTGCGTGCTGGACGCGTGCAGGCCTGCACTTTGCGAGGTGGCTCAGTTTGGACCTCATTAGGGCTTGGCAGTACATTATGCTGCTGGACGGGTTTGTGTTTAATCAGATGGACTGCCAGCATTATTAATAACTGTGGAACAGAGAGAGAGAGAGAGTAAAGGATAGATGGAGGGAGAGAGGAGTGCTGACAGAGAGATACACTATATAATAACTTATTGTATCCTAGACCTCTGCCCAAACCCCCATCTCCCTCTCTATCTCTCTGTCTCCATCTCTCTCTCCCTCTCGCTGTCTCTCACACACACACACACACACACACACACACACACACACACACACACACACACACACACACACACACACACACACACACAGGGTACAGACTACCTCAATTCCTCCACTGTTGCATATTATGCATCACTGCACATCAGTCTGGATCTCGATGTAAGATCATCAAATGAGTAGGGAGGAGTTTAAATAAACTTTGAAGATGATCCATTAAAAAGTGGGGTTTGTCTTTGTGGGTCTCTCTGTGCCCCAACGGGCATCCAAGGAGGATATGCAACCCCTGCATGTCATTGCTATTCAGAGATTCTGTAAAGTAAGAGATGTACAGTAAAGTCTCTCTCTCTCTCTCTCTCTCTCTCTCTCTCTCTCTCTCTCTCTCTCTCTCTCTCTCTCTCTCTCTCTCTCTCTCTCTCTCTCTCTCTTATTTGGGGGTTCTTTGGGGGGTGCTGAACCTATTATACACTTGCACCCAGACATTATCGCACACGCTTACGCGCATACACACACACACACACACACACACACACACACACACGCTTTAGCCCATGCCCCCCTTATCTTGTGCTCTCCCTCTCGTCTCTAACGCTCACACACACACAGCTCTTTCTCTCTCTCTCTCTCTCTCTCTCTCTCTCTCTCTCTCTCTCTCTCTCTCTCTCTCTCTCTCTCTCATTCTCGATCTGTCTCGCCCTGCCTCTCTCTCTCCCCCTCTCAAGGTCTGCACAGCAGCAGTTGGCGAGTAGCGCAGCATATCGGCGCGGAGAGGAGAGCAGAGCAGGGAAGGGAAGGGTAGGGTAGTGCAGGGCATACAGAGTGGCCCCTGCCTGCACACGGGCGCGCCGCGGTTGTACGCTGGAATAACTAACACAGGGCGGGGTGTGTGTGTGTGTGTGTGTGTGTGTGTGAGGGGGGGATGATCGCTGTGCTCACGCTGGGTCGTTTCTCTCCACAGAGCTGCAACAAGCGGACAACAAACAGCCAGGCCCCTCCTCTCCCGCCACTCAGGAACTGATGACCAGGCTGGGCTTCCTACTGGGAGAAGGGATCCCGGGTACGGCTCGCATACCTATGGACGACAAGAATGAAAAGAAGGTATTTGGATTCTTTTTTTTGCTCTCTCTTTCTCCCCCTCCGTCCTCCCCCTTGCCGTCCCGCTCACACGCCGCCTCCCACAGCATGCAGCTGCTGTTGCGACTGCAGCATGCGGATAGATGCATGCACAGATAGATAGACAAGGGCAGAGGAGGGAGGGCGATGGGAGGAGGGAGTTGAGAGAGTGAGTGTGTGTGGGAGGAAAAAAAGTGTTGTGTGAAGGGATGATATTGGACCGCAGCAGACCAGGGTTAACTAACTATCTACCTCCAAACTGATGTTAGAGACAAAGCAAATGAGGACACTACTACTACTAGTAGAAAAAAAAACAACTCTCAAAATCTGCCAATGGAACTTGTATGTTTGTGTTTTCTTTTCTTTAAATAAGATTTCTTTAAATAAGATGTGCATGTCAAGATTTCTTGAAATGAGATGTGCACATCTCATTTCAAGAAATCCTGACAAGCCAAAACATGCTAGTTCCATTGGCAGATTTGTTTTTTGTTTCTTTTTTTAGTTAAAATTGAACTTGTACTTGGTTTGCTTTCAGCGCCAGTATGACATGTAGATCCCACGCCGCCCCCAACATACGCGTGCGCGTGCACACACACACACACACACACACACACACACACACACACACACACACACACACACACACACACACACACACACACACACACACACACACACACACACACACACACACACACACACCTCAGTAACTTGAGTGCTGTCGCTGTTCCTGGAGCTCTTGAACATGTAGAAGAGGTTGTCCAGAAATAGTTTGTGTCCAGGACTGTGCCTTTGCTTGTTTGGCTGTGCTAATTAATCCGGTGCTGTTGTGAGAGCAGAGGGTAGCAACAGGCTGGATCACTTTGATTCCCTCTTTCGTCGGGTGTGCTTTTTGGACACCCTTTTTGACACACGGCGTGATCATTTGAGGACCCCTTTAAGAGGCTTATATAGTATTGTTTGAGTCAATTCAATTCAGTTCAATTCAAATGGCTTTATTGGCATGAGAAAACATACGTTTACATTGCCAAAGCAAGAACATAACAGCAAGAAAAGTCACGCATTGTGTCTCATAAGGTGGTATGTCAAATAAGCATGTTTAGGCTGCAAGTCGTGATGTTGATTTGCTACTTATGGGTCTGTTTTTTACAGATTTTAGCGGCGTCGCCTTCATGTTGGGTCTTCAGAACTCGCACAACGAAGGGCCATTTGCCAACCATTAAACTCATTCCTCCTCCTCAATGCTGCCGTTTTTTCAACACAGACCTTGTCTATATTGCATTTATAGCAACGCTAGCATAAATTATTAAATGTCATTAAGGTGTAATGCTATCAGCCCGGTATGTTGGACTGCAGGCTTCCACCTCCTGTAGTGTCTGAAACTGTCCGTGTCACAGTCTAACACACTTTACTTTGCCTCCAAAGAGTGACGACACGTGGCTGAGATGAAGGATAAGAGCTGAATGTCAATTCTTTCACTGTGAATGTTTTTAACTCAAAAAATGCTTCTGGGATGTCCTTGGAACAACATTATTTTCAGAGGGGAGTCGGCCGCCAATAACATGTAATTTGTATTAGGGTCCTTGACATGAAATAGTTTGAGAACCACTGGCATAGAAACAGATTTTTTTTTTCAGAAACCTGTGCTGATTTGAAAAACAGTTGTAGAATCTGGCGCCCAGATATCAATGAGATAGGGACCGAGGCAAAGTTCTCCATCTATAATGGGATAGATAACCACACAGGTTCAGGAAGCACTCAACCTATTTACTGTCCTGGCATCAGTACACTGCAGCAGGACAGGGGAGCGGGGGGAGTTTAGTTTGGAGGTGTTATGGTTGTCATCTAGCTTAAAAGAAGATGCTGCAATTGTATGGCTGGTCAGAAAAGCATGGTAATGCAACAAAGATCTATTGCATCTATTGTGCTTGGTAGAGTTTTCCTTGACAGATTGTCTATAGTTTTGTTGGCCCTTCCCTATGTGAGCGCACAGTTTCTAAATACTTGTTTTGCTGTAGTACTGTAGTGCATGTCTCTCATGTGAAATGGCTAGGTTTTATTTGTGAAGGAATTTACATTGCTTTCACATGGTCAGAGTCAGTTGTTTTGGGATAAAACAAGAGCAAGTGGAATCAAATCATATTTTACGGCTCTCATCCCAAATAAGGTGAAAAAATGCTGTTTGGTCTCCACAGCAAAAGAATGTGCACACCAACGGCAGTTGTTGCTGAACGTGAGGCGATTTAGATTTCTGATCCTGTTGAATTCACATACAAGACGTTTCTAGGCCATGTGACCAGTGTGTGACATGGTAACCAGATGTTTTACTTTACTGAAAGTGTCAATACTGCAATGTAAAAGTACTCTGTTATAATAATGTAATATAAAAATGTATATGAAACTCTTGAAAAGAGCAGAACTGCAAGTTCAAATCACATCTGAATGCCCAGACAACGTATTGTAATTTTAAAGGTATAGTAAGTGATTTCACTTAATTCAAATATTTTTGTTTTTTTCTTCTTTTTTGGCTCATCCTCCCTACTATAGAGTGTGGTGACTACAGTATATAAGGAGTTCCTCCCTGTCCCCAGTGAACCCCTGGGGTCATAAACCGTAGTTTCAATTTGGGCTTTGGGAGAAAAGCCTTTCGTCCAATCAAGATGAGAGGGGCCTTCCTCCAATCAGTATCAAGTGGGGGTGGGCCTTGGTGGACGAACTTTTTGACTGTTGCACTTCAGACTTCACCCCGTGTAGACAGAGTGGGTGCATGTGCACATCTTGTTACCGGGTGGGACTGGAGGGTTTTCCAAATCACACATCAAATCCAAATCACTGATTGCTCCCTTAAATGACGGAATATCCAGTCAAAAGCGATGAATGTGTTAAAGTACATGTGTTAAGTACTTGAGTAAATGTACTCTCCATGACTGGTGGTTGATTATCGCCGAGTGAAACCTCATTCTGTGCCGTCCTCCTCCACCCTCTCCTTTCTCCCCATCCCAGTGCTCTGTGACCAGCCAGGGGGGCATCAGTCCCTGCTCCACCCTGACCAGCAGCACAGCCTCCCCCTGCACCGACAGTCCCTGCTCCACCCTCAACAGCACCAGCAGCAGCAGCCACCGGCCGCTCCCTCTCAGCCGCTGCAGCCCCTGTGGGACCATCACCAGCCCCAGCTCCACCCTGGAGAGCAAGGACAGTGGCATCATAGGTGAGAGAGAGTCAGGGGCAGATGTAACATTTCCCATTTGCAGGGGCAGGAGAAAATGGTATGGGGGCAACTTCATTGCCCGTGTCGCTTCGCGATGAAGTCGGATACCATTTTCGGTTACAGGACTTTAATTTGAAATATCTTGGGTTGTTTTGCATGTTTGGTGGGGCAGACTGCGCATTTAGGGGGGCATCCCCCCCATGCCCATGCCTGTGTGTGTGTGTGTGTCACTCAATGACTGACTGTTTCAAAATGTACTTGAGTGAAAGTACAAACTAGGGCTTTAACTAACGATTATTTCCATAATCGCTTCTTTGTCCAATAATTGACCCGTTTGACCTGACTAAGGGTTCGCTCTGAAAGAACATATAATGTTCAAAGATTTGCGCTCTGTTCTCACGATGTAAATATCAACAGATTGTAAGGGAAGAGAGATGGATCACTGCTTTTTAGTTTATTGACAATTCAACACTGGAAAAATATGGTTAAGTTGGAAAACATCCATGATAAATCGCAAAAAACTCCAGTAGTTGACAATCCGATTAATCGATTACTAAAATAGTTGACAACTAAACCATCCTGCGTCACATGGACAGGTTCATTGTTTTCCAGTGCAACTGTCTTTCTGTCTTCCTTGTGTGGTGTTGAAAAGCATTTGGTGTCAGATGGTATTCGTCCACAATGGCATGTCAGTGATATGGTTCACAACATAGAGCCGTTTCCACTATGGGAGGGTACGGGGGGTGACAGTTCCACTGGTACAACGCTGTACAGTATCTCCAGTAATGGGCCTGGGAGATAGTCAGGGATTTACACAAGCTGACAGGAAGATGACTGGGCCTATTACTGCATTAATCCCAAGGCCATTCCTCCTCGCAAAGCTTCCGACGGCTTGTGAACATGTTTAGAAATTCATTGTTACAATGGATTTTTCTGGTGGGGATTCAATGGAGATTTGTAGCATGTTGTCGCCTCAGGGTACCAACTTAGCATCTTTTTGGTTTGGTTTGTTTAAAGGTAATAGAGGCAACTTTTTAGCCAGCGTTTTAGCCAATCACAGCACAGCATTCTCACGCAGGTTCATAATGAGCCAATAGAGTGTAGGTGAGGCGGAGTTAGATTCTGTTTTTAAACAAACCTGTTTCCAAACACAGTGTTTGTACACACTGAAGTTGCCTCTATTATGTTTAACCGCATTTATCCTATATACAGTAGGTTTTCAGATTTCATCTATTTTTAAAAGATATTTACACAATCATTTTTAACTTGTGCAATGGATACAAGTAGATTTGAAATCCCAGACTTTTACTTGTAACAGAGTGTTTCTGTACACTGAACATTTGTCTTTGTCTTCATCTCCAGAAAGAGAATGCCTCTGAACGCTTAATGAACAGATAACCTTTAATGCTACAAAAGTGCCTTTCGTCCCTGACTGACCTTATCAACACTTAGTGCTAAACTGATTTAGCTCACACTAATGAGAACTAGCCAGCTATGATGGGCTAGATTTACGGCGTTCATTTCCATAGTCTAGCCTCGCCTGATCACATCTTTTATTATGCTTTTTTTTTTTGCTAGAGTAGAATAAAGCATAATGGCTTAATAATGAGCATATTATACTCATTTCCACTTTGTGTATGGATTGTTTGTGTATTGCAAAATAAATGATTCCATGGATACCAGAAAAGCAAGAGTAGAGTCGGAGAGGAAAGACTTTTGGGGGAAAAACTGACATCCAATTGTTTATAAGTCAAATCCCTTAATACTGTCCTGCGGCCACGCTGGCCATGCTAGCTAGTGCTATTCTAAACCCACACACTCATTGGCGATTTTAGGCGGGTTCCAGTGGGGACACTTGCCCCAGAGGACCACCATTTGATGTTTGGCTTTAGTTCTCTTCTACCCAAAACCAAGGATTGTTCATGTTTTTGTCCACGACTAGCCCTTCTCAAAACCCCACCCTTTGTTGTGTAGTTTGCTCACTGTCCAATGCCAATCCAAATACTTTAGCAACTGTTGCTTTCCAGGTCAAGCTTTCCTGGTCAAACTTTCCTCTTCTAACGTACTGTATTGGACAAGGTCTTATTGGGGAGGGACTTGGGGAAGGGCTCATTAGGAAAGAGAACTGGCAAAACGTGAGTCAAAATATCAATTCCAATTATGTAATTCAGATGTTTAAATATAATTTAACTCTTGAGAGCAGGTTTCATTTTACGCTCTCAAGAGTTACAGATCTAAAAGAAAATGGTAGCCTAAAAAAACTCTGCTGGGAGAGCTGAAAATCGCCTATGCACACCCTGACAGGGTGCTGGATGGATGCAGAGGCAGATCAGGCACAGCTTAGTATTGAGACCGACTAGCGGTCTGGGTCTGGCCTGGCCTGGGCTTGCATCATGTATTATATACCAATGCTGATGTGGATTTCACAATGCTGCAGTGCATTGCATCATCTATTCATCATTAATATGAACATACAAAAAAAAGAATAATAAAATGCATACAAGGGCCAGCTACCTACAATACTCCCTGATGTTTGCCAGTGCAAATAATTATTATTACTGGTTCGTGACACACACACATACCCAGTCCAATGCTGGTTACAAAATAAAAACTAGGGCTGTTGAATGATTAAAAATGTAATGAAATTACTCAGAGCTTTGAAATTAATTTAATCATGATTAATCATCATTTGAACTATGTCCAAAATATGCCTGCTTTCCTTTACAGGATTTGAACATTTAAAAAGAAAAATTATCTGGAGAAAAAAGACCTGCTTATTTTTTTTTATATTTATCATATTAGGTGATCTACTGTACAATCCCCCAATGCTTGTAGATCCTTCAGCTACAGCATACTCTTTAGCTCTGGTTACAGGGAGACGCACAGCTATATGTCTACGTAAAATCGTGTTCCACCTTTTTTTTTCAGTGAGAAATTGCTTGCTGGTTTGAGTCAGTGTGCACTTGAGTTAATTGCGTTAAAATTTTTAATCAGATTATTCAACACAATTAATTTAACTTGTTATTTTCAACAGCCTTAAAACTTGATGCACTTGATGGCCATGTTTGTTGAGGTCACCGGTCAGGCTATGGCCTTCATCATTGCCCTTGATGGGCCAAAACACAAGTATGGCTATCTGGATGTTCACATTTTGTAAGCCTAATAGGATCTTCCTCCAGGCAGGTTATGAAGTACTCTTAATTCATAAAGCGCCGTTCTCGAGCTGCTCGTGGACATCCCGTGGAGACCCCCCGCCGGTCACGCGGACGGCTCGTATCACGACGAGATGTAGATTTCATTCTTTAATCCAACTATTAGTCCGTGCGCATCGTCTGATGATCATCCCGTTGCTGACTTTCATTTGGGACAGAATTGGGGACAACTTTTTTTTTTCCGGTCCCATTGACATGCATTCAACCCAATGCATTCAAACGGCTCTCCTCCGGTTTGCCCCCTCAATGTCGCTGGCGCATGGGTTAAGCAGCCAGGGCTACACAGCTCTTCCTGACTTGTGACCCGGATGTTTTTGGGTACATCGCCCACACCACCAGTCAGTGGCTCTAGGCTTGAAGCAGGGGGGGCCCTGGTGGTCAAGTCTGGTACTGCAGGCGGGTGGAATTCATGCACGACCGCCGGAGAGCACGCACGCTGGTTTGCTTTGTGCACGCGGACAGGGCAGTTTGTATTTAAGTTGTTTTCTGAATAAACCAGCGGTCCTCACGTCATATACTACCTCTCAAAACATAACGTATGTATTATATGACAGATAATAAGCTCAATGCAAACCCAAAAGCTTGTTTTTGATGCTTTTTGATGTTTTTTTTCCTTTGCTCGTGCGCGACGGCGCTCGTTCATGGTTCCCATAATCCCTTGCGTCGGGCGCGTTCATGGAGAAATACTTCCGCATTTGACCACCAAATTTTGGTGGTCAAATGCGGAAATAGGCGCACTTCCGGCGGTCTTTCGGGTGCTTCATGCGCCAATGAGCAACTTGCATTGAAATGAACGGCAAGGGGGCGGGGCTGTCGCTCCAGTCAGGTCTCTGTTATTTTATTACTCTATGACATCGCCAGATGATCGATTAGGCAAGACAACAGACACAGCATAACAGAATCAGCACATCCTGTTTAGGAGATCTGAGCTTCAAAATAAGGGCTTTTTTACCGATCGAACTGGTTTGAGCCGCGGCAGTGGAAAGAAAACAAAGAAAATCCGATCGCGCTCAATGAGGTACTCTTAAGTACCACACATGAAAAGCAATCGTACTGTAATGGCGCGTTTACACAGGCAGATGCAAAGATACAGTCTACCACTCATTTTCAATGGAAGCCAGCTTCATGAAGATACAAAGATACATCCCACAGCTGCAAAAACGTGAGCTGGTTTCAACTTCAGCTACAGAGATTCTAAGATACATACAGTGTACGTGGTGTAGCTTTGCATCTTTTGCATCTGCCAGTGTGAATGAAGCCTTTGTGTTCCGCTCTGCATTCCCACCCATGGATAGTTCCAAGTGTGTCCTTTATTATGCACTTTTGAAGATTCTCTCTCCATCCCTTGCTTCCCTTGAGGGTGGTGGGGGATGGACTATACGTCTTAACCAGGGTGGCGCTGGACATGGCCTGACATCAATGCTTTACTCAGGCAGGTACTATATCAGGGCTTACATGAATTATTGAGCAGCTTGCTATGATACTGCTCTGGCGGGCCAGAATATGCGGTGTGGGTATCGGCTATGTCAAGTGCATCGCGTTCACGCTATGGGAAATGCAAATTGTAACGCCGGGTCTGGCTTTAGTCACTGTTCACTAAGGCTTAATGCTTATTGGCTTAAGACCAAAATGTGAAATAATCTCTTTTGCCAACAAAACAATTTAACCTGAATGAACATGGACAGTGATGGCCTAGTTACATTGCAGAGGGAAAATGAAAAGGTTAATAACTACATGCCCTAGTTTTTATTTTTTAACTCAAGCAATGTCCAGAGATTTGCTGCAACTTAAAGTTAACAGAGGCAATTTTAGTGTGTACAGCACGCAATTTTAGTGTGTACACAGATTTGTTTAAAAACACAATATAACTCCACCTCAGCTCCACTCTATTGGTTCATTATGAATCTAAAATATACATATATATATTTATATATATACATTCGAAAATCGGAAAATATGTACTTAGACCAGGCCCGGATGTAACATTTCCCAATTGGGTGGGCAGGCGAAAATGACATGAGGGCGGGCCTGTGTGGCTTCACGCCATGGGCCATGAAGCCACCCCCATACCATTTTCATTTAAATTCTTTAGTTAGTAGCAGTACTACTAGTGTTAGAAATCATTTTAATTATAACCACTTTAATTTGAAATATCTTTGAAATATGCGTTGTTTTGCATGCCATCATTTTTGGTGTGGCAGTCAGGGCATGCCCTTGCCTTGATCCGGCCATGCCTTAGGCTACACCGCTGCATTTCATTCATTGTTTTCTGTCTTTTTCTCCTTTATCTTTTTCCTCAATCCTCCCCTCCCTCCCTCCCCTGGCTGGGTTTGGTTCACAGCCACCATCACCAGTTCCTCTGAGAATGACGACCGCAGTGGCTCCAGTCTGGAGTGGAGTAAGGACGGCAGCCTGAGGCAGGGCAGCGCGGCGGGGGGTCACCATGGCCCTGCAGCCAGCGGGCCGCGGGCCGACACCTGCTCTCCTGTGGCAGAGGAAGACTCTGGCGGTGCCACTGCTGTCCCAGCACTCCCTGATTCCCAGTCCAGGACGGAGCAGCAGCAGCCAAGCACATCGACAGCCGCAGGCGCAGCCGTGTCACCTCAGAGCCACCCGTCCGAGGGCCCGGTTCAATACCCGCCACACACCACCTCGTCCCTTATGATGCCTCGGCCCAACTCTGTCGCAGGTAAGAGCTCTTTGTTGCTTGTTGAGAAGAAAGGCAGATGGAGAAGGTTAGCTTGGTATCCATGACTTTCCAACTACCCATAAGTCTTTGCGTCTCTTTGTGTGTGCATGAGTTCCTGTTATCTCTTGATTTGTTGCCAGATTTGCAAGAGAAACAAGTGAAGGTGTATGAAATCAATCACAAATGAAAATGGCTCGCAGCGACACATTGTGAGGTTGTGGATTTGCAATTTAAAGCCACATTGAATAAATTGAACTATTTGGAATACTTTTTAAACATTTCAATAAAGAAGGCACAAGACGTTTTCAGATGGATTAGTGCGGACAATTACATGTTAACTTGAAATTCCTTGATGTGAATAAATGTAGGATGCACTGCTTTAAACAACATTAGGAAGCAAGCACAAATGGCTTATACATGTACACTTCAGAAACAAGCCCCAAAAACATCAACCAGCAAACATTTGCAAGTGACTTTACAGAATAAAACAAGTCAAATGTAGCTTACAATAAGTAAGACAGTAAGTAAGACATGGCAACACTGCCCAGACAGAAGGTAAGCCCCATTACCTTGACGGGGAAAATCATGGATAGAAGTCCTGAGGACCTTCTCCCTCATAATATTATTGTCCTAACTTTTGTGTTTCATACACCGGCAGAACTTTTATTTTGCACTCTCTGCAAAATTGACTGCCTCAAAGAAATAAGGAGAAAAAAAAAAAGAAAAACGAATTGCTGCTCTGTTCTGATTACGGCCCGTGACTTAGTCTGACAAGAAGTGTGTCCTCTCATTTCCCGGCTGAGCAAGTTGAGAGAGGAAGATGGAGTGGTTGGAGATCACGGGCGGGCACATCCGTGACGTGCCAATTCAGCGGGACTCGTTGAAGCTCACAGCGCGGGCAGGAGAGAGGGTGGGAGAGTAAGCAGTGGATGGAGGGAGTGGGGGTTAAAACAGAAAAGAGTTTTGTTGTGGAGGGGTCCAGGCTGCCGCGTTTTCTGCAAGGAGGAGTAGGGTGGGTGGGTGGTGTCGGAGGAGGAGGGATTAGGCAGCTGTTGTGTGTTGTGGCTTGGCGCTGTCACGTATAAGACAAGAGGACAGGCCCATGTCTGGCCCAATCCGTTATGCATTCCTTCTCCAGGAGCCGCTGCCTGTTATGGCTCAGCCCTGCTGGATCCACACAGCTGTCATTGTTTGGTACGGCCCTCCTGAATGGCTGTTCCACAAACACTGGGCCATTCGAGACCCTTTTGCCAGTTGTGGAGATGTTGTTATTTTGTTTTGTTTGTTTCATAAATATATATTATTTAACGGTAATAGAGGCAACTTTAGTGTGTCCAAACACTGTTTGTAAACAGATTTGTTTAAAAACAGAATCTGACTCCACCTCACCTCCACTCTATTGGCTCAATATAAATCTGCTGGAGGCTGCTGTGCTGTGATTGGCTGCCTCACACTCACACAACCCCCCTCCTCCCACTCACAAATTAGCCACGCCTGTTCTGAACCTGGCGAATGTTTTGTTTTCATGATTTGTTGACAACAACAAAGTTCTGCAGGACGAAGCAACTGTCTGTCTGCAGGGAAACAGCTGCAGCATAAAAGTAGAAGAAACAAAGAGGGGAAAAGGACTAAAATATAGCTATATATCTAGTTTGATTTTTGTCTAAAAGTTGCCTCTATTAGCTTTAATTAATGTTATTTCAAAACATTTTCAAACTTTCCAGTAACTTGAACTTCAAAACTTCATAATAGGAATTCCATAAATTAGAAGAAAAAGAGTGGGGAAAAAGCCTGTCTGCAAGCTCGGCTTTTAGATTGGCCATTTTCCCTAGATTCGACCAGGGAGAATGTCTAATTTCTGTTAAAATGTTTGGGAACCATACAGTAGGTTTGTAACTTTGTACGTTGTACATTTTCAGCACAAAGCTCCTGCTATATTTTCCCTTGTTATGTGGCGTCTGGCTGGATAGCCATAAATGCCATTTAGTGCAAGTTCTTTTATCCCTATGAATCTCGTTTTCTTGGCTTTTGTTTTGTGGTAAAATATGTATTCACCTATTCACCAGTCTGTTGGCTCTTGGATCCAATGTTTGCCAAAATTCTGACAGACCGTACAGTACTGTTCCTGGGGATGAGCCTGTAGAGCAGATCTACCCACTGCACTGACATTTGTTTTTTGGTATGCTTCGCCCAGTAATACTTGGAAATGGCGAGCAAACATGCCTTTGTTTGCAGTGCACAAACCTGCCCACGGTAGCATTTCACAGGCTGTTTACCTCTGCTGCACGACACATTAATCTTTACAGGCTGCTGCTGATGAATATACAGCCGTATTGTAAAGCCTAAAGAAGTGCACACATTGCATTATGCTGAAGACTCCTGTTTGATTGTTGAAAGTTAAATGCTGGTTCAAATGGTCCAGCCACACCCTTTTTTACATTCCCCTGTTAACATTATTAGTTTTTTCTTCAATGTGATGGCTCTGGCAGTGTGGAGTGAGACTGTCCTGTAAATCCACAGCCCAGGACGTCTTTGACTGCGTTTAGAGTACTAGAGTATGTGGAATAGAAGAGAGTAGCCACCCTCCCTGAGTGTGGCTACTAGACGGCTATTGGCTGGAAAGCACACGTGGATGCCTAGTAAGGAGGGATTCAAGTTCCAAACAAACCTCTGGCCATCCAGCTCCATTGACAGCAGATTGCATGTTCACAATTGGCAAAATTGTGCCGTTCGTTCTATAACTCACTTTAGTTAATGTATATTATAAGGAAATAGGTTGTGTTGTGATGCAGTGGTTAGCTATGCAGGCCTGTGTTTGGAACTTCAGCCAGCGCAAGGTGTGAGATCAAAGCGTGTCACTGCTTTCTTCCTACAGACACTAGTGTGTGGTAGGGTTTAATATTTTTCCCAAATTTGGCCCATTTCAAATCCCGGGATTTTGCCGACAATTTCCCGGGCTCCCGGGAATTCCCGTAAAAAAAATAGAAGGATAAGTCAGTTAAAAAAAAGTCCTCCTAAAAATGCAATTATATGTCGACAGTTAATATTCTCAATTGAATAGTGATATTTTATTGTTTTAAACCTTTAATTTTAACAAAATATGAACAATATCAAATACAAAAGTAAGCCGGTTACACAAATATTAGCAATGCGGCACGCAAAATAGGCTACTTATTGGAAGGTTAGGACATCAGAGAGAGAGAGAGAGAGAGAGAGAGAGAGAGAGAGAGAGAGAGAGAGAGAGAGAGAGAGAGAGAGAGAGAGAGAGAGAGAGAGAGAGAGAGAGAGAGAGAGAGAGAGAGAGAGAGAGAGAGAGAGAGAGAGAGAGAGAGAGAGAGAGAGAGAGAGAGAGAGAGAGAGAGAGAGAGAGAGAGAGAGAGAGAGAGAGAGAGAGAGAGAGAGAGAGAGAGAGAGAGAGAGAGAGACTGACAGCGCGTCTCAAATGTGGTCTTGGATATCGCATAATAAGGTTCTCTGCACATCAAGAGGATACGATGGTAGAACGCGCCTCAAAAGTGCTCTTGTACATCGCGTAAGATACGATGATTGAGGCTTGACGAACAAATATTTGGTATGGGCATAAGGGCATTTAATACCTGTGTTGTAAGTTATTTCACATTGCTGAGTGGCCGTGTATAGAAGTTGTAGAACAGAGACAATCTGTCGCGAGGAAAATAAGTCCATGCAGTATAGGAAGTCCAACGTTCTCTTCAGACGGTCATATTTTTGCTAGTGTATGCTATAAGCTGGTCTGCATCTGATTCAATGAACGAAGGAGGATGCGGCATTCGTGCGGTCCATAGTCCTGAGTCCTGACTGCTCGCATTTAGACCACGTGTCGCCAATATTGTGTCCCGCGGGGCTCCTGTTCATAGCCCCCTCGCTGCATAGTCTAATTATTAGTGATGTTTGGAACTTATGCGAGGGTTATAGATTTGATTTTACCACTCACAGATATCGGAAAAACACGATTTGTGTGGAAAAATTGAGAAAGAAATGATAACCTCCGGGAAGACGGGTCCCGGAGGATTTCCCGGGAGGGAAATTAAGTCAGTTGTACCCGGGCATCCCGGGAAACCGGGATCCCGGTATTAAACCCTAGTGTGTGGGTCACTTTGTGTAACGTGTGTGTGTGTGTGTGTGTGTGTGTGTGTGTGTGTGTGTGTGTGTGTGTGTGTGTGTGTGTGTGTGTGTGTGTGTGTGTGTGTGTGTGTGTGTGTGTGTGTGTGTGTGTGTGTGTGTGTGTGTGTGCGTGCCTGCAGTATTGCAATCTGTGTGTATACCATCCAGCAGTTTATGGTCTGATGTCCAGTGGTCTATTACTATTATTATTTTCCCGCTGGGGGCAGGAGGGGGCTGTGCATTGTCAAGAAGTTTGAATTTAAGTTGCTGCATTGTTTGGATTTTCATCAGCATCGTGTCCAGTCTAGAAAGGATATGTCTCATAAAACTACTAAATTATGTCATCCTGTACATTGTGTACGACGGGCTCAGATTGAGTCATTCCGATCCTTCCGTGTGTGTATGGTCCAGGAGTTTATGGGCTGATGTCATGGCTCCTTGGCGGCGATGCCCTCTGGGGTCTGTCGGATTCACACCTCGGATTTTACGCTGGACAAAGTCTCCCCCGGGGGAGAGAGGACAGCAAGGACACGGAAAGACAACTTCATTTATGGCTCGGGCCAATATATGATCCTGTCACACCACAGGGGCCAGGGACGGTGACTTGGTAGAGGGGCGGGGGGTGGGGAGTCACACACAGCCGAAATGACCTTGGGAATTGTATTCTATTCAGAACAGTAGAACAGTAGTTTTCAACCTTTTTCATACCTGGGCCCACTATTTTTTAAGCATTTGAGCCATGGACCACCATTTGATGACATTTTAGCAACACAGACCCCGAAGATTTATTTTGTCTACAATTCCAGGCTGGATTTGGGAAACAAAACAGTCAGATCATCAAATTACCATTAATCTTCTAGTTGTGTATACTTGTGCAAATTCAGATGGTGAACATTTAGACTCTTGAGAGTGTAAAGATGAAGCCAAATGGACCCGCAAGGTTCCATTTGGTTTCATGTTTACACTCTCAAAGAGTTACATCTGGTTAACCAACTTTCCATTTAGCTGAGGACCCCTGAGTCCCCTCAGTTAGAAGCAAACAATTTAACCTTGATGCGATTTACTAGCCTTACATAGCATTCAATTAAAATAAATGAGACCGTTAAAGAAGGTGTGGGACAAAGTCAAGTAACAAAGTGCCTCAATAAGTAATCACTGCAGTCAATAAAATGCAGGGTGTCCATTATTGGAATGTCCTTAATGGAAGTATTTATTCCCTCTTGTTGGCATTTATCTAACTGATCTGTGCAATGAGACATATTCTAGCACCAGATGAATGCCATCTGTAGAGGTAGGCAGTGTCACCTTAACTTTAACCATTATTTTCGATGTTGGCTATGAGCTGATGTATCAGAATAAGAGTCAGGCAGCGTATGGCACATTGTGGCACAGAGTTAGCCTGGAAACCAGAAGCATCTGAACAATGCAAAAGGAAAAATATCACACCTGTGTAAAGTGGGGGGCACTGTCATCATCATGCATCATCATGCAACATCATTAAGTATAAACATGCTTGATAATTACAATACATTCTACAAAATGAAATCCTTTTCATTTCGTAGACTGATTTCATAGTGTACACTATTATGATTATGTAGCATGTATTGTACTCTATGCTGCTAACTCTGCAATAGACTTGGGGCTTCATTTTCGTCACACACTAAACCCCTTATGCCTATCTCCTTTGCCTTTTTTTTTTTTACTATTTGGCACGTTGCAAGTTTGTTGGCTGGACATTTTCACTGACAACTAACATTTTAACTATTGAAAAATGTTTTTTAAAAATAGTTTAAAAAGGCAAAGAAGTTAAGGGATAAGTGGTTTAGCAGTGACGGAAATCTAGGCCTTAGTGATAGTGGTTTAAGGCAGACATTTGATGTGTCCCCGGAACCCAAGCTAACTAGTGAAAACAAACGGCCTAGCACTGGTATACAGTATAGGGGGAATGTTGTCACATAAAGCTGCAGGGAGCAGACACCACGGCAAAAGGACCCGTGTGGGTTTTGTGCATCTGTCTGTTGCCATCAGCTGCCCTGTGTGTGCGTTTAGTATGTCAGCTATGCATTAGGAATGTCCACACGTTGCTCAGAAGTGTCGTTTGCGCTGCCGTTGCGATCACAGACAGTGACTAGCTTGTCATCGGGCTGCTATGAGAACTCAAGCAGCGTTCCTTGGAGGCTGCATCTGCTGCGGCTGCTTGCACAAATGTTAACACACCACCTGTCTCACGGGACACATCTGAATTCAAAGTCTCTCTCTCTCTCTCTCTCTCTCTCTCTCTCTCTCTCTCTCTCTCTCTCTCTCTCTCTCTTTCGCTCTCTCGACTTTGTTTAATTCTACTGCTGCTTCACAGGAGATGTCTGAAGGAGCTGCTTTCTGAGTCTCTGTCATGCATAGTAAACGTTTCAGAACCAGCCAGCGCTCAAATGCAGCATTGCAGTTATAAAGACAGCACTGTTGGAACGGAGCCATACTAACTGCCATGACACATCTGTTCCTTTAAATAAAAAGGCAATGCCACCAAGAGGTTGGGACTCCATTGACGGAGATGAGACTGCTGAGACAAAATTAGTTAAACACAACATTATCTCCTCTTTAACATGTCATTCTTGCTCTAACCTGATAGCTGTCGTACTCTAGCAACACATTGTTATGGCTAGAGAAGTGGATACATGTACAGTATTGGAATCATCTGTGACAGGTTTGGCACTGTACAGTAATGTTACAACAACTGTGTTGAAAATTAAAACGAGCGAGTTGGCCATGTCCGCAAGAATAAATATTTCAGCCATCATGTCAACAACATCTTTCAACAAGCAAAATAGTTGATCCTATGCTTCTCCTTTTTTACCAATGATGTAAAACGTGATGAGTGAGTTTAAACCCAGTAATACACTGTCTGGACTCTGGATGCCAGAATGGGATTAAAAACTGACTATTTCTGACTGTAATCAAGACACCTGTGTTTGTGGAGAATTCAGAAATGGGATACAGTAAATAAAGGTCAGCTTAACTTCTATGAGTGATGTGATAATGCATACGTCATCGCGCAGCACATTTTCAGGAACAGTGTTGGTCTATATTACTTAGGAAAGTAACTTCTTTACTTTACTCGTTACCCCTTAGACAAAGTAATATCATTACTTTACTTATTACTGGATTTGAAGAGTAATATATTACATATTACGTTATTACTTTTCCAAGTTCTCAACACCGCTTTTGAAAAATTAGAGAAGTACAACATAATCCGTTTATTACAAAATAAAGCAGCAATGCGATTTGTAGTGTACATAACTGTGCAGGATGCAGCGTGTGGACTGGATCTACAATCTACTGCACATCTCTGTTGTTACAGTACCTGTCAATAGCTTGTACATCTGTTCTATTTTTGCATGCAACAACAAGCTCATTTTAAAAAAGTAACTTGGCGTTACTTGCAAAGTAATGCGTTACTTATTACCCATTTTTGCAGAGTAATCTCGTTACTTTACTTTTTGGAGCAAAAGTAATAATATTACAGTAATATGTAATCTAAAATTAGTTACTGCCCAACACTGTTCAGGAAGTAATTAAAATCGACCTTTATGGAGATAAAGATGCAACACGAAGACAATTATTGAACTCACCACCAGATGGCGCAGCGGTAGCACTGCTCTATGGCACTGCTGACGTCAGCACTAGATGGTGGCAACTGCCGCTCCCACCATCTAGTGGCGATCCCAAGAACTGTAGTCAGAACAGTAGTCTTTTAATAAGAGCAACAGGAAGTTACGTCATCACTCCAATATGGCGGAGGCACCGGGGGCTGGTTGTTTCTATGAGACTTAATGGAAGTTTCGCCTCTTTATATAGAATCTCTTTGGTTGGGATCTGCATAGCAGTAATACTAGCCAGACAGTAGCCTTGGCTTCCCGGGGCTTGTCTTTCTGCTCAACAGGGACTGGGGTGATGAAAGGTGGTCAGCTTTTTCCCTCAGTGCAAACATCATCACAGGTGTCTTGACATGTCAAACAGAAATTGCATGTGACAAGGCCCCGGTAATGATATATGCAAATGTTATTACTTTATGTAAAGTGGTGTCTGCCCAGGGGTGAATGAATACCAAATGAGATGACAGAGCAGCGAGAGAGAGAGGGACACTGATTTTGACAGACGGCTCATGCCTTCCGTTTTGCTCACTGTCTGTAGTCGCCCAGAAGACATTACGTGTTTCACACACTTGGTTGTTATCCAAGTCATTATGATTTCACTGAAAATTGACTATTCAACAACTTGATAGAATCTCAAGGTGGATTTTCTTCCACATCCATTATAGTTTTAAAGGTATAGTGAATTATTTAGCTATATTGCTTTTTTTTTTACTTCTTTTTTTTGGCTTTAATATCATATAAGGAGTTCCTCCCTGTCCCCAGTGAGTTCCTGCATTCAAAAACCCTAGTTTCGAGAGGGGGTGGGCCTTGGTGTACGTGCTGTCGGCCTGTTGCAGTTTCCTCCACTGTAAAGTGTGTACATGTGCACATCTTGTTACTGGGGGGACCGGAGGGTTTTCCCAAAGACCCAAATCACTGAATGCTCCTTTAGGCCACCCCATGACAAAATCTGTCTCAAAGTGTCTAGGTTTGTTTTTTGCCACTCTTTGCTCTGCTTAGATAATACGATTTCTATTTTTAATTCATCTGCAGTTAAGCTAAAGACTTATGGAGTCTAAAGGGCCACATTAAGTCTGGCCACTGGAATTCCATGGTTTTGAAATCCTAGCTTGAGCTGCTTGTGGTCAGGGCTCTTCAGACAGTGAGATTGAGTTAGGGTCACTCTGGCCGCTGAGCGGTGCCATATAGTGCACTGCTACTATGTGCTGGTCCACATTGTTCAGCCATGCAGGGTTGGAATTGTGGTGAGTTTCAGCCCAATTCCAGCGCCAGTTTACACACTCTCAACGCCTACTACTGTTCTCCTCCTCCTCATCACCCCGTGCTTCATGAGAGGATCACTGAGGTCATGTCTACATGTTATATACAGTATATGATGCCTTCAGATGCAAGTCTGTACCTTGTTGATGGACGCAACCCCGTTTTCAGCCCCAAGGTGGGAGGGGCTGGCTAGCATGGTCCAAACCCATAGGCACAGCCCACCCTGAGTGCTCTTGGTCTGGCCTTCTATTGTCAACCTATAATTTACTTTGGTACCAAGATGTATTATCCAATGAGTGTCAGAGTTGGGAGTTGGTCTGTGAACGGGCGCAGCTGATTGGCCAGGAGCCACAGGAGCTCCGCCACAGCTTCAAACAACAAACATGGCGCCCCCCCCCCCACCCCACTGCAGTGAAACACGATGCATATCAACGTGGCTGTTAAATCAACCTATGATAACTTGTTTCATTAAAGGCAGCGTTGGGTTTTATAAACATCATCCAACATATTTTTCGTTTTTTATACACATGTAGCGCTCGTTGGCTGTGTTTTTGGGTTAGCAAGTGGACTAGCCCATTAGCCACATGATTGCCTGGCTCTTCCCTGATTCAGCACCTTAAAAAATACTACCTTATTTTTCCCTGTGATTCAAGTAATTGATTGTGATTGTAATTCAAGAATAATGAAGTGAAACAAAAAGACAATTCAGACTGAGGTCAGTCTACCCTCCCACTCGAAATTGCTCATACAGGGGACAATGCCAGACTCAAGCTTCAGGAAGCTGAGCTTGACTCTTATAATCAGGCTAGTGGCTGGCAGGAGCACCACAGCTTTTGATCGACTGAGACGGGCGGTTAGGGAGCGCTCTGCTGTGGTCTTTGTGGGGAACAATTACTATATGTTCTACCTATCAGAGATGGAACTTTATTGCTTTACTGCCCAGGTCCCAGAAATGTAGAAGAATTTTCATACCAGAGCCCACTATTTATTCTACTTTTTAGCCACGGACCACCATTTGATGTTGAGTTTAGTCTCTCGGACGAAAAACTAAGGATTGTCCTATTTACCACTCTTTTAACCCAATCACAATCCAACATTTGAACATGACTTGAAAAGGCGATAAAACTAAGGATTTTCAAGTTTGTGTCCACGGTTTAGGAGAGATACCTGGCACAACATTGTTCAAAATAGTGTTAATTCTTGAAAATTAAGTATTTCAGATATTTAAATATAATTTCACTCTTGAGTGCGGAAAATGAAACCAAATGGACCTGGGAGGGGCCATTTGGTTTCATTTTACGCTCTCAAGAGTTACAGATCTGTAAGGCTCCACTCGGTTACCAACTGTCCAGCATTTAGCTGGGGACCACCTGAAATCCTATCAAGGGCCACTGGTGGTCCCTGGCTTTACTGTACAAGCTAAGTTGGAGTAGTGGTTCAATCTGTGTCTCATTACAAGGGGGTGAAGTTATCATCTCCATCTGGTTGACATGTAGACATTTCTCTGTGGCTCTGCCTAGATGTTTCACAGGTTTACTTGGGTTACCCAGTAACTGTCTGAAACGATCGCATCCTTCACACTGTGGTGAAGCAACAGAGCAGAACACGTCTGGTTTCCATCATTTACACTGTGTTGTAAATTCATCTTTTATTTGGTACAATATTTTACGATTTGGTCTGCTGAAATGACTGGCTCTTGTCAAGTCGGCATCTGTAGCTTTTCAGTGTTGTTTTGATGTGTTACTAGGGTACTGTACTTAAGTACAATTATGATATATTTGTACATTACTTACTCAGTGTTTCTAATTTTGTACTTATGATGCCAATACTTTGTTTCTTTCAACCAAGGTTCATCTTCCAGGCTGTTATTAGAGAAATCAGAGAAAGTGGGTGTTAATTGTTTTACATTCCTTACCTTGTTTAGTTTTAGGGATTTTAGCTATGGGAGGAGGCATTCGCTCATGATCCTGAATACATATTTGTCTACAAAACTTTAAAGCGATTTATTTTTTATTATCTGCTACAGTCCTAAAAACACCCAAGGAAGTTATAACTGGCCACAGAAGTTCACAGGATCTACTGAATGTGAAGGAGGCAGCACACCGCACTTTACACACTTTACATATTTGGGCATACCTGACCCAGAGGCTCAATATGGTTTGTCACATTCAGTGGATCATTTGTTATAATTTCCTGTGGTTTATTAGGACTGTAGTACTACTGTAGCTAAAATCCATAAAACTAAAGAAAGCAAGGGATGTAAAAGAATTAACACCCATCTTTTACTTTCTCTAATAACAACCTAAAACACAAACCTTGGTTGAACAAAACAAAACTAAAGTTTCCATCATTGCATTGAGTCACCTGTGCCTCTGGCCATGTGCAGACATTGATGTCCTCGCTGTGGAGAGCGAATAGAACCAGTGATTGACAGCGATACACCTACACATGTCCTCGGGGCTCTCTCTCAAAAGGTCACGGTGACACCTGACAAAAATGTCCATTCTCAGAATTGTCGATGCCTGAAGGTCACACGCGGGCACAAGATTAGAGATCCTACGGAGGAATCGATCCGCTCCGATTTTGAAGGGCCACTTAACATTCAGCTCAGTGGGGCTCATTGACGCATCAGTAGCTGCCAAGATGCGGCCGAGTGCCAAGTCTGTACAGCTCAGTGTGCTACTATCACAGTCTACTATCTACTATCTCGCAGCCGTCACGCCATCTGTCTTGAATTCGATCGACAGTTCCCCACCAATGAGAATAGTGTAATTCGCTTTCCGGGAGCTATAATGGCAAGAACAGGCCAGTGGACGAACTGGACATGTTGAATACATGATCCAATAGAAATCTATAAATAGATGCTAATGACTTCCGTCTCTCATTGTACATTGCCCTTGCATTAGAGGTCCTCGATCTGTGACTTTGCAGAGAACTAGAACACCTCTTAATAGTAAATACTCACCATGCACCTGCACCTCTTGGTTCACCATATAGCAAGCACATCAATGGGAACTTCTAATCTGACCCTTATATCTAGCACTCATCCTATGTCTTTGCACGCCAGAGTGTGGTCTTATTCCTAGCTATAGTCATTGTCACTGCTTGTCTACAACAAGCATGGATGTGCTGTTTGTTTGTTTGTTTTTTAACTAGTGAGGTTTTGTCATTGAGAGACCACTGTTTGAAATGGCCTCTTCAATCTACCGGTAGTCCTATGTATTAAAGCTAATAGTGGCAACTTTAGTGTGTACAAACACTGTTTGTAAACAGATTTGTTTAAAAAACTGCTGGAGACTGCTGTGATGTGATTGACTGCCTCACCCCACACAACCCCTCCCCCTCTCACATTAGCACTGCCTTCCCTGAGCCCGACGAATGTTTTGTTTTCATGATTTGTTGACAACAATAAAGTTCTGGTCTGTCTGCAGGGAAACAGCTATGGCATCAAAGTAGAAGCAACGTAGAGGGGGAAAAAGGCAAACTATTCTATTTTGACTTTTGGCTTAAAAGTTTCTTCTATTAGGCTACCTTTAACATTCTGTATATCAAATGTTATTCTACATTTACTTGCATAGTAGATCAACGTTAGTGCTGTCATATTTATGCATTCAACTTGCAAATGCCACCTCCATAATTATATTATGTTGTAGTTAGTGAAATCAATCAATCAGCCTCTGTTATAATATCCAACTCTTTAAACTACTAACTAGGTTAGGCTAGAGTATGCTACTTAACAGTAGCAGGTTCGTACAGTGGACCATGACCATTGATATGCATCCGAGGTCGCTCATACCTGTTATTTCAAGCTGTAACACTGTTGACATGGATCGGCACGTTTTGTTAGGGTGGTGCAAGAATAGGTGATTGTGTGCTGTGGGCCGTGAGCGGGGCCTGTGTGTGCTGTGCATCTTCAAACCTATCTTAGCAGCACCCTGATAGCCCTACTGACAGCTCAGCCCTGGCAACCAGATATGATTTGTGCGTCGTACACACGCTCTCCTCTATAAAAGTGTTGTCTTGTGAAGCTGCATGCATTCTGCCACGCCCTGGGCTACAGTGTCTGCACAGCAGTCCGTGCAAGAGTAGTGGGATAGATGAAGACTATCGGATATCTAAAGTGGTGGCCCATCGATTTCCTGGTTCCATTAGCAATACCAAATATCATATTCATTATTTCATTTTGTGCTTTCTTTTCCATTTATGCCTTTTCCATTTATGCCTGCATTTTCTTCCCAATCACATTTTATTTTACTTAAATTGACATTTTCTCATTCGTCATTGTGTGGCTCCAACAACATAAACGAGCATAGCGCAGCGAACAAAATGCTGTTCTCTGAGAATCTGGGAATAGGAGACCCGTGCTGTATTCATAAGGCCACCCGGAGCCGCCCATTCACAGTCCTATGAGCACTGGGTAGTGCTTAGATCAGTGGTTGTCAACCAGTGGTCCGGGAACCACCAGTGGTCCTTAGAGAGTTCCAGGCGGTCCCCAGCAAAATGATGGAAAGTTGGCTAACCAGGTGTAACTCTTTGAGAGTGTAAAAATGAAACCAAATGAACCCTTGCAGGTCCATTTGGTTTCATTTTACGCTCTCAAGAGTTAAAATATTCATCATATTTGTCATTTTTGATCTGTTTGCTGTTTTATTTGCCAAATCCAGCCTGGAATTGTGGACAAAAGCAAAGGAAATCTGTAGTTTTGGGTCTGTGGGGCTAAAATGTCACAATATGGTGATACATGGCTCAAATGCTGGATATATTATATACTGGGTTTGAAAACCACTGGCTTAGACGGCATTTTGTCAGGAAATCAAGCACTCACCTTCCCTACTTCAGCTACAGAGATGCAGAATCACTGGAACACACCTGGGATTGATGAAGTGAAGTGATTGAAGGCCTAAATTATCTTGACATTTACTTACAAGGTCTAATCAGAAACCAGCCAATCATCCTCAAGTTTTTGGACTAGCCATGTATCAATGTATATTATGTAGAGCTGAAGTGGTTTATGAATGTTGTCTGATAATAATATTAATTATATTCTCTAAAGTAACTAGTCACAAAAGTTTTAAAATAAATGTATTGGCGTAAAAGTTCAATAGTTGCCTCTGATATGTAATCGAGTAGGAGTAAAAGTACTTGCTATTGGTTATACTCAAATAAAATACAAATAAAAGTCTTCACTTGTACAATACAGCACAGTAGCCCCCCACCCCCAGGCTAGGCCCCCTCAGGCCCCCTTGTGATGTCGGGGCTGTACAGTAGGCTATTACAGAGGTTCCCAACGTTTTTTTGCCTGGGGATCCCCTGAAAATGCTTTGGCCAATGTCGGCCTAAGTTGAGAACCCCAGCAGTGTGGTACACCTACTTTACGTTGATTTATAGTTCTGTCTCTCATGCTCTGCTTTCTGGGGGATCTGTGAATGATCTCATATTCTGTCATGCTGCCGCAGAAAATCTGCCGCCAAACTGAATGCAGTATCGCTGCAATATAGATGAATGGTTAATGTTGAACTGTAGTGTCGACACTCATCAGAATACACAGACACATCTGTTAGAGCTTCAGAGTTGTCACTAGCTAGCTGACGGAGCATATTCATGCACTATCAGGGAGGGAGGAGGTGCATGGAGGGTGACTGTGAGAATAAGAGCATGATGGCGTGAAAGAGAAACCAAAGCTGCAAGGAGAGAATGACTGAACACAGAGGGGAATTTAAAGGACAACCAAGGTTAATGTTTTATCCGGTTGTTATTAGAAAAAGTAAAAACAAAAGATGAGTGTTAATTGTTTTGCATTCCTTGCTTTCTTTAGTTTTATGGGTTTTAGCTATGGGATGGATGGGGCATTCGAACATGGTCCTAAATACTTTTTTTTTTACAAAAGATTCAAAAGGACTTCTTTTTTATCATCTACTACAGTCCTAATAAACCCCAGGAAATTATAACTGGCCACTGACGTTCACTGAATGTGAAGGAGGCAGCACACCGCACTGCACTTTAACACCCATCTTTCTCTAATAACAACCTAAAACATAGGGGAAAAAAATAAAGTTGTCCTTTAAATTGACATCTAACAATAAAAAACATGCATGTCTGACAATACATAAATTCATGTTATGCAACTATACTGCATCTGTGGCTGTGCTTTTTCACAAAGTCCAACTGAATTAACACTTTACATCTTGCTTTGTTGGGAGATCTGTTGCAATAAATAATATAGCCACTGTGTGGCTATGAGCATTTCATACACAAATACAAGTCAAGGCAGGAGAACAGTGGTATTAATTCTATCTGCAGTCCACCAATGCCCAGTGGTTAGGGTGGGTTGAGTGATGCGCTATAGCTAGATTGCTGCATGGACTCTGTCTGGCCGTCAGTCAGTCAGTCAGTCAGTCAGTCAGTCAGTCAGTCAGTCAGTCAGTCAGTCAGTCAGTCAGTCAGTCACCAATCTATCTCACTCTTATATCATGCCCCTCTCTCTCTCTCTCTCTCTCTCTCTCTCTCTCTCTCTCTCTCTCTCTCTCTCTCTCTCTCCCTGATTTGCACTGTCCCTTATGCCTCTCTGTATCTGTCTCCTTTCTATACGAGTGTCTTTGAGAGGATCTTTGGTTAATCTCTCTCCGGCTGCCCTGTGCAAACTATAATCAGTGCTGTTGGAGTCCATATCGCCCAGCAGTCATTTGTTTTTCTCCTCTTTTACTTCCCGTTTTTTCCCCCCCTGTCTCACTCACACGCTCTCTTGCTCGCTTGCCAAAATGTATGTTTGTGTGTGTGCGTGTGTGTGTGTAGACTAGAGGGAATGGCATGGGCAGGGAGCGCGGCGGTGCAGAGACAGGAGGAGAGCGACGCTCTCCCCCGGCAGAAAGCACTGCATTCATTTAGCCAGAGAGCGCCTTAATGCCGCGGACGCCGTGACTGACTGTGTGAGCCTCTAGTTAGCGGGGCTGCCAAGCCCCCCTCTCTCTCTCTCTGTCTCTCTCTGGTTCACCAGTTGAATGCTACCAGTGTGTCTGGATGTGGGAGCACTGGGCCGGAAGGATCGCTCCGATGCCCCCGGTGAGTCTGTCCGCGGGGGTGAGAATTTCTGCTGGACTTGTAGCTTTTCGGGGGCCTCCCTCTGTGCTTGCTTGCGTTTCCACTAACTAACTTTGCTCCATGCTGGGAGCCGGGCGAAGGCTTTTCGGGAACACCCTCTGCCGTACTCCGCCAACACCCTGGTTCCACTGCTGGACAGCTGGACACCCTGCTCCCTGTAAGTAGTCGGTATGAGCTCAGCTTAGCATTTTTAGAAAAGGATATACTCGGGTGTTGGTTGCAGTTGTGGCGTTTTCTTTTTTGCTGTTTTTTTTTGTATCACCACATTAAACCTAGCGTCTTTATTCTCCTATGGTCAGCTCTGACCCACTAAGAGTAAAAAACAAAACAAAACAGAGAGCCTGTCATATAGTATATAGGCCACCGGGCGCCTCTGGTCAATGAAGTATATACTGTAGGGGTTTAAGTGGTTAAATGAACTGGGCAGTGTACATTTTAGTTCAAAGTCAGAGTTATTACAGTGAAAGTGTCCAAGAGTGCTTCCCCCAGAGGCTTCTTTTATCCTTGTAAAAAGAAAAAAAAAGTTGCATTGATGCTTTGGGGTCATTCGGTTGTCAACAGATGGGTTCTAATTAGTGGGACATTCCAGGGAAGAAGTTAGTGAGCGAACAAGGGAGGGAGCGAGTGTAGCGGAGGGGAGAGAGAGAGGATATATCTGTGACTGTCCCTTCCTAACCGAGTCTCATGGACCAGAAAGCATTGTCTTTGATTCTCTTCTCTTCAGCACGAGGGCTAGGCAAGCTTATTGGTCTCCATGGTGATGCTGCTGTTGTACGGAGAGAGCAGCAGTCCAGATGAGAGCTCATTGCGTTAATGCAGTGGTTTTCAACAGGTGGTCCAGGGACCACCAGTGGTCCCTGAGAGGATTCCACAGGTGGTCCACAGGCTAAACGATGGAAAGTTGCTTAACCAGATGTAACTCTTTGAGAGCGTAAACATGAAACCAAATGGACTCGCGAAATGGACCCTCGCGGGTCCATTTGGTTTCATGTTTACACTCTCAAGAGTTAAAATATTCATCATCTGAATTAGCCCAAGTCTACACAACTAGAGAATGTAGAAGATTAATGGTAATTTTGACCTGTATGTTTGACTGTTTTGTTTCTTAAATCCAGCCTGGAATTGTGGACAGAAGCAAAAGAAGTCTTTAGGTTTGGGGCTGTAGGGATAAAATGTCATCAAATGGTGGTTCGTGGCTCAAATTCTGAAGAAATAGTGGACCCTGGTATCAAAAAGGTTAAAAACCACTGCACTAATACACTACCTATATGTACCATAATCTCCAGTATGTTGACATGTACCAACAGTATGAAAGCCAATATTGCTTTGTGATCACTGGATGATTGCTGCAATTTGAGGAACTTTGACAAAAACCATTGGACGCACACATAATTGAAAAAGACAACACAACATGGCGATAGTTCAGGTTGGTGTGGAAGGCAGAAACTGTACATTGCCCTTCATAAATATCATTTATGCAATGTTCAACTCACTCATGTCCTTCAGTTCATTCCCATTTTGCTAACAAGCTCACACATACACAATACTCAATCTAAAAGGTTCACTTACTGTAGGCGGTCTTTAGAAGCAGATCACTGTTCACACGTTATGTTTGTCTTAATCGCAGTGCCTTTGTCTTGTTCGCAGTGCTGTTCCCTCCACCTCTTTCTCTTATCATTTTAAAGGGCCAGTGAATTAAAAAAACAAGTTTTTTTTTTCCAAACTTTGGGCCCACATCTGTGGTCATTATACAGCCATATCTGACAACTCATGCCAACAAAATGTGAAAGTCTTCACTTTTGTGTATTTTCATATTAAAACTTCCTAAAAATGAAATTTTAATTAGGCCTACTTCCTTAAACGAAACTGTCAAAAATCACATGTTACTCGTATTACTGGGTTTAAACTCAGTCTTCATGTTAGAATATATTGTATATCTGAACGCAGTATATGGTAGAAATAAGACACACAGCAGTGAAGAGGTGGAGGTGAGCGACTATTGTAAACAAACAGTCCATGTGTGTTGGATAGCTCAGTGTAGAGTCGGATCTTAGATCCCATCGCCTGAAGGGATGCACCCTCTGATTGGTTCAGAAACACTCTGTGCCAGATAATCGGGTGGGATCCATAATAAAAGCCCATCATTTCCACTTCATTCCACCTTTTAAGGGACATTTCACCTCTGGAAGAAACTGGGGTGCCGAACAGAATTTATAATGCTCATTCATAAGTTACCTCTAACAGTTCAAGAGCCTCTGAAGTTTTATCAGTTTGGTTGTTGGCCCATAGAGTAGTAGTCTCCAAAGTGACAGACCTCTCACTGCTATACTCTGCCTAGCTGTCAGCTTGGATCAGTAGAGATTAGAGAAGTAGTGTTTTTTTACTCCTGTCTGCATTACTCATACCTACGCGCGCACACACACACACACACGCACACACACACACACACACACACACACACACACGCACACACACACACGCACACACAGAGAACCTCTAGGGAACTACAAATGCCAAGTCAACCTGCTCCACCTCTCTTCCACTCTCAGTGGATGGCAGTTCAGTAATGGCAAATGCCACGTCTAATCTGGTTCTGTATCTGGCTTCCGTCTTTCACTAAACAGAAGTTTGTTCTCGGCTTGCCCTCCCAAACTGCAGTACATCTAATACTTCCCTCGTCTGACTTTTAAAGGACAATTCCAGCCCAAAAAGCTTTCTTACAGTACCTTTATTTGCAGTTGATTTATTTCCAAAGAAAGTAGTCCAGTTGTTATTTAGTGAAAACACTCGTACCCGTACCCCAAAATAAGCTTAAAACGGGGCTAATGGGTGCTGTTCAAATTCACTTATTTACATCGCTCCAACAATGTCAGTAGTGTGTTGAGTCGTGGTTCAGCCATGAACCGTGCACCACGCCCCCACCTTTTGAGACAGTTGAATGACTGCTTAACCGGAAGTGTGAGTGTCAACACATTACTGACATGGTGGAGAGACAATATATAGAATAAAAATGCATTTTGGAGTGATGTAAATAGGTGAACAACGCCCCATTCGCCCCATTCTAAGCTTATTTTGTGATAGGGCGAGCGTTGTGTTGTTGTTGTCATTTGGGACAGAATGGGTGCAGATATTTTGAAAAACTGCTGCTCCCACACCCACTCTATCCCATTCAAGTCATTATCTCAGATTCGCCCCCTGCATGTCGCTTACAAGCGTAAAAAGATCGAGGACTGAACGTCACTTCCGGGACTTGTGACACGGAAGCCTTTTGGGGTGGAATTCTCCTTTAACTCATCTCCCTCTTTCCCTTTCTGTTTTTTATCTGTCCACAGCTACCAGCTCCACCAAGCTGGAAGACTTGAGTTTCCTTGATGAGCAGCGCAACACGCCCCTGCGGACGTCCATCCGCCTACCCTGGCATAACACCGGGGGACGGCCCCCTCAGGACTCCAAAGGTAAACAAGGCTGATGTTTTCTATCTGGACAGATGGCATGCTGGGCAAACCCACTGGAGAATATGCTGCTGCTGCTGCACTTCTCCCCAGTTCTTATGGGACATGTGGAGGTCATGGTGGTTCAGTTGGAAGAGCTCACAGCTAGAAGGTCTTGGGTTCCCGCTGGATGCACCCGCTGGGTGCTGGGGAGCGTTTTTCTCTCCTCTACATCATTAGTGCCCATACCCTAGGGTTTTTTTTTGGCGACGGGGCCATTCTGTGTGGAGTTTTGCATGTTCTTTGCGTATCCCCTAGGGTAGGGGTTCCCAAAAGTTCCCAAAAGATCTCCACACAGTGTGTGCAGGTAGATCACATGACAGTTACCTTAAATTATACACTGTTAAGGTAAGTGTCAAATCAAACCCCAATTACTTTGTTTTCAAACATCAGTAGTAGCATATACAGTACAAGAAAGCCGTCCAATTCTCCCTCTCCAATTTCATTTCAATTGCATTATTCGTAAACACTGTATAACAGTAAGTAACACCATCCCCACTATTTCCAAGCTCCCACTTTCCAGGGGCTTGAAATGGATTTTCAGTAATTAGATGAACACATTTTTGATGTGTAGATCTTGTTGAGCCCATCATTTTGAAAGTAGATCTCAAGTCAAAAAAGTGTGGACACCCCTGCCCTAAGGCCTCCGGTTGGTACCTCACAAAAAACACGCACAACTGCATATCGTGTACAATTTCCATGTGGCATTTAGGAAATGCTACACTTATGTGTCTATTGTGTAAAGACTTCAAACCCAATCTAATTTGACCTAATTAGTGCACTGCAGGTCATCGCCAGTGCACAAACAACTTTTTGAAAGGAAACATTTGTGCACAAACTACAGAGTGTACCTGAAGCATTTGCTTATTTTTATTTATTTATTTTTTTACATAGAAGAGAAGGGAATGTTTTGGTTGTCCTTGTTTACCCTTCTGTTCACAGCAAGAAATCCCACAGTTAATATTTAATTAGAACATGAATAATTTAATATCGCACCATTAGATAGACTGAAACTATTTGACCCTCTTCTAAAGCCCTCTCTAAGCATAGCGCTGTGAGCAGTACATCACTGGTTCACATTTCACATCCCTGAGGATGGACCAAGCACCACTGTTGTTCATACGTTCACAACTAATGCAAGCATATACAGTTGTAGTACAAAAAACACAGTCTGGTGTCTGTTTTTTTGTACTGTATCTTGCTACATGTACTGACCTCCGTTGCTGCCTTTGGATATGCAGATGCTGGTCAGCTAGTTTAATAGTTTCCAAAATGCTTAAGCCCATGACCAAAGAGAGAGATTAAATGTTTGCCTGGGACCCAAACTAGTAAAAATAGCTGTCCCTATCTGTCTCTCTCTCAGCACGCCCTACTTGCACCCGCCCCGATCACGCAAGTAATAAAAAAAAAAAGATGTAGGAAACAGAACAAAAAAACATTGCATAGATGCACCTGGGACTATCCTCAGTGATGTATCCTGAGGTCAACACAGTTTCAGACATTTCAGGCCTCACCCTGGGGGATGCTTTATGGGTCCTGACCTGTGCTTGGTAACCACTGAGCTGGTGAACTCGGCTGCATGCGGACAGCAGTCTGCAACTGAAGTATGATGCCGTTTTCTACTTTGTTATAAAATGAAGGAGTGTGGCCAAGAGACCCCTGTGCTAGCCCTCTACTGCAATAGTTTTCAACCTTTTTCATGCCAGGGCCCACAATTTATTCTGTATTTTAGCCATGGAGTTGATGTTGAGTTTAGCCTCTCGGATCAAAAAACAAGGATTTTCAAGTTTACGTCCACAATTTAGGAGAAATTAGGCAAGTTGTTGGTCAAAATATCTATACGTATATACGTATCTATAATCCTCACAGGGACCACTGGTGGTCTCCGGACCACTGGTTGAAAATCACTGCTCTACTGGCTAACAATGCAGGCTGTTTGATGAGCTGTGCATGAAGAGTGAAGCTATGCCTCACTCTTTAGTAGTCTCTGTGTGTCATGATTCATGATAGTTTTGTTGGAATCAATCTTTTAACAATTGCCACATGTGTCTTTTTTCCCGAAATTGAAACAGATGAGCAATTGTACACTGAAGCACATTTTTAAGTGATTTTGGATCTTTTTTTTTTCTACCTGGTCTAAGTGGGTGGGCGTATGGGTGGCAGACATTGCCAGTTGTGTTTCTTGTTGACACCAGATAAAGTGACGGAGTGTGCTGAATCATTCAGGACAAGGACAACAGACCAACATTGTGCATCAGGAAACTGATTCATTATTTCAACAACAAAGCATAAAGGAAAGAAAAAGGTCACCCAAACCGACGCCCCTTCCTTCATGCTCCTTCCTGGTAGTAACAATAATATTCTCAGTGTTCCTATTGAAAGCAGGGACGGCTCCCCTCAAAAAAAGCCCAAATTGATTGACTTCTATGTAAACAAAGATTCATCAGCCCCCTTCTCGAAATCGGCCGTACCACCATAGCACCCCCAGTCACAGTTTTTCTGGAGCCGTTGCTGATTGAAAGTAATGAAAATGTAACCGCATTGGTCACATTTGTACACTCTACAGTTACAAATGGGAAAATTAACAGCATTTGACTGTGTAAAATATATAAATGAAGATTCAATTTAAGAGATAAATTATAGTTACAGTAAGTATAGGCGAGAGCCAGCATGGCTATCAGTATTCAACACTCTGCCTCAGGTTTTCCTCCCTGAGAAATGTAGAGTTTACAAATTCATTGCATCGTTCCTTTTGTTGAAGCCCCTTCCTACCAAGGGGGCAGAGGTGTAAACACATGAAAGGTGGGCATTGATTACTTCCAGCAGCGTGCTGGATTGAGTTCCCCCCCCCAGTCTTTATAAATAATGATATGCCTGGTGTGAATATTAAACTGTCTGGGTGCTGTAATCCAACATTGATAAGTAATAATGCAACATGCAGTGGCCTACAGTAAATCAGTGGATCCCAAACACTTTTTTGGTGGATCATGGACACATTATAATGAGTCCCTATACTTTTCCTACTTTTCCTTCATGTAGTTTTTAGTTATTGTGGACCCTTGCAGGTTCATTTGGTTTCATGTTTACACTCAAGAGTTCACCTCTACCTAACTAGAGAATGTAGAAGATTAATGGTCATTTTGATCTGTATGTTTGACTGTTTTCCAAAATCCAAAAATCCAGCCTGGAATTCTGGACAAAAGCAAAAGAAATCTTTAGTTTTGGGTCTGTGTGGTGAAAATTACCTCAAATGGTGGTCTGTGGCTCAATAAAAGCTGAATAAATGTGGGCCCTGCTATGAAAAAGGTTGAAAACCACTGCTTTAAATGTAGTAGTGAGAATAGCCAATCTGTGAAGCACTGGCCTACATGACTTGTGTCCTTCCGTTCTGTCCCTCTCTCAGCACGCTTTGCCCCCTACAAGCCTGTGGACATCATGCTGAAGCCTCTGTTGTTCGAGGTGCCCAGCATCACCACAGACT
Source organism: Benthosema pterotum (assembly GCA_039105355.1). NCBI lineage: Eukaryota > Metazoa > Chordata > Actinopteri > Myctophiformes > Myctophidae > Benthosema > Benthosema pterotum. The sequence continues at coordinate 28,317,662 of CM076978.1, forward strand.
CCGTCTTCGTGGGCCGCGACTGGCTCTTCCAGCAGCTGGAGGACGTCCTGAAGGCCAGCGAGGCCGCAGACAACCGCGGCGCCATTGTGGTGGGCAGTGTGGGCTACGGCAAGACAGCCATCATCTCCCGCCTAGTGGCGCTCAGCTGCCACGGAGGCCGCATGCGTCAAATCGCCTCCAACAGTCCCAGTGCCTCCCCCAAAAGTAAGACTTTTATATGTCTAAGTCTATGTCTGTGTTTATACAGTATATATAAGTAACTACCGGTACTGTAAGTACATTTTAATATAGTACTTCACTTAAAGGGGAATTCCACCCATTTTCCAACCATTTAATAGACCTTAGAGATGTTGTGTGGACTGCACATGATAAAAAAAGTTCCCATATATTCAGTGAAATGGAGGTCTGAAAAAAATCATTAAGATGGTGAAACTGTTCTGTCTGGTCATTTTGTTGAGGTCACTGGAGCCACGCAGTAAAAGTAAATTAATCCAAAAAACGAACTTTTTTTTCGTTAATTGTTGACCTCTCTATCACAGGGAACTATGTTTTTTGTCCATATCACTACGCCCAAAAAGTAGTTCCATGTGATAGGAGGGTCAAAAATGAACGAAGGACGTGCTAATATTTTATTTTGTGAATTAATGTACTTTTACTGTGTGGCTCCAGTGACCTCCACAAAATGACCAGAACTACTTGACCAAAACCACAGCAGAACTCCCACCATGGGACTCTGGACATCAATTAGTACAGTTGATGACACTATATTAATGGCAAGTATTTCATACAACTTAAGTTCCAAAAATCTGAACTATCCCTTTAAGTAAAAAAATGTGAGTACCTTTTCCCCATGACTGACTATTGCATTGTTGTGGTGCAATACGACAATTCAGCAATATCCTATTGTTGCAGTCAGATGTCTTTGTCCAATGCCTGGTAAAACTCTGCAGGAACTATTATTCTGTTCGCAACCTAATATGGGCTAATCTTAGTTATCCTCAATACACAGTGATTCATGAGCAACATACATACAGTACCTACATACAGTAATATGAGTAAAAATATAAGCAGGGAGTTATATAAATCTGATATAATTGTTGCATCATCATTTTAAATTAAGTTAAATCCCTCTGAAATATTCACTGAAGCTGAGCTGTAGCAGCAATACTCTGTATAAGCAAATTTTAACAGTCAAATCTCATACATTTGCAAATATAAATATTAAATCACTCTGCCTAGGAATAACTTTTTGTGATTGATTGAATTATTGCATGAGATGAAGTCATCACTACATGTCGTTAAAATGGAGATGCACATTTATTCCTTTAAATTTACAATTGCATGTCACACTGGTAATGAACCCACGGCAAACATGGTGGCGGTGTCACGTTCTGCTTTACGATATTTGCCACGGCTCTAGCCCCAGCTTTTATTTTGAAGCACCAGATATCCGAAACCGGATGTATGATGATGTCATGGTGTTTCTAGTGTCAGGACCATTCTGTCCTCTAACACTCTGCAATAATCTGCAATAATATCCGGGTCACAAGTCCTGGAAGTGATGTTCAGTCCCCGTTCTTTTTACCCATGTAAGCGACATTCAGGATTTGAATGCATTTGATAGGATGGGTGTGCGTGCGGGTGCAGCAGTTTTTCAAAATGGCCGCGCCCATTCTGTCCCAAATCAAAGGCAACAACACGGCAATCGTCAGATACGCTCAGATCAAAATATGGATTAAGGAATGGAATCAATTAATTGTTGTGATTGATTGCTGTGTTAGGCAGCCTAGTAGGCCTACAGGTAGGGGGTTAATATTGAGAGGCAATGCACAAGGAAAGGCCGGGGACAACTTGTTGTGCATTTACACACTGCAATGTGTACAGAAAATGTGTTTGTATTTACTTAGTTAGTTATATTTGAGAAATTCAGCAAACAAACACCGCGTTGCCTTGGAGATCAGCTCCTTGATATGAATCATTGTTTTCCCTTCATGTTTGCAAGGTGGAGGAGAGCCAAACATGGAGCTCCCCCTCAGCCAGCCTCCACAGCCCACTCCCCCACCCAGTGCCACCAACACCCTGAGGACCAGCAGCAGCAGCTGTCCCGGGACCCCCGAGATCCAGAGACGTAGGGAGGAAGCCGTCAAGCGCCTGGCTGCCAAGGTAGGACATTATGGAACCTGTGTACTGGAAAACGGCCAAAATATTTTGCGCCAGGGTTCCTTTGGTTAAGGACCCCAACCCTCACCCCCCACACACACACACACACACACGCACACGCACACACACGCACACACATGGGTTGTCCCTGTAGGTTATACTGTACCAGTTAAAATGGTGTAGTTTCTTTTGTTAGCATTTATTTGTGTTACGTACAGTATACTAGGACCTTACCCATTGTGAATATATGAACACCAAATAGTATTTATAGTAGTTATAGTATGGATGATTTTGACAGTATGAACTAGATCACCACTCTGTAGAGTGCAAACCAGGGGCGGATGTAACATCGCCCGTGGCGTGAAGCCGCACCCCTGCGAGGGACCGAACACTGCGCACCACGCACCGATCGCCCTCCTTGCGTCCGCTCCACTCACACAAGTAAAAATGAAAACAGTCTGAGGTCATACAATAGATTCAGTAATGGAGGAGACCATGCTATGATCCAAAAGGATACTGCAGGGAATATCATAATCGCTGTTTTTTATCAATCACTATATCTATATCTGGATACGTACTGTAGTGCATACTTGGAGTCCTCCAATGTAAACAGACTAATCTCTATGTTTGTCTTTGGAAAAGATCCCTTACTCTATTAAGGGAATACTTAATGAGTTATTCCCGTTATTAAAGGGCCCCTTTATTAGCAACGGTATTTCGAAAGCACTGATTAGGAAAGGACACTGGGTCAATAGAGTAACTTGAGAACTTGCAAGCCTGTCTACTATGTCCAGTATGGACTGACATGCCTTGTGATATGTAAACTGTATGGTAGGGCAGAGATGGACAGTTTACATTACTGGCAGAAATATGTTTTATTTTGTTTTTTTTGTTGTCTTTATTCATGTTGCTTGATTTGCTTGATTCTTTTATATTGTGGATGTAATTATTGTCATCATGCGTTTATTGTGATTGTATTGTATATTGACTTTGTTATAATTGAAAATCCTCATACAACACAAGTTGCAGCATCCCTTTAAAAACACATTAGAGTTAGTCTGATTATCAGACTCGAGTTCAGCTTCCTGAAGCTTGTGTCTGAAATTGTCCGCTGTTTGAGAGATTTCAAGGGGGAGAAGTTGTCGGTTGTTACATCTTGGTTACATCTTGGTACCAAAGTAATTATAGGTTGACAATATGTGGTCAGACCAAGAGACTCGGTCCACTCAGAGAGTGGGCTGCGTCGATCGGTCTGGACCAGGCTACATTGGGGCCATGGTTTGTCCACTTGTTTCATAACAAATCATAACAAATCTGTGTTATCTTCCATGTCTGATGAAACACAATATATTTTGTGTTGTTTTTCGTGAGATTCAATCAGATGTAGATTGCGTGGTGCTCCGTTGTCCACTTTTCTCAACATTTCCTTCCTTCATCTCCTGGGCTGACTTGTGAGTGCAGCCCTTCACGTCGCTGTTAGTATGTATGAGATGCATTGCAGAGACGTGACATGAGCCGCACTCAGGTTGATTTACATTTGTTTATATTCATTTCCGTCTCCATATGATGAAGCCACAAGGATTAGACCTTAGACCGTGGCGATCTGGCTGACTTTAATGAAAGACAATCCCTGTGTTTAAAAGACGTGGCGTTTCATGGGGGTTGTTTGATTTGTGCAGCGGTGTGCTTGGTTAAACGGCAAATATTAAAGGCTGTTGCATCAGCCAGCCACAGAGTACAGTACAAGGGAGTGGTAATGAGGAAGTCCTTCACCTAGCTCTATTTTTGATCATCTTGTCTCTTGTTCATTCACTGAGAGGTACAGAGAGCCACATCACATTTTGTGGAGCCAGACTCTCATAGTCTGCTTGTCAGTGTTGCCACGGTAACGCTAATAGCAGGACCAGAACGGCCTCGCCTGGAGTCACATACCGTTCTTTTCACTGGAACGGTGCTTCTCAACCACTGGTCCAGGGACCTTTAGTGGTCCCTGAAAGAGTTCTGGATGGTCCGCAGGTAGACCCTGATTGGGTTTAATTTGTTTACATTACATAATTTACATATTTTTTTACATTATTGTTAACAATAATGCTTTGGTCATTCTCATGCTCTGGTCTGCATGACCAGAGCATGTAAAATAATTTTGATAAATGTTTGCCTTATCTCCTATGGTACCACATCAATACAAATCTTATCCAAGAACAACAAAATATTAGTTGTTTTGTTTAGTTTTTTAGGCAGAATCTCATCAAAGGTGCTCCTTAGCTTAATTGCTGAATAAATAATAGGCCTTGATATGAAATAGTGAAATAAAACCACTGATTTTATAGCATCCAAAAAATGGATTCCTGACCTGAATGAGATAAGGTTACTTCTATTGAAGTCTAATATGCCATCTAAAAACCTAGCTATTGGACATTGGTCTTTAACAAGTGAAATATTTCCAAACCGTAACGCAAAGATTTTCTACATTTTCAAAAAAGCAGCTCTACAGTTATTTCAGCTGTTTGTCATGCGATGTAGCATAAAGTTGTAGTAAGCGGCACTACAGGTTTCAATAGAGAGCAGAGAAGTACATTACAGTACATAATGTAATACTTGTCATCAAACGGTGTGATAAAATGTTCATATACAAGAACAAATTTAACACCCAATTTGGTTAGCATTACCTGTTTTATTATCATGCACAGCAGTGCTCCATATTTTGCGTGTTGCGGATGAAATTGCCACTGAGGTACCCTGCAGTCTTCTTATTATCAGGTTGCAGTCCTTATCTAGAGGCGGACCTGTTAACTACTCACCACTTCTCCTCACATTTTCCTCATTGGCTGGTTGGCCAGCCAATCAGGGCTCAAGATACTCCGAGGATGCTGTGAGCACTGTAGAATGTGTCCTCTCCTCTGCGTCATCACTGCTCATACCCGAGGTGGGGTCAGGGGCATGGGGGGCAATGCCCAGTGTGCCCCACCAAACACGGTGGCGTGCAAAACAACCCAAGATATTTCAAATAAAAGTGCTTACATTTGAAATGATTTGAAACACTACTACTGCTACTAACTAACTACTATTGTGGCACCACTAAACCAACAGCATGTCAGACCTTTAGCTTTATACATGCTGCATGTCTGTTGCAACTTCAACAACAACTGATGTTATTTTTGATGCTTAATTGCCCAATAAAAGTCCTGTAACCGAAAGTGGTATGGGTGCGGCTTCATCGCCCCGTGCCACGAAACGGGCAATGAAGCCGCCCCCCACCATTTTCTCCTGCCCCCCAATTGAGGAATATTACATCCGCCTTTGGGTGGGGTGGGCAAAACGGCCCATTTTCATGTTCTCCCTGTGACCCTCACAAAAACATGCAGTACTCTACACTGCCCCCCCCCCCCCCCCCCCCCCCCCCCCTTGCCAAACCAGGCGCTGGTTGGTCAAGGAACTGGTTGGAATAATGTGCTCCTTCCATGTGTTACTGTACGATGTCCAACCTCTGACCAGACCACATTAACCAAATGAACCCCAGTGCCTATTCTGCCTAAAATTAGTTTGTGAGTGTTGGGTTGCTCAGCTCACTATGTTAGCTTTCTACCTGATTAACAATAGCTGTATAGCGTTTAGCAATTAGATGAATACCTCCTGAATACCTCCTGATAAGTCATTAGAGAGACAGTGGAATTCATGTAATTATAGGACTTCAGCTACACTGTGCTTTCAAAGCTAGCGTTCAAAATTGCATTCATGTGATAGCCTTGTGTGGCTTTGGCATGAGGCTTCCTGTAAATGGAAAACAACTGCAGCCTATGTCCCTGAATTTTTACTGTGTTTTTCTTTATATATGTAGTTTGTATTTTCATTTTATGTGAACCCCACAGTGTAGTCAAGACAACATAAAGGCAAATAAAAACAGAAACATATAGTCTATGACGCTATACTCAATATCTGTTGCATCTGTGTTGCTTAGGTTTTAACTTTACCCAATGGGAAATAGCAGATTTACAAGATTTTAGATCTGATATTTTAAAAATCATGAAATGTGTGCACTTTTGAATATGCTATATCTATATCACAGTGAATACATTTAACTGTAATCGTATGGGCTTCTGGGCAGTCCTTGAAACAACACATTAAGATATTGGTCCGGCGGCTACTGGTACTTGCAATATTTATTTGTACAATATTTGCCTCTGAGAAGTAGTGGAGTACAAGTAAAAGTACATTACTTGTACATCAATGTAATCGGCCACTCGTCCACCAGTGGTAATCGATGCGCCCCTGCCAGACAGCTCGCTTCGCTTTATGCCACTGAAGCACATCCAGACATATCTGAAACCCATGCAGCATCCCTGTAGCCAATTACTGTGTAAACGGCCTCCACCAGGCCCTCCATGGTGGGAGCTCTGCTCCGCTGATGAGTGAATACTGCTGCACAGAGCAGCTTCTCTCAGATGAAAAAGGAGGCGCTTTTTCACATTATTGAACCCCAAAAATAAAGGAATAACCAAATTTATAAAGTTAAGGTTCGAATTTATATATAAAAAATGCTGTGGGAGTTGTCTAGCTTTACCATTGGACGGTGGCATGTGGAAAAGAGTTAAAACGGATTGTTCATTCATTCAACGCGTGGAGAGCTTGTAGATCAGTTGTATTTACCACTCAGCAATGCTATACAATTGCCTCGCTCGCACTGCTCTACTCCACCTCTCTCAGCTCTCAGTGCAGGAATATGCAGTCTACAGGGACGTGCACACATAGACATAAAAGACATAAAAGGGGCTACAGCCCCTGCCCTTTTTCACAGTGTTGCCCCTATTCGTTGGAATCCATGAGGGGTTTTAAAAGAAATATTCAACTGTCATTTTTGGCCAATATTTGTCTTGTGTGTACCAGATTTGAGATTATTTGATTGACTGAGCACAAAATGTGATATGATGATTAGAGCCCCCCTCACTTCACACGTGTGTGATTTGTTTTTACAAATGGATGATGTTTTGAAATTGCCCTCATAACCGGGGCAGTGCGTGAAGCAGTTATCATGTTGTGGTAGATTGCACGTTCAGTATCTGGTTGATAGTGCAGAGCCAGATTCTTAGTTGTTGTTGTTGTTGTTGTTTTTCTCAATGGCAACGACTTCATTGCAAGCACAGCAGGAGAGGAAGTGCTGCGCTGCAGAAGTTATTCCATGAGGTGTCTTTCAGCCAATACTTCCAGCATGGCTCATTGATGAGGTAGTGGTCTGTATGTAGGTCGGATGTGAAAGTAGCCTTTCACTGCAGTGCCTCTCTGATAGCCCTCTCCTGAGACACTAAGTACTGTGTTATATGCAGATGCAAAAATCTAATTTGTTCCGTCATTCTTCCATGATATCACAGCCCTGCCTCTGTTGTAGTTTTCCACTAGACATTTTTTGCATCCTACAATCTGTTTTTTGAAAGTTTTCAATTCAAGACCGATTCCGTTGGTGACAGAGAGGCCCTAATCCTTTATAATGGGAGTGTGTATACTGTATAGCACGTATACTGTAGATTTCACCAAGTGCTGATAAAATAACTAGTACCTGCCGTGTGCCCTGGGGACATGCCTTGTGCCCAGGGACATGCCCGCATAATAACAGTAAAATGTTGAAAATGGGAGGTATTCCCCTTTAAATAAAAAGTACTTAAATAAAAGTATGAATTTTACAATATAGAAATATTTTGCTAACAAAGAAAAGGTCTGAAGTATCAGCATGAAAATGTACTTAAAAGTACCAAAAGTAGAAGTACTACAGCAGTTCTCCTGTCCCCATGGCACCCTCCTATGTGCTCCAGATCTCTCTCTCTAAATCGATGTGGGTGAAACGGCACAGAAACCTGTTCAGCCGCTGTAGCGGTTGCTACTTTTGGAGCTCGGTCTGCCACTCTGGGGCTGTGCGGAGGCTATCTGAGGTGGCTATAGGCATTGCTTGGCTAGTTCATCATCCTCGTTCTGTGATGTGGGCGGAGGGGAGGGCGGATCAAAGTCGGCTCAAACCGGGCCAGAGGGAAATTTGTGAGTTTTTGCGGAGGTTGTGAATTATCAACGGTCACCACCAGACAAGGTCAAGCTGCAGCAGCCTCAGATCTAAAGTATCCCTTTACTGAACTCGGTTGCCATACAGTGTGCATGATAGATTTCCATAGTAATGCTGCAGTGTGGGATGAGGTTAGACATGATGGCTTATTCTGTATTCAAGGCTGGTGTATTCTATGAAACGCCTCAGTTCAAAACAATCCTATATTTATAGGATCTTTAATGGCACAGCAGCACCTCAGCCAGCTGTGGAGATTATTTGTTGCTAAAGCCAACAATGAAGCAACAATGAAGATTGTGTGTGTGTGTGCGCGTGTGTGCTCATGTTCGTGTGCGTGTGTGCGTGTGTGCGTGTGTGTGCGTGTGTGTGTGTGCACATTTTGGACTCCTCCTTGACACAGCTGCTGCTGCATTGCTGCTGTTTATCTTCATTGATCTCCAATGTGCGTTGACATCATTTGTCCTCAACTCTGGCAACAGTGAAATTGCTATTGTGGCCCAATTTGATAAAAATAAAGATTTATTTTCTTTGTTGTTCGGGACCTCCTCTTCCAGTCGTGCTGCTTTGTTTTCATTCCAATACAACAACTGTACACATTGTAATGGGGAGTTTCAGACAGATTCAGCTGCAGAGAGTCTGTCCTGAGAGATTAGCTGTAGCTCAGTGTTACAGACGTCCGATATTAACTTTTTACAGATATATCCGATATCCCAATATTGTCCAACTCTTAATTTCCGATACTGATATCATCCGATACGGATATATGCAGCCTTTTGTGGTGGACAAAAATACATAATGGGAGCATCCAGTTACTTGGGTGATTTGGAAAACCCAACAGCACGTGCACCAAGGCCTGTCACCACTCAATCATAATTGGAGGAAGGTCTTCCATATATTTTTTCCTGATTATGTGGCTCCAATGCCATACAAATCTATAAATAGAGTTTTACCGTTTTTTTTTCCCTTTAAAAAAGTACAATAAAATAAAATAGTCATATTTTTGTAATATTTTTCCTGATACCGATATTTTCTGATATTCATTTTTAAAGCCTTTATTGTCCGATAATATCTGTATGGGCGATATATCTGTCTATCTCTACTCATGTGTAATGACCAGATGAACTGCTATACTGGACTGTTTTAGACTTGACTGATCATGCACTGATGAGTGCATGGACATGGGGGGGGGGGGGGTATCCAACCTTTCTTCAAAACAGTAGGTGGACCATAGTATTACATTAGATTGCAGAAATAAAATTATACCATGGGCACTTTGAGTGTCCATTCACACACCATTTTCCACCAGACACTAAATGGATTATGTAGACACTGAAACCTCACAGTGTGAAAGTGATAATTGCTCACTATTACCTCACTCTGTGTTCACTGTCGGTGGCAGCTCAGCATGACTTTATCCAGGGGAAAGAGAACCAGCAGCAGTGTGAACGTTTTTGTTGTAGGAATACCTGACAATGTCCTTTTAAAGCGTAAAGTACTTGCTTCGGTGCATCTGGATATGTCGAGCATCTATTCTATACAAACATAGTTGGCCTACAGTCTGTATTGTGAAGGGTTCAGTTCAAGGCATACTCTGTCTTGATGCCTTCCGCCTGGTGGTGACATTGAAACTTGTCACATCATAAAGCTTTATGTGCTTGTAGAAGTGCTATTATTATTTATGGTGGAGACGTGTTCTTTGAATATGTATTCTTTCACAGCGAACATTTGTGACCCAGTCTGGAGTCTGAGGAAAATGGAGTCTGAGAACTCTATTTTCGTCACCGCTAAGCCCCTTATCCATAAACTGAAAAATATTTCTGAATAGTTAAAATGCCCATTCTCCTCTCCTGAACAGTTAGTCTTTTCTGACTCAACCTCAGTTAGAATTTATCACATTTTAACTGAAATCGTTGCTTCTGGGGAGTCCCTGGAACAAGATATTTTCAGATGGGGCCGGCAGCTGTACAAGTACATGTATCATTTTTTGCAGCCCTTTGACATGCAAAGGTTTAAGGACACTGATACAGTTTTTCAGAAAACTGTCAGGATTTAGAAGATGAATGACCCTCAAATTGGTAAAAGTATTTAAGGCTACATGTTCTTCCTGTGTCTCCCAGGTGGTGGCGTATCACTACTGTCAGGCTGACAACACCTACACGTGCCTGGTACCTGAGTTTGTGCACAGTATCGCCGCCCTGCTGTGCAGAGCACACCAGCTGAGTGCATACCGAGAGCTGCTGCTGAAAGAGCCCCACCTACAGAGCATGCTCAGTCTGCGCTCCTGCGTCCAAGACCCGATGGCTGCCTTCCGGAGGGGCGTGCTGGAGCCACTCGCCAACCTCCGTAAAGGTACAACACAGTGCTTTACAGACTCCCAGGATTTGAGCAGCTGTCTTTATTCTGTTTTGGTTAAAACAAGATGTTTTGTTAAACGTTACAGTAAGTAGTTAAAGAAGAATTCCACACCAAAACACACCGGGCATCCATCTACCTTGAATCCTGTGACATGATACATAATACCCTTGTCATAGATGAACCCTTTTCTACATTTCAACCTGGGATCGCCCCTTCCTCCATGTAGTTTGCATTGCCGCAGGTTGTCTTTATTTTAATGAGGGTATTTTAGTAGCTCCAGACTTTTTTTCCGCACACATCAAATCAAACTATAAATAATTGGGCCACTACATGATTAAAAAAACTCATTACAAGTAAAGTCTGCCCCAGAGTGACATAAAACTCATGTGCGAGGATCAGCATACTATTACAATGTGATGTTGTTTGAAAAGAAAAATAAGTTAGGAGCAATGATGCAAACTGTTGCCTTGAGGGGGACCTCAAGGGGCATCTATGACAAAAATCAAGTGCAATATATATATATATATATATATATATATATATATATATATATATATATATATATATATATATATATATATATATATATATATATATATATATATATATATATATATATATATATATATATATATATGATGTTACAGTGATCAAGGTAGATGGATGCCAAATGTGATTTGGTGTGGAATTTTCCTTCAATGCTCAATTGTAAATAATTACTACTCATTTAGAATTATTGCCCTGTTACAGCGTTCCAGTCTGTCTCTCCAGTTCATTATGAAACATAAAATATAGCCCCCTTATTTGATGAAATTGGTATCCTGACCTGAAAATGTATTTTCTGATTACTAAACAGCTGGTGAGACCTGTTACACCAGTTACGGGTGAAACTATAGCAACCAGTATTGTGATCAGCCTATGGAGTCATTCCACTCTCATTTTATGAAAGAACTAAACATTTACAGCACCTTTTAAATCCACAGTCACTGTATACTGTATATCCACTGCACTGCGCATGCAAGGAAATGTCACAGGGTTCTTTAGTGTAGCCGAGATTTATTTTTTCTACATTTCTTTTTTTATTTTGTGATTTCCTCACCAGTCTTTTGTAAACTGTGGCAGTTACTTGGTACTTGTTGAAGAGACAATACCAACAAACAGCCCTGATTCTGTGTTTACTTTTGAAGGCTGTCATTTAGTGAGGCATTATTAGACAGTATTGATGCTTTTATTTAGAGAACAGATTTGAGTACTTTTTTCCACCACTGAGAATACAAAACTGCAATCCAAAGTGTGGCTGCGGTCACAGTGCCAAGGTAATTGCTTTGTGCTGAGGCGACTGGTGTGGATTATTCTCTTTTTGTAATGATTTTAATTGAAGGTGCACATGGAAATGGAATGTGCTTTCTGCAGCTATGGAGTTATAGTTTCTCTCTAAGCTGAGCCAGGAGGGAACACGCAATTCAGTCAACTGGAGGGAACATCCCCTCTAGAAAAAGATGCACTCGAGATGAGGCAACTACACAGTATAAAAAGTCCTGCACATTTCTCCATTTCTAAAGTCGGTGGTAAACCTGCTTGCCATAACAAGCAGCAAGGACTGCTTGTCACGGCGCACAAGGACGAAACATGATGTGTCCACATCCTCACCGGTGCTCCCTCCAATGGGGAAACGGGTGAAAATATGTAGAAAATGTAGAGAAATACAGAAAATAACCAGAGACCATTATGCTCACCACGTGTCACAAGCTTTCAGGCCGTTTACTCCGTAGGACACCATTGTACGAGTGACAAGATGGGAGCTTAAGTGGTTAACGTTTTCCTTCTCTGCAGAGCAAATCTTTCATGTGACATTCCAGCAGGCGGCTGAGGTGTATGTTGAAGCTGCTAGGGCACTCCATTGGCCATATAAAAGACCCCTGCTGTAGCGGGCACACTGTTAGCCCTGCATACTGTGGAGGAGCCGAGCAGAGCCCCACTGTCCCTCTCCCCACGGAACCTTTCAGCCCAGCAGACCTTGGCCAGTGCCCATTTTAAATCACACCAGTCCACAATTGACTTAAAGGACAACTAAAAAGTCATATGTCACAAAGGCTCATGTTATAGGTGTTAATTGTTTAGTTATATTGATTTTAAGCAATGGGAGGGGGCATTCAAACATGGTCCTAAATACATACTTGTTTACACAATTTTAAAGCGATTTATTTTTTATTATCTACTACAGCAGGGGTGTCAAACCCAAATACAGAGTGGGCCAAAATAGAAAAATTGGTACAAGTCGAGGGCCGGAGATACCGGTCTGTTTCTCCACTCCGGTTTACGATGACGTCCCTGTCAAACAGCAAAAAAAGTATTTTCCCTTCAAAAATTGTAAAGATTAAACTGCCTGCATTAAAAACTGTTTTAAGTTTCAATAAAAAATAGCCGCTGTTCACGTCTCATGAGACGTGAACACCTGCTATTTTTCGGGGATTTTTCTTCTATGATCCTCACCAAGTGCTGCTTTCATAGTTAATTGAGAAAGTAAATGAGACCGAGTTGAGGAAGTAAAACAATTAGTTGCATTCATTTCTTATCATGGTGTGTGCAATATACCAGAGGGCCAGTTCTAATACAGTACTAATTCAATATCATCCCGCGGGCCAAAGATAATTCATTCACGGGCCTGATTTGGCCCCCGGGCCTTGAGTTTGACATATGTGTACTACAGTCTACTAATAAACGCCAGGAAATTACTGGCCACAAGTGATCAACTAAGTGTGAAAAACTGTCACATTGAGCCTCTGGGTCAAGCATGCCCGAATATGCAGTGTGGTGTGCTGCCTCCTTCACATTCAGTAGATCTTGTGAACTTTTGTTTTAGTTCTGTTGCTCTGTATTGCTGATGTTTCTTATATCTAGGAAAAAAAGAAATAAGGTATAAGAAACATCACAACAGTACTTTTTCTTTAATCTTTTTTGGTTATTTTTACCCCATAAAATAACAGTATCTATCCTGTCTTTTTCCAGAGAGGAAAATCCCAGAAGATGACCACATCATCTTGATAGACGGGTTGAACGAAGCCGAGTTCCACAAGCCTGACTACGGCGACACCATCGCCTCCTTCATCACCAAGATCATTGCCAAGTTCCCCCCCTGGCTCAAACTGGTGGTCACTGTACGAGTCAACTTGGTGGTACGTTCCCTTCCTGGTCTAAAACTAAATGATAATTATTTAAAAGACTGACTAAAACTAAATCTAAATTTGCTGTGAAGAACAACTCTATACTGGACTATCTATGACAGTGGTCTTCAACCGGTGGTCCGGGGACCACCAGTGGTCCCTCAGAGGATTCCACGTGGTCCCCAGGCTAAATGATGGACTGTTGTCCATCCTGAGAGGATTCCACATGGTTCCCAGGCTAAATGATGGACTGTTGGTTAACCAGATGTAACCCATTGAGAGCGTAAAAATGTTGTTTAAAATATTCATCAACTGAATTAGCCCAATTCTACACAACTAGAAGGTTAATGGTCAAAAATCAATCCTGGAATTGTGGACAAATTGTGAGCAAAACCAAAAGCAATCTTTAGTTCTGGTGTCTGAGGGGATAAAATGTCCTCAAATGTTGGTTGGTGGCTCAAATGCTGAAATAAATAGTGGGCCCTGGTATCAAAAAGGTTGAAACCCCCTGATCTATGAGATTACTGTAGCTTGACTTGATGTTTCTCGCAACAAAGATCTGGCACTGCAGTTCCCAGACAGTGCCAAGTGAATTAGTCTGCCCCAACCAACCTACTGTGGAATCTGGCATGGATCGCTGATGTCTCCCTCTCATTGACTGACACCTGGCTGGGCAGATTCTGACGCATTGTTTCTGAAAGATCACACCGCTTCAAGTGGCGAGTGTGTTCTTGTCACAGTTTGGCACTCTCTGCAGTGTATTCGCTCAACAGAATGTCAATTCTGAGAAGAACCAGGAATATACTGTAGCTGTAGGGCAGTAGCATCGTCCACAGGTAAAACGAGACTGTTGATGATTCAGGGGCGGATAGTTGAAGTTGTAACAGACACACAGCATGCATAAAGCTAAAGGTCTGACTCAGAGAGTTTTCTGTTTTCAATGATGAAATGCTGTTGGTATAGTGGTGACACAGCTGTAGTTAGTTAGTAGCAGTAGTAGTGTTTCAAATCATTTTAAATATAAGCACTTTAATTTGAAATATCTTGGGTTGTTTTGCAAGGCATCATGTTTGGTGGGGCAGTCTGGGCATTTGGGGGGCATTGCCCACACCTAGATCCACCCCTGTGATGACTTGCGGTAGAAGAGAAAGGTATCGCAGTTCAAACCAGAGGACGGGACTACACTACATGTTGAGTCCGCATGACGACTGAGAATGTGGCAGCTTGGCTGACAGACAGCCAGAGTTCTCATTATTAATGCCCATTCAGAAGCCAGGCCTGGGGCACTGCCCATCAGTATGCGCAAGATCAGCGAGCCAACTTGCCACCATAGATGCAGCAACAGCTCATTTGTTTATCCCCATGACAAAATTGAAATTCTTTGTGTCATGGTTCATCGTTGGGCCCTGTCTGTCATGCAGAGATAGATATAAAAAAGTATAGGGACAAGCACACTGCAGCACAACTGCACGGGGTCCTGTAGCATACTGCCGAAGGACCCTGTTCACCTTAATACGGTGTATAGGATTTAACTACCATATTATACTGTCACAATTTCAGAAATCACTGAATCAGTCATGGTGGAGCAGGGGTAGCAACTTTGCAATCATAGCCTGATTATCAGACTCCAATTCAGCTTCCTGAAGCGTGTGTCTGAAATTGTCCGCTGTCTCTGAGATTTCAAGGGGGAGGGGTTTGGTTCATACCAAATAAACTAGAGGTTGCTGTCAATCATGTTGCTAATGGGCCGGACTGTTTGCCAACCACACAAACACAGCCAACCAGCGCTACTAGGATGTGAACAAAAGCAATAAAATATGACGGATGATGATGTTTATACAACCCGACGCTTCTCTAAAGAAACTATTAGTCATAGGTCGGTATATTGGAAAGATTGATACAGCCGCGATTCACCGCAGTTGCTGCCGCCATGTTTGTTGTTCGACACGGTAACTGTTGCACTGTTGAGTGACGGTGCTGCTGGCCAATCAGCTGTGTCAGTTCGGATTTGTTGTTAAACCAACCCCCAACTCTGACTCTCATTGGTTAAATACATCTTGGTACCGAAGGAAATCAGAAGTTCACAATAGAAGTTCGATGGGCTTGAACCAGGCTATTGCAATACAGCAGGTGGTTGTTTTTGAACATTCCTCAATTCATAATCATAATATAGGCCAGTGGTTTTCAACCTTTTTGATGCCAGGGCCCACTATTTATTCAGAATTTGAGCCACCATTTGATTGTTTTGCTTTTGTCACAATTCCAGGCTAGATTTTGGGATAAAAACAGGCAAAACATTACTATTTTTCTACATTCTCTGTGTAGACTTGTGCTGATTCATATGATGAATATTTTAACTCTTGGGGGCGTAAAACGAAACCAAATGGACCCACTCCATTTGTTTTCATTTTTACACTCAAAGAGTTACATCTGGTTAACCAACTTTCCATCATTTAGCCTGGAGACCACCTGGAATCCTCTCAGGGACCACTGGTGGTCCCCGGAACACCTGTTGAAAGCCCCTGATTTAGGCTACTGCCCCAGCAAGCCCACAGCAGGCTTCTGGTGTTGATTCACAAATCCTGCAGAGATCAGTGTATGATCCCAAAGAGGTGGAAAGGCTCCATCATATTGGATGTTGCACATGGCCCAGCTTGGAGGCTAATACCTGTATCCTCTCTGAAGGTGTTGCTGACACTTTGGGCCTTCTTGTAGATTATACCATGTGTGCCGTGCCTGCTGCTGCTGCTGCGTGCGTGTGCACGTGTCTTCCCACGTGCGGCTCACCGCGGGCCGTCCCTTTTTTCACAATGATGAGGAGTAGAAGGTGTTATCTCACCGCGGCAACGTTTCTCTATAGCCCCAGACAGACCAGGGATAGGAGGATTATGGCACATTGATTTTCCTGAACCCTGGGATGGAGATTGAAGCGTGTGGCTTCAGGGTTCACGCTGCAGCCTGCCCCACTCCAAGAGTTCCCATTAATCCCCATAAATCCTGACGGCCATACGGTTAAGTACATTTTGATGCCAATAGTTTTGTACTTTTACTCAAGTATTTAAGTACTCGAGTTTTGGACTTACTTTCTTCCCCACCACTGCACGTTTCCAAGAGTGTCTGCAGCGGTCGGATAAATGAAGCAGTTGATGCTGTTGGTTGCCATTCACCAGATAATGATGGAACACACACACGCACGCACTCACGCGTGCGCACACACACACACACACACACACGGAAGGCCTCACGCTGAGGCCGACTTTTACTTTGAGAGTCCAATTCTGGTCTGGTCTTCATTAGCTTCGTCCTCGAAGCTAATTAAAGCAAGATGATTAAAGCACAGCGTTGCTCCTCGAATTTCATTTTGGTTAATTAACCGTTTTCCTGCTATTGTTGTGACCGCTAATGTTTGATTAGTAGCACTATTGTTTGATAAGATCCTGATGCTAGCGGCCGTGAGCAGCGCTAGCCTCCTCTTGCCAGCTGGGGGACCTGAATAAGAGACGGACTGGAAGCCACATCCTGTGTGTCAATCTAAAATGTCTGACCGGAAACAGACCGAAATATGATGTTTACATGAAATCGCTGGCAGTGGCTACCTACAAAAATAAAACGATGCTGGCAGAGTATGACTTGATGTCCTAATTATATCTCCTTGTTCCTTGTTTTTGTTTATTTTCTATTGTTTTCCCTCTCGCAGGAGATCACCAGCCTCTTGCCTTTCTGTAAGATCTCCCTGGACGACATTGCGGACAACAAGGAGATCGATGACGACCTCAACGCCTACATCCAGTACAGGATCAACGGCGGCAAGGAGATCCTGAACAACATCAGCCTCAACGGGAAGGCGGACCCCGCCGTGGTGGGCAAGCTGAGCAGCCACCTCATCTCCCTCAGCCAGGGGTCCTACCTGTACCTCAAGCTCACCCTGGACCTGTTTGAGAGAGGACACCTGGTCATCAAGAGCGCCGGGTACAAGGTACACAAAAAAATAACAATGACAAGCAATGTTCGTCGACTACCTTATTCTCACTGAGGAATAAAACTAAAACGATAGATATATTGATAAGTTTGCCCCAAAAAAACGTTACTGTATGCTTGGTTGCGTGCTCAAAATAGCACATCTACAAACACACAAGGTGTCATGGTCGTCTCAGCAATGCATTCATATGCCTTAAACTAAACTT
Organism: Benthosema pterotum; assembly: GCA_039105355.1. Classification (NCBI taxonomy): domain Eukaryota; kingdom Metazoa; phylum Chordata; class Actinopteri; order Myctophiformes; family Myctophidae; genus Benthosema; species Benthosema pterotum. The sequence continues at coordinate 28,335,571 of CM076978.1, forward strand.
TTTCATTGTTATTTTAAGATTAGGTTTAGTTATCCTGGCTAAAGCCAGACTGAATTAGCTGCTACTCCAGAAAATCGGGGTGGCCAATCAGGGCACAATATTCAAATGTTTGCATACTGTGTCCTGATTGGCCAGCCCAATTTTCTGCATTGAAAGAAGCATGAGGACAGTCTGCTGCCTCCCTAGATTGGCGGAGGGTGTGTAGAGCTCAGGATCACATTCTAAAATGGCATATTACACACACACACACACACACACACACACACACACACACACACACACACGTACAATGTTCTAGGAGCATCTTCCATATAATGTATGAATGGTCTCGGAAGAGTAGTAAAAGATTTAAAGCCTCAAACATGAGATTTCTTCAACCGGTTGGTTGGCTGTCATGTGGAACAGCATCACTCCTAAACGTTCAGTCACCAGATCTACAGTACATCTTTCTATATAATACTTTTGCTTTTACCCACAAAAGGTGGTCCCCGTGTCGCTGGCCGAGCTCTACCAGCTGCAGTGTAACATGAAGTTTGCCAGCCACGCGGCGTTCGAGCGCTCTCTGCCTGTGCTCAACGTGGCGCTGGCCTCCCTGCACCCCATGACGGACGAGCAGCTGCACACGGCGGTGAACGCGGGCTGCATGCGCGGCACGCTGCCCTGGGAGGACTTCACGCAGCGCATGGAGCTGCTCTCCTGTTTCCTGGTGCGGCGGCGGGACAAGACCCGCATGTTCTGCCATCCGTCCTTCAGGGAGTGGCTGGTGTGGCGCGCAGACGGAGAGAGCACAGACTTCCTCTGTGACCCCAGGTACGTGTTTCACCAGTAGTTTTCAACCCTTTTCATACCAGGGCCCACTATTTATTCAGGATTTGAGCCCCGGACCCCTATTCGATGACATTTTAGCCCCACAGATCCCAAAACTAAAGATTTATTTTTGTTTTTGTCCACAATTCCAGACTGGATTTGGGAAACTAAACAGTCAAACATACAGATCAAAATGACCATTAATCTTCTACATTCTGTAGACTTGGGTTAATTCAGATGATGAATATTTTAACTCTTGAGAGTGTAAACATGGTCCAAAACATAACATTGTTGTAGGTTTTTCCAAAAATCAGCATTAAAAAAAAAAAAAAATATGGCATCGGTCGGGCTCTAATCGGCAAGTATATGCAGAATATACTGTATGTGGTGTGCGCACACACCACCGTTTCGGAACCACTGGGTTTTATTATTGGTAATAAAGGCTCTTACATACTCTAGAGTGAAGTGAGTTTGGATGACAGGGTTTTCACTGCGGTGTCGTTTGAGCCTTTAGTTGCAGCAGTGGATTATCTTTTCCCCAACTAAGTATCCAACTCACTCCAGTGTTTTAATAATTCAAGCACTGCACCCAGGTGGAATATGAACAAGTACACTAATTTGTTTTGCTTCCATGAGTTTGTGCTGCAGGGGCAGGTTGTTTTCCTTCGCAGCCAGCTGCTGGCCAGGCAAATGTGCTATGGCAGCTTAAATAGTCATTCTGTCACACTCTGGATGCCATCAGTACGGATGGCAGTGTCCTCCCTGCTGTGTCCTAGTCTCACCTGAGGTAGCCTCAACAGCCAGACTTTCATTTTCGTCTGCGCTGCGCGGAAACGGAAAGCCTGGACTAATTTGTTAGCCTTGGTGGCCTAGAAGTGGGAGTCAACCTTTCGGGGTGGGCTTCGCTCCAAATTATGTGACTCAGCACAGCAGTGGAGGGGAGGGGGAGGGGCCGGGGATGACGAAACGTTGGTGAGATCAAATCAGGTCAGCTCCATCTGCCGTCCAGGCTTGGACGGTCCCCGCCATCCCCAGGCCAAAATCATTTCAGGTTAGGCCAGGCTACACCTGAGGCCTCTCTCTAAACGCCACTGACTCATCTCAACCGATTCACACCAGTAGGGATGAAACGTTAAAGAGTAGTAACATGTAAATACACACATTCTGTATGTATTCACATTAACATGTAAATATACACATTCTTAACCAGATCAAATTGCAATCCTGTATGGTCTGTTAGTGGTGTTCTGTGTTAATTAACCATGTAAACACTGCACTGTGTTGATCTGCAGGGGTCTGTAGTTGTAGTTGTTCTCAACAACAAAACTCCTTCTCTCAACACCATGCTCACAACCTACCGCAACACTGTTGTATGCCTTTGCCGTTCTGAGCTTGCATTGGACCATTTTTTGTGAATGCTCGTATATTACCATGTGCTGGGTTTACCGACATGATGAGTGAGTCTCATTAAAGAAAGAAAGAAAGAAAGAAAGAACGAAAGAAAAGTAAAAAGTTTTATTCTCTGTCCTTGATGTCTAGACGACAGTTGCAAACTAATCAGCATAGAACTTTGTAGACTAATGTGGGCTCATAATGAATTCCTCTTCATGCTCAAGAGTGTGACAAACATTTCAGCGAAAAGACTTCAGTTTCGAGCGAAGAAGAAAATTGCAATCAGCTCAGGAACATGAGAGTGGGTGATGTGATATCACCAGTCTTACTTCAAACATTTAATTTAGTGCAAAATAATTAAAGGACAACTTTGTTTTTGTCTTTTCAAACAAGGTTCATGTTTTAGGTTGCTAGCGGAAGCGTAAAATATGCTGTTCATTCGCTGCTTTAGCCGCCTTAGCCCCTTGTTCAAATGCCCCCTCCTCCTACTTGTCAAAGCAGCTACAACCATAGAAAGCAGCAGGTGAACAGAAGTACGAGGCCTGCTGCCTATCATGGGAACGATACAAGTCAGTGAACAATGCAAGTGGGGAATTTAAAAGGTCTGTGGCATGATAAATTGTGGGAACAATAACGTGGGTTAACCTTTGTGCTGTTGTTTCCTGAGCAGAAGTGGCCATGCCCTCATGGCTTTCATGCTGTCTCGCCAAGAGGGGAAGCTGAACCGCCAACAGACCATGGAGCTGGGCCACCACATCCTCAAGGCACACATCTTCAAGGTACTGTACCACCGGCCAGAGGTGCAAGCACTGTACTTAAAGGAGAATTCCACACCAAAACACTTTGGGCATCCGTCTACCTTGATTCCTGTGACATGATACATGATGCCCTTAATTTTTCTCATAGATGCCCCCTGTTCTACATTTCACCTTGAGGTTCGCCTTGATGCTTTCCGACAATACGCAGCAGGACTCATTTTAATGAATGTTATGTTTTTGCAGGGCCTGAGTAAGAAGACGGGCGTGTCGTCCAGCGTTCTGCAGGCGCTGTGGATCAGCTGCAGTGCTGACGGCCTCTCGGCAGCGCTGGCCTCCCTGAGGAACCTGTACACGCCAAACGTCAAGGTGAAGCCCAGCAGTGTTGCACATGTTTTTTTTACTGTTTACGACAGTGTTGCTTGAAAATAAGGAGGCGACCTGCAAGCAGAACAACACATTCGCTTCAAGGTTGCGTCTGTTTGGTGAGCAAGATTGGTGTAGTAAGATTGCCCCGCCTGTGAATTGAAGGTCTGTCCTCCAAAATAAGGCTCCAGACAATGTATGAACCATGTATCAATACACAATGGGTCAGAACACATTTGTGGGACAATTTATTTTTTTATTTCCTGCATTTTCCTGCAAAGTTGTGCATTGTGAGCTTGTGGATTGGCTACTTTCACTCGTTTTGGGTCACAGGCAAACGTCCTGATCCCTCCCGACCTGAGAAGTTTGTGTACCGTTGTGTGGAGATTGTAAAGCAAAGGGTCGTGGTGGCATTAATGCTTTTCTCTTTGGTCTTGCATGTCCTTCACTGAGCACTTTTTAATGGTGCTGATGGTGGTGGGCTGTGTGTGCTGCGATAAGTATTATTATGTGTGTTGCTGGAAGCACTCAAGGTAAAGCACGCGCAGCCCTGGGATTGATGAACGCCGTTATACTGAGTGAGACCCGCATAGAGATACTCACTGGTTTCAAATGGATGCATCTGGCTCTGCTGCCATTAACTCCATGATCCATGGATCATCCCTGGAGCTCTCTCTACAGGGAGGAGGAGGCTATTTCAGACTATCGGTAATTTAATAAACAAACGTGACGTTAATGGTAGAGCTAGCAATTTGTTATTTCTTTTTTTATGTTTATTTTTGCTGGCCACATGGTGTAGCTTCCCACTTTGTTGCAGACGGGGGGGAGAAATCATTGGCCTTTTCCAGGAAAAAGCCATTATGCCGTAATGAGGTATTCTGGCTTTAAGCAAAACGATGATATATTTTTCTTTGTCATTAGCATTAGTATTACAGTGGGGCTCCGTCAGCTGATGCTCTGTGAGTTATGTTGGATGCAGGCAGCATCGCTCACACCACGGCCTTGTTGTGTCCTCACGGGAACACAAGATGAACAATGTTGTTAATTTATGCCACTGCCGTTCCACCACATCCAGACACTTCCATTTGTTGTTTCTAATGCTCAACAGCACATTATTAAACGTTCGTTTCTCAGTCAATAACAATACCCTGCATGTATTTACTGTGTTTTATGTCAGTGACGCCTTACTGTCTGTGAGTTTTCGGGCCCAGATGGACGGGCTGCTAATCCGCCTGGCACGGGTTCAAGTCCCCATCCCAACCAGATTTTTCTCTGTATCACTCCCCCATTTCGTTTGTCTACTGCAGTGGTTTTCAACCTTTTTCATACCAAGGCCCACTATTTATTCAAAATTTGAGCCACAGACCACCATTTGATGACATTTTAGCCCCACAGATCCCAAAACTAAAGATTTATTTTGCTTTGTCCACAATACCAGGCTGGATTTTTGGAGAAAACGAAAGCATTAATCTTGTACATTCTAGTTGTGTAGACTTGGAATAATTCAAATGGTGAATATTTTTACTCTTAAGAGTGTAAACATGAAACGCTTTCATGTTTGCGCTCTCAAAGTGTTACATCTGCTTAACCAACTTTCCATTGTTTAGCCTGCGGACCACCTGAAATCCTCTCAGGGACCACTGGTGGTCCCTGGAGCACCTGTTGAAAACCAGTCTGCTGTACACTATAAATAAAGGCAAAAAAGGCACCAAAGGCATCAGAAAAAGAAAAGAGAAGAAGTGCTTTGTGGGTTCCTTATGTGAATCGTAGAAGACTGCTAACAGGTGCTCTTTGGAGAGGGTTTGGATGATGCAGCACAAAAGATCTATGAAAGTTCAGTAGTATCTGTGAAAAGCCCCATTTGAGAGAATAAAATATTTTTTACATAGATCTCTTTGTGCTGCCCCCAATAATATATTTAAAAAAAATGTTTGTGGCTCATGGTTCTGACCACCAGGTGAGCCGTCTGCTGATGCTGGGCGGTGCCAACGTGAACTACCGCACAGAGGTGCTGAACAACGGGCCGGTGCTGTGCGTCCAGTCCCACCTGGGCCACCAGGAGATGGCCGCCCTGCTGCTGGAGTTTGGGGCCAGTGTGGACGTGGTGTCGGAGAACGGCATGAGCCCCCTCTGCTTCTCGGCCGCCGCCGGACACCTGGGCCTGGTCAACCTGTTGTGCAAGAGGGGAGCCAAGGTGAGACAGACACACTACCGTACTACTGGCCTCTGTAGCCCGGTTTGGACGGCAGTGGACATGGAGTGGGGTCCTACTGTCCAGGGCCGCATCTAGGCATGCCCTGACTGACACACCAAACATGATGTCGTGCAAACCAACCCACATTTCCCAAAGTAAAACAGAAAACTCTCTGAGTCAGACCTTTAGCTTTATGCAGGCTGTGTGTCTGTTGCAGCTTGAACAACAACTGATGTTATTATTGATGCTTACTAGCCTAATATAAGTTCTGTACGAGATATAAATGTTTGGGGTCACAGAACTAAAGAATTTAAATGAAAATGGTATGGGTGCGGCTTCATCGCCCGTGTCGCTTCACGCCGCAGGCGATGACGCTGCACTCGTGCCATTTTCGGCTGCCCTCTCCCCACAATTGGGAAATGTTACATCCGGGCCTGCTACTGTTTACCGTGAACTAAAGCCATGCACGGTGGTATCATATTTCCGGCCAGGTCGACCACGTGGACAAGAGCGGCCAGTGTGCGCTGGTCCACGCGGCCCTCCGAGGCCACCCCGAGATCATGGAGTACTTGTTGGAGCTGGAATGGAGCTCTGAGGGCGAGCAGCAGGACTGCAGTCTGAAGAACAAGGCCCTCCAGCAGGCGCTGATAGCAGCCGCCAGCATGGGACACACACAGGTCAGTGCAAATTCATCAGCATGCATGCTTTCCCCGGAGAACCTAAGTTGTTTTGTTTTTGTTTTTTCAACCAAGGTTCATGTTTTAGGTTGTTATTAGAGAGTAAAAGATGGGTGTTAATTGTTTTACATTCCTTGCTTTTTTAGCTATGGGAGGGGCCATTCGAACATGGTCCTAAATACATATTTGTTTACAAAATTGTTTTTTTTGTGTGTGTGTTTTTTATTTTATTTTAATTTATTATCTACTAGAGTCCTAATAAACCAGAGGAAATTATAACTGGCCACGGAAGTTCACAGGATCCACTGAATGTGAAGGAGGCAGCACACCGCTCTGCACTCCATATTTATACTACACACTCCATTTTGTGAAGGCCTGACCCACAGGCCCAGTTTGTCACATTCAGTAGATCATTTGTGGCCAGATGTAATTTCCTGGGATTTATTAGGTTTGTACTAGTAGATAATAAAAAAATAAATAAATCGCTTTACATTTTTGAAAACACATACAGTTATGTATTCAGACCATGTTAGATAAATTATATTTAGTTACTTTTCACCACTGGACATATTCTCACTTGTTCCTTGTTCCTTGTTCCTTGTTCCTTGTCGGATATACAAAAACAAGATTCCTGTCGTCCCGTGCAAGAATGGGTGTCCTCTACATCAGCCCAGGCTACCAATTATATGGCACGTGCCTTTAGCTTCACAATGCATATCTGTCCTCTGTGCTTCCATTACAACCACAAAGCACAAAGCATTTTCAAAGAAGAGGTGGTTTTCACAGTCATGTCACACACTTCCATAACATGCCCATTGGAAAAAGTCACAGTGAACATCGATGGTAGCATTGGTTGCACCTGCTAGCTGGACTTTGGATTTTGTTCAGACCCCCTCATTAGCTGGGGTTTTTGCCATCCCCAAGCCCTCGTCCTGAATTCTGTGCAGCAACAGGATAATAGAGCCGAGCTGAGCCCATCGACCTACATGCTGTGGCCGGTGTTAAACCAGGGAGCCTCCCAATGCTGGGAGTATTAATCAGAATTGGCCTTGGTTCACAATGATGCTCCAGAGTCTCGGAATGAGCCCTTCTGCAGCCTTTTGTGATTAATGTATCATCTGCTAGAGAAGCATAATTTGCCTGGGCAGCTCCGTATCGATCGGCTGCGTATCGGCTGCCCACCCCCCTCCACACACACATAATATTAGTTTTCTGTTATACAATCCACTCAGTCCCATATTTTATTATACCTCATGCTGAAATCCTGCGCCGTTAATCAAAGTTTCTTTGTTTTGGCAGGTTGTGAGTGGCCTGCTGGCGTTGAATAATGAACACACGGTGCAAATTGATGGCCATGATACTCTGTGGGGAGAGACAGGTAGGTGTTCATCCATCTTTTGTATTATCACCTGCTGGTTCATCTTGCTGGACCGGACCCCTTGCCATGCCACTGTAATTTGGCGTTGCTGGAAAGAGCAGCGTCTGTCTTTGTCCTTCACTTTAATGTGCTCTCTGTGATGTAGAGTAGTGGTGCACATTCATTCTGTGTAGCGGTGCGCATCATTCTGAGTATGTGGACATGTTTTATTGGTACTGCCAATTTCGCCCTGCACTCTTATTTCCTACTAAAGGCATGTCCTCATAAGTTTACTAGCCATCTCCCCATGCCTGTTTACTAGGCAGCTGCAGGCTGCCTAGTAAACAGGCATGGGGAGGGAATCATCCCAGTGTCTAAGAGGTTGAAGCCGATCTCTGAGCCTTTGGCACTCAGCATCAAGGGTTGGATTGGGGGTAAGTCCCTGCGACATACTAGCGTCTTGTACATCAAAGCTGCCTCAGGCTACAGAAACAGGAGATAGGCTCTTGCCCTATGGGCTTCATGGCTCGGCCTAGCCTCATGATGTCACGGCTTGGCAAGGCTTGCTTACTATTTAGTAGTCGGTATGACTGCGTCCCTTTCACGTGATCACGTCCTCATTTTTTTTTCAACAAGGATTTACATTTCATAGAATAATTCTGCAGAAATAATACAGCAGCTGCCAATTAAATGATGCGTCATTTCTTGTTTAGCTATCAATCATGGTGCTCTGCTATTGTGCCATTGGTTGACCACCTTTGATTGGTCATTTGGATTCATTAAAGTCTCACTGGCCCTGCATACAAAGGGAACATGCGTACATAGCCGGTTCCATTTCATGGACAAAGGACATAATTGTAATGATGCTGTCACTAATGACAGTACTACATGGGCCTCAGGATCCTTTCACTTGTTAATGTGGACTGACTGGTGTCATTGTTAAAGGTTCACACTCTATTATTATATTGTGGAGGCATAACACCAACCCAATTGATTTTTCCAAAGGGACTGGGTTTGGGCGCGTCGCCGTCTCGCCCGCCTGATGAAAGCAGAGTGATGACAGAAAAGTGTGAGACGGGGAGAGCTTGCCAATTGGGAGAAGTTGGAGAAGACATTTTGCTGTTTGAGATTGATGGTGGAAATGGTGCAGAGTGCCAAGTGGAGCAGCAGCAGGCGATATAAAGCGTAAAAGCATGAGCAAGCTGTCACTCCTTCCTTTAACTCACAAGGCTGGTTATGAACGCTGATAGATAGACCAAGGCCTGTGGCCAGTATTGAGCCTGAATGCAAGATCGCAGCATTTGTGAAGCGATTGTGAGCTTGTAGATCAACTAGTTTCACTAGTTTGGGTCATGGACAAACATTTTCTAAATTCTCCTTTGTGTCACGACCTAAAATGTTTGGGGACCACTCTCCTCTGCATGATCCTGAACATTTGCACTTAATGTCACTGAAAATGATTTGCCACGGTCATTTGTCCAAAGTCGCATTACCGTAGCAGAAAACGTGATTTCGCGCCATAGCTCTCAGCGCACGGCCTCCTCAGACAGGAACCATTACGATGAATAATAGTGGCAGTGCTCTCGTATGTCCTCAAAGTCATACGGGCCACCAGTAGTCCAATATTTACCTCCCAGTTCAATTTACCTAGTGGATGTGAAATCACAGCCATGTCCTCCCCCGGCATCCATTATAGACTAATGAAATGGCAGGTCACAGGTGGCAGTAGGGAGGCACTGGGCTGCAACGCCGCTGACCTGAAACAAACATCCTCTCCACATGAGTACATATTCAAATCTGATTCCACCCACCTGGCACTAATTCAGAACAAGCTCAGCCGAGGCCAACTCTATTGGAGTAAGCGTCCATAATGATGATAGATGATGTTGTTGTGCATGTATTGAGTGAGTCATCTTTGAAGCTCCACTCTCCTCTGAAGTGAAGAACAAAAACCTGACAGACACAAATGCTTGTTGAGGTGTGCCTTTGAAAACTGCCGTTAGAAGCATCACCTTCACAATAATTCCCTCCGTTGTTAACTGCCTGTCGCAGAATAAACACCACTTTGTATTTAGAATTCTGTGGAAATCGACATCCCCTATGCAAACTGGCCCCTTGTGTTTTGCGTTTGAACAGTGGCAGATTGGACTGCACATCTGTGCAGTCTCTCGTCTTTTAAAATCCCTCTTAGAATTCAGGCGACGTGCCTCTTGGGTGAAGAAAGGCAATTTGACTCTGTATGATACAGCAGGCTCTGACGTTCTAGGCAGTAGGCAATCAGGCATTTGTAAAGGCATATGACGCACTACAAATGATTCAAGGGGAAAGATGCATAGATTGTAATCCTTTTGATATAGAAATATACAGTATCTCACAAGGTGCAGGAGAGATTGAGTTGGCTTTTTGGCGTTTATGTGCACCTAAGACTATTTGTTTTTGTCAGTAGAATAAGCTTTGTACATTATAATGTGAAACATTATCATACTCATCAAGCAATTCAAATAATAGTGATCATCTGGAGGTGCATTAGTTGTCACACTGTAGCGTAAGCATACAACAGCACACACTTCTTATCGCCATGATAAATAAAGCAGCCAGGGGGCGTGTATATTGTTTTTGTCTACCATAATCAATTTAAATGATAGAATCTCTTTCCCTTTGGTAGGCTTAAAGGTTTAATGAACGTGGCGTTTAGTGTTCCGTTCGGTTCTCTTCCATTATTTACAGTGTGGTGTTTTGCCTGCAGTGCTCTGGCATCAATCATTCATGCCAGCGTGCTATTCTGTGGCAGATAGATAGGGTTTAGCACGCTGTAACTCAACGCAACGCGTTGCTGAACTGAACACGCCTAACACTGTGCTATGACACTGAGGCCAGCACTAGCAGGATTCACTGTGCTATGACACTGAGGCCAGGAGTATTCTGCCTGAGTTCCACTCCACTGCATTTCAGATGCAAATTGTAAATTGCAAATTAAAGTAAATAACAAGTCAAAAACATATATTTTTTTTGCCCCCCAAAAATATTTTAGATGTGAGAGAAGTGGGGGGAGACTGCGTCCCACCATGCCCCCCTCCACTACACCCCTGACTTTGTACTTTTGGAAGTTAATTATGTTTTGATTTTGAGATGTTCAGATGGTAAATCTCATTCATCTCACGGAGTCTCTTCTCCCCTTCAAGACAGCTTCAGTCACTTTCTAGCTGTGTCGGTGGGCTAGAGATGTCAACAAGGCCTGACATATCCCTTTTACAGAGGAAACCTCAAGATGATATCAATCTGTCCTTCCCACGTAGAGAGGCAGCGGGAGAGGATAGAGCCATGGCAAGACACTGTAGTGGAAAGATAAATATCGAATAGATGAGGACAACAAATCAAATTCCAAGCATTTCCAGGTACACTAAACGGGTAAGGCAAGGCCCCTTAGAGCTTTCAAGTACGAAGGGGGGATTTCGACCTGGACGTACAAATCACTTCTCAATCACAGGACCTGTCGATTAGTTTGTCCAACGTAACCCCAGACAGTCCCAGCTGCTTACTGTTCCCTAGAGCAAGATACAGACTTAATTTATGGCCCTGCTGTTTAATTATTGTTCCCCTATTCTTACGTGGGGGTGGGGGGTAGTAACATTTTGGCAGAGCAGATGGAGGGCGGTGCTGTTTGGCTGCGATGACTCTCCTCCATCCAGATGGATGATGTCAGTCAACCGCAGACGCTCCGTGCCTTAAATCTCTGGGATTAGAGCGGAGTGGAGTGAAGCTTGTTTTCACTGTGGATTTCTCTTCTTGGACACCGCCGGGCATTCATCCTAAGACGGCTCCATCTGCTGCCGTTGCTGATAAATTGTGAGCATCGAGGAAATTGGAACAGCAATTTTCACTTAAGGATCATTTAGGAGATTTTGAAAAAAAAAAAAAAAAAACCACAAAAAATATGGTCGTATTTTAATACGATCTATTTGACATTCTGTGTTATTTTGCAACAAATGAGTCTTGGAAAAATGATGGGTCGTCTTTTATTCAGAGTGGTCTTGTATTCAGAATTGTAATTCAGCATTTTGTTAGACAGTATTGATTCAGGTTAATTGTCTTGCTGAAGCAGAAGCATGTAGGCAGGGATCTGTGTTCATCCGTAGTCTAGCTTTGTTTTCTTTTATCTCTGCCTGGTATAATATGCAGCTGAATACATAAAATGACTCACACCTTTAAGCCTTTTGAGTACAATGCACTGCTTAGGCTGTCTGACTTGAGGCAGGATGCTAATGAGCTTAATAAGTGTTACATAATTGTCTCGTATTAATATTTAGCACGAAGCATTAAACTTCTTTTCTCCGCATTTGAACAGCATTTGCTTTGTAAAGGTTTTGAACTCTAAGCAGATCTCACCCCTGGTCATTAGGGCGTGAGTGTTGTCTGATCATATCTTGTGCACTTCCAGATGCTTGTGCTAACAATGACTGGACCTATTCTTAGACCCCTCGCCCCTGTATTGTATCCAGTGTTTCTTTCTAAATCTTTTTGCCATACATCCCTTTTCCCCAGCTATACACTGTAAAAATCCTCAATGTGCATTATTTACATTCCTATCTTGTACCATCTAATAAAAGTTCTAGGCACTCCTCTCTACACGATTGCAGAAAAACCTTGCAAATACCTGCAAATAAATGCGAGTTAACTAAAAGATTTCTCCTCAACCCCTGGCATCCAATTTGAAAAAACAAAATTCATGTAAGGTGAATATTGTATCTATCTATCATTTTGTACAAACCACTGTGTTCCACTCCACAGCCCTGACGGCAGCAGCAGGCCGGGGAAAGATGGAGGTGTGCAGTTTCCTGCTGGAGCAGGGGGCTGTGGTTCAGCAGGTCAACCGCAGAGGGGTGTCCCCTCTGTTCTGTGCTGTGAGACAGGGACACTGGCAGGTGAGACATTTCTGAACCCCTGTTCAGATATAAATATACTTTTATGAGTTCACGGGTACCGGGATGGGTAGTACTGAATTTAATATGAAAATTCAAGAGAGCACTGTTTCTGTTCAAACAATGTAACAGCACATTGTGTGTGTAACCGGTGCGTACGCTGGTGTTGGCGCATAAATCGCCTCTCCACATGTTGTGTGGAGGAGGCGAAAGACTTTTGATATAATCACGAGTGACGGGTTGGTCCATGGATCAAATTATTGACGTGCATGTTTGGTTGTGAGATGTCCAAATTAGAGGAGTTTGACATATGTATATGTTGTACTGTACACTGTACAGCATTATTCACAGTAGTGTGTGTGTGTGTGTGTGTGTGTGTGTGTGTGTGTGTGTGTGTGTGTGTCTGTGTGTGTGTGTGTGTGTGTGTGTGTGTGTGTGTGTGTGTGTGTGTGTGTGTGTGTGTGTGTGTGTGTGTGTGTGTGTGTGTGTGGCTACAGATTGCAGAGCTGCTGTTGCAGCATGGTGCTGACGTGAACATCAGTGACAAACAGGGCAGGACCCTGCTCATGGTGGCGTCCTGCGAGGGTCACCTGAGCACCGTTGACTTCCTGCTCTCAAAAGGTACGCCGCCAGGGGCGAAAACGTTATTCACTTCAGGGAAAGTGTCACTACCGCAATGCGCAATGCTGAAGTTTTTGCCATTAGGCAGACTAAGTAGTTACCTAGGGCGCCATTGGGGGGGCGACCACCAGACATGCTTTAAAACAGGGGAGCCCAACCAGTAGATCGGGATCTACCGGTAGATCTCGGCCTGATCACGAGTAGATCTTGGGAGATGTGTGTGTGTGTGTGTGTGTGGGGGGGGGGGGGGGGGGGGGATGGCGTGGAAAAGAAAAAAAGAGTGTGTGTGTGTGTGTGTGTGTGTGTCTGCGCGTGTGTGTGTGTGTGTGTGTGTGTGTGTGTGCGCGTGTCTGCGTATCTGCTGTCTGTCTACGAAGTGGCTCATTTGGAGGATTGTTGTCTGCTGTCTGTGAATTTTGCCAACAGTATTGTTCTGCAACGTGTAATGGACTGTTCTGCAACTTATATTGGACTATTCTTGACTGTTCTTATTATGATTGCATTTGCAATGGCAGTGTTTGTCCATGTCTGTTGTATGGACATAAAGTAAAGTGGTAAAACAAAGTAGTGTTGTGTTGTTGTGAAGTTACTGCAGGCTGGAAATGTTGATATTGGACTGGTAGATCCCGGAGGGGTTGGCTGCTGAAAAGTAGATCTTGGGTCAAAAAAGGTTGGGCACCCCTGCTTTAAAAGGATCCCAGGCTAATAAGCCTTGCAAATACATTATACTTGTTCTCTATAACTAGAATTGAGCATTTACAACACATATAGTGTAATATGTTCTTTAGTTTTACATTTTACTGTGCCTGTCATAGGTATAAGGTCACAGAAGATTTTCCCTGGAGCCTTACGGGTCCATTTGGTAAGGTGGGCTCCAGGGAAAATCTTGCCTAGGGCTCCAAATTGCTTGGAAACGCCACTGGCTGAAGTAGTCTCTGAATACTCTGGATGATGAGTAATAAGTATGTCTATAATTCTGCCCAACAGGTGCGTCTTTAACTTCGATGGACAAGGAAGGGCTGACGCCTCTGAGCTGGGCGTGTTTGAAAGGACATAAGAATGTGGTGCATTTCCTGGTAGAGAAAGGTGCGGTCATTGACCACACGGACAAGAATGGACGCACTCCGCTGGACCTGGCTGCGTTCTACGGAGATGCAGAGATCGTATGTGATGATTCATTTAACCCCTAGTGGTAGTTTTACCCTAGTTGACGGGAACACCAATATGCGTTCTGTACAGAATGTACAGTATCAAAAAATGTCAAAATTTGGTGATGTTACACAATAATTTGAAGTTTTCCAGTACACTTAGGTTAGTATTTCAAAGACATTTTTAGAATCGGGATAGTCTACAATCCCTTAAATGACAACTTCAGTTTTTTCCCCAACCATGTTCATGTTTTAGGTTATTAGAGAAAGTTAAATATGGGTGTTAAATGTTTTACATTCCTTGCTTTCTTTAGTTTATTTTTTATTTTTTATATTTACTACAGTCCTAATAAACCCCCGGAAATTATAACTGGCCTCGGAAGTTCACAGGATCTACTGAATGTGACGGAGGCAGCAATCAATAATCAAAAATCAATATGGCAGTTTGTCACATTCAGTAGATTATTTGTGCCCAGTTATAATTAACTGGGGTTTATTAGAACTGTAGTAGATAATACGAAAGTCTTTTTCTCTCTCTTACACTGGAGGCACGTCCATAGTCCAGTTTTAAGTGATGAGGTGACCACTGAAGCTTAGTAAAAACAGAGACTTGTTTGCATCAGTGGTGAGTTTCTTATTATCACCAAGGCATGACGTCATGTTGTCATTTTCGGTGATCACCTCATACTGGAGTATGAATAGACCTTCATACTCTCTCTCTTTCTATCTCTCTCACACACACACACACACACACACACACACACACACACACACACACACACACACACACACACACACACAGAAAGACCCACTTAAGCCTTAACTGAAAGCATCACTCAGTAATTATTGAATGCGTACTGTTCTGCATTAGCCCCAGCGCTCCAGCACCACCACCACCACAGGAATGACATTTTATTTGAATGAGTTCTTGTCTCTCTCGCCTGGCGTGTTCTGGCTCTTCTTGTAGGTCCATTACTTGGTGGAAAAAGGAGCTGTGATAGAGCATGTGGACTACAGTGGGATGAGGCCTCTGGACCGGGCCATAGGCTGTCGGAATACATCGGTGGTGGTGACTCTGCTGAAGAAGGGTGCTAAGCTAGGTAAGGACCCTGCTAACAGCGTCTCTGCTAACACCATGCCTGTATAGTCTACTGTAGATGCGTGTGGTAGCTTTCGACGGAGCCTGACGTAACACATCGACTTTGTGCATGTTTATTTAAAGCAGTGGTTTTCAACCAGTGGTCCAGTGACCAACAGTGGTCCTTGAGAGAGTCCCAGGTTGTCCCCAGACTAAATGATGGAAAGCTGATTAACCAGATGTAAATCTTTGAGAGCGTAAACATGAAACCAAATGGACCCCTGCGGGTCCATTTGGTTACCCTCTCAAGAGTTAAAATATTCATCATCTGAATTAGTCCAGGTCTATACAACTAGAGAATGTAGAAGATTAATGGCCATTTTAAGCTGTATGTTTGCCTGTTTTGTTTTCAAAAGCCAGCCTGGAATTGTGGAGAAAAACAAAAGAAATCTTTAGTTTTGGGGTCTGTGGGGCTAAAATGTCATCAAATGGTGGTCTGTGGCTCAAATGCTGAATAAATAGTGGGCCCTGGTATCAAAAAGGTTGAAAACCCCTGTCTTAAAGGAACACGTGTTTGGAGTCTATGAGGCCTGTTGTATTTTCCATGCCTGTGCTATACAAATTCGGATATGTTTACCGATCAGTTATGAATGCCCACAAAGACGGCCGTTTCAGTTCAGTTGTTTTCCCAACTTCTCATGGTCTTGGAGGATGGAATTCTTGCCTTCAGGAGTTAGCAATGTTAAGTGTACTGTAGTTCAGAACAAGAGGGTTAATGCCAAGGAATGAGGTCATCGATCGATTGTTCCTTCCTACTCTTTCATCTGTTAAATGTTAGCAGTACAGAGCCCAGTGTTGTTCTTCCTCTCCTGCCTGAGGTGTGTGCCACTAAGCTAATTTAAGGATGTGAATTAGTTATCACCTTAATGGCATGCGCTGGCCTGTATCTGGGCCCTGCAGCTTATCTATTCTGTAGCAGTGCATTCTGCCATGTCACCAAATTTGCTAATGGGAGAACATCTCTTCTAATTTCCTCCAGACCCCGTTTAACAGCGTATGCTGTGTGTGTAGTGCTAAATATACAGTAGGGGTTTTTTTTACAACCTAAAACGTGAATCTTGGTTGGGGGAAAAAGTTGTGCTTTAAGTACACATACAGTACAGTATAGTAACTGGAAAATGGCCTCATTGCTTATACTGTATATAGAGCATATAATAATTACAGTACGTATACATGCATGACCTTTTTGCCACATTCCCTTTCCTTTACTGTGACTGACTACCCTTTGCATGCATTCCTTTTCAATCTGTTATCGCTTTCTTTCTCTTGACTGCTTTCAATAACACTAAGGCTACAGAACGTCACCTTATGATCGATCAGGTACAATCTTTAGGTAACTCTACTTCGTACCAAATTCCACTGAATATGGTCCTGGTCATGGGAGGAGACCCTCCCCCCCGGTATAACACGTCCTCACTGTGTTCTCATTGGACAGGGAATGCTGCGTGGGCCATGGCAACATCCAAGCCTGATATCCTCATCATCCTCCTCCAGAAGCTCATGGAGGAAGGCAACCTGCTTTATAAGGTAATGTAGGCCAGTGGTGACCAAACGCATAGGCGGATCTAGAAATGATGGGCCCCTGGGCTGCTGCCAGCCAAAGGGCCCCTGGAGCTTTGTTCCTTCCCTTTTTACTATTTTTAAAAACTTTTGGGAATAGTTCAATGTGCCAACCTATTGACACGTTGACAGCGTGTAGACTCGCCATTTGAACAATTGAAAAATGTTTTTTTAAATAGTTTAAAAAGGCAAAGAAGTTAAGGGATAAGGGGTTTAGCGGTGACGAAAATCTAGGCCAGTGTCTGCACACACACATATCAATTATTACATATACTGTAGGCCTGTGATATTCAGCTGCATTTCAGCAGGATTTACAGCAAGGGATTGCTTGAAAATAATAAACAGACAAATTAGGTGAAATAAATGAAACTGTTTAAACACTTGCAGCAATGTACTGTATCATGATGGTTTAGGACTTTTGAACTTCTCCCTGGACCCAAACTTGTGAAGATAGCAGATCTTCAAGCTGCAAAGCAATGTGTTGTGAGCTTATAGATCGGCTATTTTCAGTACTTATTTTTTAGATTTTGTTTTTATTTCTTCATAAAGTTTCTGAAAAAAATGCTTTAATTCGTGAAAACCTCAACCTCAAAGTAGAAAAAAATGTCGATCTACAAGCTCATGATGCCTCCAAAGGAGGCTGTGCATGCACACTCACTTGCTGTAGCTTGTTGAAATGGACATTCCTCCCCTCCTTAAAGTCATAATAATTAGTTGTTTGTGCCACTAGTTATTCAGACTAATCTCATTGTGACGGGCGATGGTGCAAAATTCTGTATTCTTGGCAGGCTATCGTGATCCTCTGTAGCATCACAAAGACTCAAACACTGTTAGACACTGCTGTAACTAACACCACCATGGGCTACTTATCCAAAACCCAACTGAAAAAAGAACCGCAGGGCCATTTCTATTCCACACCAATGTCACACCGATTAGTGCCAGAATGAGAGAGTGTGTGTGTGTGTGTGTGTGTGTGTGTGTGTGTGTGTGTGTGTGTGTGTGTGTGTGTGTGTGTGTGTGTGTGTGTGTGTGTGTGTGTGTGTGTGTGTGTGTGTGTGTGTGTGTGTGTGTGTGTGTGTGTGTGTGTGTGGTACTCTGATGATTGATGCCTGACATTTAGCAGATTTTTTGTGGCAGGAGGGGAGATCCAGTCAGGTGTAGAGTGTGTGTGTGTGTGTGTGTGTGTGTGTGTGTGTGTGTGTGTGTGTGTGTGTGTGTGCGTGTGCATGCGTGTGCGCACGTGCATGCGTCCGTGAGAGAGATTTTATGGTTCATCTTGGTGTGATGAATGGGGAGGGACAATTTGAGCTGAGGAGTAGGGCCTCATTCACACTTTAGATATTTGCATCTTACACTTCTTTCCTAGAACCTCTGTGTGTCAATGCATTTCCAATGGTAGTCACAATGGTAGTTGAAGACACACACTTGTCATTGTGTCTCTTTCTTCTGCCCATGACACAAGTTTGTGTCTTCAAACCACATGTCTCCCATTGGAAATGCATGGCGAGCTGTGTCTTCACTTCAGCATGTGCTGAGTGTATCCAAAGTGTGAATGGCCCCTGGCTCTTCAAAGTACCTGACAAATGTCTCTCCTCCATTCCCACTTCTCCACCCTTCTATTGGTTGTAGCGTTGCTTTAAATGTGTCCTCTGTGTCCTTCCAGAAAGGGAAGATGAAAGAGGCGGCCCAGAGGTACCAGTACGCCCTGAGGAAGTTCCCCAGGGAAGGCTTTGGTGATGATCTGAAGGCCTTTAAAGAGTTGAGGGTCTCTCTGTACCTCAACTTGTCTCGCTGTCGCAGGAAAACCAACGTAAGCCTCTCTGGAAGCAACTGTCTGTTTATTCTCACCATGATGTCATTATAGACAAACGTAGATCTACAGTACACTTTCAACATGTTGCAATTCGGGGTGGGAAGATTCACTTACCTCACGATACAATATTGATATTTAGGGTTCTGAAATGATTTATATTGCGATTTTTAATTATTCTGCAATTCGATTTGATGTATTGATATATCACATTTTTCCCCCAGAAATGACTGTGCTTTTTTATACTAGAACATTTTGAAGGGGAATTCCACCCATTTTCAAGATTTCTTTTTTTCTGAGAGCATACAAATGGAACCAAATGGACCCGTTAGGGTCCATTTGGTTTGGTAACAAACCCAACACAAACACAACTTGATGATGTCATCAAGTTGTGTTTCATCCCAACAAGTTCAATCAACTAGAACATTTTAAAGCAATTTTAAACAATATAAAGTTCAATCATACACATAAATGCAGCCAACATCAGTCTTTCTGGCATGAACACATTAATGAATAGGCCTACAAGAATATAAAAAAAGATTTTGAACCTGGCGATTCGATATTGATATCATGGCATTAAGAATTGCGATATATTGGCATATCGATTTTTTTTTTTTGCCCACCCCTAGTTGCAATGTGCCGTGAGCAAGATATGGGGTCCCTGGGTGTAGTAGGGCAAAAGGGGAAGGGACTGATTAGGTCAACAAAGTGTTGGGTTTAAGTGGTTAATAGCTTCAAAAGTAAAGACATTCCACTGTCAAGAGTATTTGATTGGTCTCACCAGTGTCATATGAATATCACGGGACAACAGTAAATAAGGAAGGCCCAGAATAGAGCAGCTGTTTCACATAAACACTTAGACATCAAGCGTAAAATGGTTGAGCTGTGAGGGATTCAATGTGCTGGACAGTGGATATTTAAATGGTTATTCTATGCTCCAGTCGCAGAGCCCTTAAATACCACTTGAATAATAATTATGTATTTTCAATCAAAGGACTGATTCAGTTAATTAAGCAACTCCGACATTTGGTTCTGAATTACGTTAGGCAAAAGAACATGCTGCGCAGCAAGTTTACAGGGCATACATATCACCTAACAATAGATGTTATTTTTCATCGCAAAGTGCTGAGAGTGGACTGAGTGGAGTGCTGAGAGACTTTCATTAATATAAAATGAATCTTGATTTTATTCTGTGTGAGTGTTCCCCGTAGCTGGATGTTCATCCAAAAAGCTGTTTTGCTTCTCATTCACGATGGCATTCAGGCAGTGTGTTACTAATTGTAAACGTAATCAGCACAAATATGTATCTGAAAACATTTTAGGTTCCAACTTCCAAACAAGCATGCTTCACATTGGTCGTCTCTTTTTGCCCTGACAAACGTACGTCTACAGGCTACAAACAAAAATATAGTCTGAAGAAATGGAATCTAAAAAACATTGGGAAGTCTTGTGTCTGATAAAACAAATCAGACTCGTGTTAATGAAATTCAAAGGCAACGTTTTTTTCTTTTTTTGTTTTCCTTTCTTTTTACACTCCACACCAATAATCGAAAGCTGCACTTTCAGAGAGTTAATCACTGACCCTTACTCTGTAGAACGCCATGAATTGAGCCAAAGGGGTAATTCAGTTTATTCTACAATAGCAGACTTGCTTGGAAGGATGGGTCATTTTTATTGTCATGTATTGATCGTCTTGCCTGTGTGCAGGATTTTGGCATGGCTGAGGAGTTTGCCACCAAGGCACTGGAGCTGAAACCCAAATCCTACGAGGCGTACTACGCCCGCGCCAGGGCCAAGAGGAGCAGCAGGTACAGACATCCAGCAACACTGCTTCCTAAACACGCTAAACCCCTTATCCCTTAACTTCTTTGCCGTTTTAAACTATTAAAACACATTTTTCAATAGTTAAAATGGCCAGTGAGTCTACAAGTTCACAACGTGTCAATAGATTGGCATGTTAAACTATTCCAAAAAGATTATCAAAATAGTAAAAATGAGATAAGGGGTTTGGGATAAGGGGGTTAGCGTGTAACGAAAATGGAGCCCAAGATGTCCTGTAGATATGCTACGTCTGACATGCAACACAGATCACAGAGCATTTTCTTAACAGACCTTGCGTGGACGAACGTAGCCTACACAACTGCAGATAAATAAAATCAGCCTTGTTGT
Source organism: Benthosema pterotum (assembly GCA_039105355.1). Lineage (NCBI taxonomy): Eukaryota > Metazoa > Chordata > Actinopteri > Myctophiformes > Myctophidae > Benthosema > Benthosema pterotum. Next base: position 28,356,484 of record CM076978.1, read on the forward strand.
GTACTATTTATGTCAATTACTAGTTATTCATTAATGTATTAAGCCATGTAATAAGCGGGATAACCCCTACCCCCCTAAGGCGCAGCCGAGGTCAGTTGTTGAAACAAATCACTGGTTCGCCAATTAAAAAAAAACATATCTGCAATCTATCTGTGCAGTGTGCACCAGTGATTTGATTAGATGGCATAACTCGACACATCTTGTTGTGGTGTTGCTAAATTAATGAAAGCATTTCAGAAATAATTTACTAATTTGTTGGCTCTTAACCGCCATAAGCCATAAGAGTCGGTGTGTAAGAACCCTTAGGTTCTAAAGGCTCTACTTTTGTCCCTAAACTTTTTTTTTATACTGTCTTGAAAATAATTTTTCAATAGTTAAAATAGCCAATTGCTAAATTTATTCTGAAAATAGCTGGGCTGTAAATGGATATCATCTCTATTGTCAATATTAAACTAAAGTTCTGCCTGGCCTTTCGGGTGACTGCCCACTGCCCAGCCCTAATAGAATGGATGGCTGTTATCGGTATGTTATTATCCACAGTGCCTAATAGAAGTCTCCTCCTCTTGCAGGCAGTTCACGGCGGCCCTGGCTGACCTGCACGAAGCAGCCAAGCTTTGCCCAAACAACCGGGAGATCCGCCGGCTGCTGGTACGAGTGGAGGAGGAATGCAAGCAGATGCAGCGCAGCCAGAGCAAAGCTTCGCAGCTAGGAGCCGCAGCTACCTCACACCAGGCAGCGGGGGGAGGCCACGGCCACGACTCGGACCAGGAGGAGGAGCAGGAGGAGGAGGAGTGCTCAGAGCACAGCCTGGCCAGGAGCCTGGACGGCCAGAGAGACATCTTGGAGGAGAACGAGGAGGAGAGCTCCTCGCAGGCCTGTTGGTCGCAGAACATCTACTCCCTCAACAGGGAGCTGCCCGCTGACCCTCCTGGCAGCAGCCAGACTAGTCAGAATCCAAGTCCCAGACCGAGTTCGCCGCCGCAGGCCGCCGCCCCGGGCAGGCTGGCGCTTCACCGTTATCCTCGGGAGCACAGGGAGGCGCTGGCCCAGCAGGGTCTGGTTCTACAGCCCACCAAGCAAGCCCAGATAGTCAAGACCAACCAACACATGAGCTCCATGCAGGTCGGGGGAGGGGGAGGCGCGGGCCGCTCCTCGCTAAGTGGGAAGTCTCAGTACGCTCCGTCCAGCCCGCTGCCCAGCCGACACATGTCCAGCATGCTGAAGGCCGGCCCCGGCATCGACATCAGCCCTTTACCAACACCAACCACCGAAGAGCCTGTGTACGGGGAACGCATGTCGCTGGCAGCCGCCTCCACGTCCATGGGTCACAGCTGCGATGAGAGCATGCACTTGTCCCAGGCCTCCTATCCCTCCTTCAGCAAAGGTCAAGAGAGACTGACCGCTCACTCGGCCTCCTCCCTGGACGGCCCCGGGCCTCAAGGCAACCACATGGACTCGGGGAAGGAAGGTGCGTGCGGCGCGGCGGCAGGCAGCAGCATCAGAGTGTCCAGCTCCACCAGCAGCCTGGCCTCCAGCAGCAGCATGTCGGACAGCGGCAAGCTGGGCCCCGACGTCCGCACCAAGACGGCAGACAGCAAGACCAAGCACAGCCAGCAGGCCAACTCTACCGCCGCAGAACCGTACAAACCCAGACCCTTCATGGGCCTCAAGGACAAGACGGCCCGCTTTCAGCAGCAGCAGCAAGTCCAGCAGCACCATCCCAGCCTGCAGGCCTGCTCCTCCGGCCGCGGCTGGCAGAACCACTCCACCGAGGGCCTGGTGTGTCATAACATGGGCCTGCAGACGGTCAACTGTGAGCTGCCCTACGGCAAGATGGTGAGCTCCTACCAGGAGCAGCACAAACCCCCAGCGCCTCAGGGCGCCTTGGCCATGGGCAGCCTGCAGAACGGAATGCACGTCAAGGAGTTCACCGAGAAGTTCTGCCAAGCCGCCGCCAACACCTGTTACAAAGAATCCAAGCCGGCCATGGCCATGGCACACGCCTTTATGGACGGCAAGCCCAAGCAGCCCGGCCTCACCCGAGATAACCCCAACATCCACGTAACGTCGATGAAACCAAAGCGATCGTTTATAGAATCCAATGTTTAGTGATGTTTATTATCAGCAAACACACATAACTGGAGGAAGTTTTTTTTTGCCAGCCCTAGAAAGAATGTTTTCATTTTGACGCCTTTCAAAGAGAATGCAAACAAGTATTCTGGTAATAACAAAAGGCGGTGTGGTGGTTGCTTTTCTCTCCTCCTCCAAACTATCAGCTTGTTGCTGTTCTGCTTCTGTCACCCTCTGATTCAGCCAAGCTGGAGACATTGCACTGACGAGTGAAGACGGTCACAATTCAGACAAAACAACAGCAACAGCAAGCACTTTATACGACATTTAGGCCTTTCAAGTGCTTAAAAAACGTATTCAATTACAGCGTATTGTTATTATGAATCTATTTAGTGTGTCTAAGGCCGGTTTTAAACTGGCAGCCAAATCTAGCCTGGATAAGACTCTGTCTCACTTCAAGATAGAAATCTGATTGGTCTAACTGTTAGACCAATCAGATTTCTATCTTGATTTCTATCTGATTCGTTTAAATGAGTGACCTGTTAGACTCTAATAGGTCACATGACTCATTTAAATGAATCAGATTCCAGGCTCAATGTGGCTCAGATCTGATTCAGGCTGGATTTGGCTGGCAGTGTAAATCCGGCCTAAGTGGGGTTTGACAAAATGTTCCTTGTGCCCATGGTGCTGAGAGATGAGGAATAGGAGATGTTCTGTTCACCTGGGAGATGAATGGATGGATGGACGGGCATTCCTGTGTTCTTAGAAGGATGAAGATCCTCATGTTATGTACATTATATAAATATGTATTTTTGTTTTTCCCTTCTTTTGAGTGAAGGTCTATGTCAAAGTGTATTGACCAGTTGAAAAATTCTGTGTATTTTGAGTTTTATTTTATGCACATTTTTGTTTTTTCCGGATGTTGTTAAAGGTTAAAAAAATGTATTTGTTAAATATGTTTGTACATTCTATAAATCGGCCATATTAACAATGAAAACTAAATCCTCTCCGTACCTGCTTGTTGTTGCAGTTCTAGTTTAATTTATTTACAGCGCCTATGGCTTGGTTTATTGTAAAAGCAATATATTTTATATAGTTATTTTTGCACAGCTACTAAGACATTTTAAGATCCTCTCAAAATATCGGTTTAGTGCATGCTACAATTGCAGTTTCTAATAAAGAGTAAAAAAAAAGATTCTATCAAACATTTTTTGGCCCCGGTGCCATCAGCTCTATTTTAATAATGTATGTAACTTGCAATTGTTGCTGAATTGTTTTCAGTATTGTGAGCTGTATTAGCTGTGATCACATACTGTTATAGAACATTACTGCCACAGCCATCATTGGGGAAATAAAGACCCACAGAGGAAATAAACAAGACTGCTAGATTTCATTGTAGCGCACTTGCACAACATTCAAATTGTTATTTCGAATAATGTGTATTTTATTCATATAAAAAAAAATTGGTACAACGTAAATGATGCATTTATATAGAACTAGGGATGTCCCGATGCCACTTTTTCCATTTCCAATCCGATACTGCAATTTCTGTTAGCCAATAAGAAATGCCAATACCAGAAAATATTGTATACCGGTATAGTGGTTCTGACAAAAGTTCTAGCAAATTCCGCATGAGCAATATTTTATTTACCTGCAATAGTGTCATCTCCCTGACATAATATTTTATTTACCTGCAATAGTGTCATCTCCCTGACATATTTGTCAATACCAATATGACCCAATAATACAGTGACCACGACAAATAAGTGTAGACACTGATACTTTTCCAATAACCATGCGGTATTTGACGATACAGATATGACAAAAATGGGCAGATCCGATACAAGGTTCAAGGTTTAACTTTATTGACATTTTACATGTTGCCACGAGAAACGAAAAGCGTACTCAGGGCCAGTATTAGGACATCCCTATGTATAACCTTTATCCAAGGCACTATACTATACATAGCCTAACGCATTACATTATGTGTACAAACCACATCAGGGGCAACAATCAGAGCTTCCTGCTACATCTCTCCATTATAGTCTTCCCTCTGAATTGACTTTTTTTGTTTGTGGTTGATCATAATTCTGAGCCACAGTCGGAGCAAGCCCCTGGCTTCAGCCTGAATCACCACTGATACAGTAAAACCAGTCCTTGGCATTTTTTCTGGACAGTTTGGCTTCAGTACCACCATGTCCTGAGGTGGTGGGGGCGCTGATATGCACATTATTTACTGCTACGTACAGCCAGTATTTGGGTAAAACTGCCTGCTGTCAGTATTTGACCATTATGTAGGAAGTAGGAACAGTATGTCTTGATGTTTTTAGATTTTTACATTTTTAATATATCTGTTTTAAACTTCCAGCAGTATTCACAGTAAGCTTAATTATAAAAGCAGGTACAGTGTCAAGATTCAGCAATATTTTATACCAATATCTATATCATATACTCATTGTTATCATTGGTGTTGTTAAAAGAAAATATCTTTCCATCCCTCAATACCAATAATGCACAACAATGACAAACATTAATGACCTGGTGGTCAGAGCAGCACTATAGTTTTCTTCCCAGTGATCTTTTACATTTGCTGAGTGGATCTCCATCGTCTTATGGCTGTCTTCAGACACCTGTTAGGAGTGACCAGTGTGGTCTGCAGAGGTAAGTTGGTCATGGGACTTGATCGGTTCTTGGCCTTGATCCAACTCACGATGGCTTCTTTCTCATAGGAATAACCATCTGTTGTTTAGGGAGGAAGTGGTATTCAAATTCAGAGTGTATATACTGTGTAATACTGAGCAATAGACATAGCACCTAGATTGGTTTTAAAGGAGAATTCCACCTCAAAAGGCCTTCTTAAGTGGTCCAGTAATGTCTGTTTCCACTGCCCCAAAATAAGCTTAGAATAGGGCTAACGGGTGTTGTTCAAATTCATCTATTTACTTTGCTACAAAATGCAGTTCTTGTTATATATTGTCTATCCACCATGTCAGTAGTAGTAGACAATCACATTTCATTTTTACTTTGGGTTCAGCAGTGATTCAGCCCCAAACTGCGCGCCACGCCCCCACCTTTTGCGACAGCTGAATCACTGCTGAACCAAAATTGAAAGTTAAAGTGTGACTGTCAACACACTACTGACAATATATAGCAAAAAAACAATGTAAATGTGATGTAAATACCGGTATGTGAATTTGAACAACACTAAATAACAACTGGACCAATTTTTTGGAAGTAAAAAAAAAAGCCTTTTGGGGTTGAATTTCACATCTATACACAACAGGTAGTGCAGGTGTTTTTGGGATAATGGTAATAGCAGAGATAGCAACCCGGCCACGGGAACACCCCTTGCACCATGCCCAATCCCTGAATAGTTTGTTGTGTAACTAGGGTTTAAATAGGGCCCTAGCTCTAGCAATCTACATTCAAATCGGCTACTCTGAGAGGCAGGTTTGGACCACATCAGTCTTTAGTCTCTCCAGACTAAAAGAGGGCATTGTTTTTCCTTTGTTTTGCCAATGGAATCCCAGATTGATCTTCAATCAGGGGTTTTCAACCGGTGGTCCGGGGACGACCAGTGGTCCTTGAGAGAGTTCTAGGTGGTCCCCAGCTAAATGATGGAAAGTTGGTTAACCATGTGTAACTCTTTGAGAGCGTAAAAATTTAACCAAATGGACTCGCATGATGGATATTTCAATCAAGAGTTAAAATATCCATCATGTGAATTAGCCCAAGTCTACACAACTAGAGAATGTAGAAGATTAATGGTCATTTTGGAACTCTGTATGTTTAAGTGTTTCATTTCCCAAATTCAGCCTGTGGACAAAAGCAAAATAAAGCTTTAGTTTTGGGTCTGTGGGTATAAAATGTCATCAAATGGTGGTCCATGCCGTGGCTCAAATTCTGAATATCAAATAGGTTGAAAACCACTGATCTAACATAATAAAAAGGTGGAAAAAACTGTAAGTACACCCCTGTGTCCACAGAGTGCGTGGTAATGAACGATGGGATAAGCTAGATGGCTTGCCCATGCTGCTGGCCAATGGGGAGTAACATTGTTACGTGGCGGCCATCTTGTGAGAGTATAGCATAACCTAAGAGGCCAATGGCCAAGAGGGTCATAGTTACGTTGCTTCCTTAGTTGCTTCCTGACTCTAGAAGGAGGGGGCAGGTACAATATTAGGAGACGGGAAGTATGAATTGGAGTCTATTCATTTCCAATGGTAGAATGAACGTGAACACAACTTATGATCCATTCCTTAACTCCATGGATACTGAACTAAATACTGGACCCGATCATCAAAAGGCATATAATATTTACATCATATTCATAGTAAAATGGCTTCTATTAGCTAAACAGAACAGAAGAAATGTCACTTTGTTATAAATTATTCTTTATCCCACCGCCCAACTCTCGCGAGATTTTCAAACAGATTGGTTTGTTGTAAACGTCAGAGACGTCCGCATCCATAGAGCCATTATATGATGATTTTAGAAAAAAATGAAAATAAAAAAATCATAGCCATGTGGATAACGTTCATAATAATGCAAACCGTTTGTAAATCGGTCAAGTTTTAATCGAATTATACTCATCATACATTATGTAATTTAATATCTGATTCAAGCAAACCATTGCTATGATGTGTAAAATATATACCGGTAATACATAATTTAAAAAGTATCGAAATAGGTATCGTTTCTGGTATCGTATCGATTCCCAGGTATCGAGTATCGTATCGTATCGGTTCAAAGGTGAAAGGTACCCATCCCTACTGTTTTTGCTTGGGCTGCCATAGAGAATAGTGTATTGAGTCCTCTCCCAAGATGGCAGCCGTGAACGACGTCAGAGGCTCCGCCTCAAGCCATCTAGCTTTCTTATACTGTATATATCTATGGTCATTACACTCAGAAAGTGTGCTTACGTTAGACAAGGGAACAGTACCTGCGGCGATGACAGGGTCTTTCATCAGCTCTCTGGTGATGGGACACACAAATTCATCTGGAGCTTCTGAGCCGTTCTGCTCTGCCTTCAAGGCCTCGATCTTCCTCAGGAGCCGACCGCGCAGACCCACAGACTCTGAAACAAAACAATACACTTAGGGCTCCATTTTCGTTACATTAGCCCTTATGCGCAATTAACGCACTTAGCATTGGGGAAAAGGCGTTCCCACACTAAAGTTGATAATTTCGTAACCATGCCATCTCCCTTAAACACCTCCTATACCCGTTAAATTATGTGTGGTTTGGGCGTTTTTAGCTTTCATCCAATCCGTGTTGGTCTTGCCATTCCCTTTAATTCATCCCTTATCTAGTTCCCTTATCCCTACTGCTATGTCTGACCCTCCTAAGCACGCAGCCTGGCTGCGGGCTTAGGACACACATGCATGAGTAGCCTATTCCCAAAGATCATAGCTCTCATTTTCAAACAATTATAGCTCGGTCAATTCTCAATCATTTCTTACCATTCAACATGTTATGTTGAAAAAACATGTTCCATGTTTTTTTGCTGTATGTGGCGTGCATTTATCCCAAGTCTGCGAAATGTTAAAAAGTAAATTCCAAAAAAGTCGGGAATTTCGCGGCAAAAAAGACGTTTTTTTGATCATTCATTTCTCGGTCAATTCTGGACCATTTTTTACATTTCAAAATGCAGCGTGATGGGAAAAGCCTCCTCTCTCAGATGCGGTATAGTATATGTGGGTAGGTCTTCTCTACGATGCGGGATCTAGCAAAATGTAAGTGTCGGGATTTTGGTGGAAACGGTCCACCGAATCCCCGACACTTACATTTTGCTCGATGCGGGATCGTAGAGAAGACCTACCCACATATGCTATACAGCATCTGAGAGAGGAGGCTTTTCCCGTCACACTGTATTTTGAAATGTAAAAAATGGTCCAGAATTGACTGAGAAATGAATGATCAAAAAAACGTCTTTTTTGCCGCGTATTCCCGAGTTTTTTGCAATTTACAGCATTGCGTCACAAGTTAATTAATGTATTTAATTATATTATATACTGTACATTACCTAAACACAAGGAAGTGACCGACAGCAGGCAATCTACAGCTGTTTATAGGACAATCCATAAATAAGGAGAATGAATTGAACTGGCGCCTTTCCACGTGGAGTCGTGGACATCTCCAAAGGCGCACAGACGCCCGTACCGACGTGCGCACGTGGCTCTGCCTTCTCATATCGGTTAAGGGGTGGTCTCTGATGGCGTTATCTAGTTCCCAAATCTATTTGACGAAATTAGCAACTTAAGGGACTGCGCAACAAACACGCCCATGACCACACCTCCAGCCACAAATAACGGTGTCGGCATAAAGAATAGTGGCTAAGGGAAGAGAAAAGGTGACCAAAATAGCAATAAGGGAATTCGCTGCGGGTATCGGGTAACGTTAGGGACAACGGGTGGAACGAAAATCTCACCCTTAGTATTCAGGGCCAGATCTAGAGGGGGGCAGTTGTGGGCAGAGCCCACGCAAACGTGCATCCTGCCCACCCAATTGAAGGTAATATCAGTGGTTTTCACCCAATGGTCTGGGGACCACTAGTGGTCCTTGAAAGAGTTCCAGGTGGTCCCCAGCTAAATGGTGGAAAGTTTGTTAACAAAATGTAACTCTTTGAGAGTGTAAAAATGAAACCAAATGAGAGCATAAAAATGCATACATAAGTGACAACTAACTGAACTTTCAGTTACCAATGTAACCAAGTAGCTCGGTGAGTTGGTCCCAGGTATAGTGGTTCAGATCTTGGGGGTTCAAACCCCACTCTACTACCTTCAATGGGGTTTCTAGGTGTAAGTATGTAGGACTAACAGCATACCGGTAATAAAGTTTGCTTTAGGGAAACCATTTGGCATTTAAGTCATACACTACAAAACAAGTAAAATTTCCAGCATATATATATATATATATATATATATATATATATATATATATATATATATATATATATATATATATATATATATATATATATATATATATATATATATATATATATATATATATATATATATATAAGCTGAATTTAAAAACGTGTGTGATGGTGATCTACTGTGCTTGCTCTGCAGGCTCGCAAAACAGCAGATAGGAAGTACTAGAAACACCAGAGGTTTGCCTCCATTGCTTAGCATTTAAACATCTAAAATAATATGTTGTTTTTAATAATATGTTGGCTATAGCCTTGCGTTTTTGCCAGGTTTTGTCATTTTTTGAAAATCTTCAAAAATCATCAAAATCATGAAAAACGGTAAGGCTATAGCCTTGCGATTTTCTCGAAATTTCGACATTTTTCGAAAATCCTCAAAACAATGAAAAACGGCATACTATGGCATGTTGTCTGAGACCATGTACTATAGCCTTTGGTTTTTCTTTGTTTTCGACATTTTTTCAAAAATCATAAAAATGATGAAAAACGACATACTATAGTAGATAAAACAATAACACAAACAATAGACAAATGTCCTGGCTTCTGTTCTATGAATTTTGTTAGTCAAACCCAAAAAAGACTGCAGCACAGCGTGTGCCAAGTTGCTCAGTGAGTTGGTCCCAGGTATCGTGGTTCAGAGGTTGTGAGTTCAAACCCCACTCAAGTCCTTGCTTTTAATAATGATATAAACTGAATTGAGCCTCAAAGTTGGAAGCACTATATTTCTAAAATGATAAAGCATTTCAAAGATTTCTTTTCAGGCAAGCATATCCACCGTAAGATGAACCTAAAAAATGAACCTTCAACGGGGTTTCTAGGTGTAAGTATGTAGGACTAACAGCATAATAAAGTTTGTCATAGAGAATGCATTGGGCATTTAAGTTAAATAAGTCAGAAACTACAAAACATTTCAAAGTAAAAAGTTCCAGCATGAATATATACAGTAAGCTGAATTTAAAAACGTGTGAATGGAGTTTCTAGTGAACGTGACTTTTTGACTTATAATGGGGGTCAATGGCAGCTCTATGGTACATTTAGAAGCACTATATTTCTAAAACGATGAAACATTTCAAAGATTGCTTTGCAGGCAAGCATGTGCTCCGTAAGATGAACGTTAATAGCTGTAAATGGGGTTTCTAGGTGTAAGTATGTAGGACTAATCGCATAATGAAGTTTGTGCTATTGCCATTGACAATGCATTGGGCGTTTAGGTTAAATAACTCAGAAACTACAAAACATTTCAAAGTAAAAAGTGAATGAAATTAATGAAAGACATACTATAGTTTAAGGTTTACTATAGTAAAGTTGTATCTCATGATTTTGGAGGTTTGATTTTTTAATGAAAATCACAAAGAAAAATATCACAAGAAGGTCTGGCTTTCTGTTGAATGCACTAGATCACAATGAACAAAGCGCAAGGTGTGGGACTTGAACCCGGGCCTTCAAATTCCAAGGCAGAATCTTTATCCAATGAGCTACTGTGCTTGCTCTGCAGCCTCACAAATCAGCAGGTAACAAGTAACAGAAACACCAGAGGTTTGCCGCCATTAGCATTTAAACATCTGAAATAGTATGTTGTTTTTCCTCGATTTTGACATTTTTCGAAAATCCTGAAAAACGATGAAAAACAGCATGCTGTGCAAGACCGTAAAGCTATAGCCTTGCGTTTTTGCCAGGTTTCGTTATTTTTCGAAAATCCTCAAAAATGCTCAAAACGATGAAAAACCATAAGGCTATAGCCTTGCGTTTTTTTTTTTTTTTTTTTTTTTTTGAAATTTCGACATTTTTCGAAAATCCTCAAAAATCCTCAAAACGATGAAAAACGGCATGCTGTGCAAGACCGTAAGGCTATAGCCTTGCGTTTTTGCCAGGTTTTGTCATTTTTTGAAAATCTTCAAAAATTCTCAAAATCATGAAAAACAGTAAGGCTATAGCCTTGCGTTTTTTTTTTTTTTTTTTTTTTTTTTTTTAATTCGACATTTTTCGAGAATCCTCAAAAATCCTCAAAAATCCTCCAAACGGTGAAAAGCCGCATGCTGTGAAAGACCGCAAGGCTATAGCCTTGCGTTTTTGCCAGGTTTTGTCATTTTTTGAAAATCTTCAAAAATCCTCAAAATCATGAAAAACGGTAAGGCTATAGCCTTGCGATTTTCTCGAAATTTCGACATTTTTCGAAAATCCTCAAAACAATGAAAAACGGCATACTATGGCATGTTGTCTGAGACCATGTACTATAGCCTTTGGTTTTTCTTTGTTTTTGACATTTTTTCAAAAATCATAAAAATGATGAAAAACGACATACTATAGTAGATAAAACAATAACACAAACAATAGACAAATGTCCTGGCTTCTGTTCTATGAATTTTGTTAGTCAAACCCAAAAAAGACTGCAGCACAGCGTGTGCCAAGTTGCTCAGTGAGTTGGTCCCAGGTATCGTGGTTCAGAGGTTGTGAGTTCAAACCCCACTCAAGTCCTTGCTTTTAATAATGATATAAACTGAATTGAGCCTCAAAGTTGGAAGCACTATATTTCTAAAATGATAAAACATTTCAAAGATTTCTTTTCAGGCAAGCATATCCACCGTAAGATGAACCTAAATAACCTTCAACGGGGTTTCTAGGTGTAAGTATGTAGGACTAACAGCATAATAAAGTTTGTCATAGAGAATGCATTGGGCATTTAAGTTAAATAAGTCAGAAACTACAAAACATTTCAAAGTAAAAAGTTCCAGCATGAATATATACAGTAAGCTGAATTTAAAAACGTGTGAATGGAGTTTCTAGTGAACGTGACTTTTTGACTTATAATGGGGGTCAATGGCAGCTCTATGGTACATTTAGAAGCACTAATTTTCTAAAACGATGAAACATTTCAAAGATTGCTTTGCAGGCAAGCATGTGCTCCGTAAGATGAACGTTAATAGCTGTAAATGGGGTTTCTAGGTGTAAGTATGTAGGACTAATCGCATAATGAAGTTTGTGCTATTGCCATTGACAATGCATTGGGCGTTTAGGTTAAATAACTCAGAAACTACAAAACATTTCAAAGTAAAAAGTGAATGAAATTAATGAAAGACATACTATAGTTTAAGGTTTACTATAGTAAAGTTGTATCTCATGATTTTGGAGGTTTGATTTTTTAAATGAAAATCACAAAAAAAATATCACAAGAAGGTCTGACTTTCTGTTGAAAGCACTAGATCACAATGAACAAAGCGCAAGGTGTGGGACTTGAACCCGGGCCTTCAAATTCCAAGGCAGAATCTTTATCCAGGGAGCTACTGTGCTTGCTCTGCAGCCTCTCAAAACAGCAGGCAACAAGTATCAGAAACACCAGAGGTTTGCCGCCATTAGCATTTAAACATCTGAAATAGTATGTTGTTTTTCCTCGATTTTGACATTTTTCGAAAATCCTGAAAAACGATGAAAAACAGCATGCTGTGCAAGACCGTAAAGCTATAGCCTTGCGTTTTTGCCAGGTTTCGTTATTTTTCGAAAATCCTCAAAAATGCTCAAAACGATGAAAAACCGTAAGGCTATAGCCTTGCGTTTTTTTTTTTTTTTTTTTTTTTTTTTTTTTCGAAATTTCGACATTTTTCGAAAATCCTCAAAAATCCTCAAAACAATGGAAAACGGCATGCTGTGCAAGACCGTAAGGCTATAGCCTTGCGTTTTTGCCAGGTTTTGTCATTTTTTGAAAATCTTCAAAAATTCTCAAAATCATGAAAAACAGTAAGGCTATAGCCTTGCGTTTTTTTTTTTTTTTGTTTTTTTGAAAATTCGACATTTTTCGAAAATCCTCAAAAATCCTCAAAACGATGAAAAACCGCATGCTGTGCAAGACCGCAAGGCTATAGCCTTGCGTTTTTGCCAGGTTTTGTCATTTTTTGAAAATCTTCAAAAATCCTCAAAATCATGAAAAACGGTAAGGCTATAGCCTTGCGATTTTCTCGAAATTTCGACATTTTTCGAAAATCCTCAAAACAATGAAAAACGGCATACTATGGCATGTTGTCTGAGACCATGTACTATAGCCTTTGGTTTTTCTTTGTTTTTGACATTTTTTCAAAAATCATAAAAATGATGAAAAACGACATACTATAGTAGATAAAACAATAACACAAACAATAGACAAATGTCCTGGCTTCTGTTCTATGAATTTTGTTAGTCAAACCCAAAAAAGACTGCAGCACAGCGTGTGCCAAGTTGCTCAGTGAGTTGGTCCCAGGTATCGTGGTTCAGAGGTTGTGAGTTCAAACCCCACTCAAGTCCTTGCTTTTAATAATGATATAAACTGAATTGAGCCTCAAAGTTGGAAGCACTATATTTCTAAAATGATAAAACATTTCAAAGATTTCTTTTCAGGCAAGCATATCCACCGTAAGATGAACCTAAATAACCTTCAACGGGGTTTCTAGGTGTAAGTATGTAGGACTAACAGCATAATAAAGTTTGTCATAGAGAATGCATTGGGCATTTAAGTTAAATAAGTCAGAAACTACAAAACATTTCAAAGTAAAAAGTTCCAGCATGAATATATACAGTAAGCTGAATTTAAAAACGTGTGAATGGAGTTTCTAGTGAACGTGACTTTTTGACTTATAATGGGGGTCAATGGCAGCTCTATGGTACATTTAGAAGCACTATATTTCTAAAACGATGAAACATTTCAAAGATTGCTTTGCAGGCAAGCATGTGCTCCGTAAGATGAACGTTAATAGCTGTAAATGGGGTTTCTAGGTGTAAGTATGTAGGACTAATCGCATAATGAAGTTTGTGCTATTGCCATTGACAATGCATTGGGCGTTTAGGTTAAATAACTCAGAAACTACAAAACATTTCAAAGTAAAAAGTGAATGAAATTAATGAAAGACATACTATAGTTTAAGGTTTACTATAGTAAAGTTGTATCTCATGATTTTGGAGGTTTGATTTTTTAAATGAAAATCACAAAAAAAAATATCACAAGAAGGTCTGACTTTCTGTTGAAAGCACTAGATCACAATGAACAAAGCGCAAGGTGTGGGACTTGAACCCGGGCCTTCAAATTCCAAGGCAGAATCTTTATCCAGGGAGCTACTGTGCTTGCTCTGCAGCCTCTCAAAACAGCAGGCAACAAGTATCAGAAACACCAGAGGTTTGCCGCCATTAGCATTTAAACATCTGAAATAGTATGTTGTTTTTCCTCGATTTTGACATTTTTCGAAAATCCTGAAAAACGATGAAAAACAGCATGCTGTGCAAGACCGTAAAGCTATAGCCTTGCGTTTTTGCCAGGTTTCGTTATTTTTCGAAAATCCTCAAAAATGCTCAAAACGATGAAAAACCGTAAGGCTATAGCCTTGCGTTTTTTTTTTTTTTTTTTTTTTTTTTTTTTTTCGAAATTTCGACATTTTTCGAAAATCCTCAAAAATCCTCAAAACAATGGAAAACGGCATGCTGTGCAAGACCGTAAGGCTATAGCCTTGCGTTTTTGCCAGGTTTTGTCATTTTTTGAAAATCTTCAAAAATTCTCAAAATCATGAAAAACAGTAAGGCTATAGCCTTGCGTTTTTTTTTTTTTTTTTTTTTTCTTTTTTTTTAAATTCGACATTTTTCGAAAATCCTCAAAAATCCTCAAAAATCCTCAAAACGGTGAAAAGCCGAATGCTGTGAAAGACCGCAAGGCTATAGCCTTGCGTTTTTGCCAGGTTTTGTCATTTTTTGAAAATCTTCAAAAATCCTCAAAATCATGAAAAACGGTAAAGCTATAGCCTTGCGATTTTCTCGAAATTTCGACATTTTTCGAAAATCCTCAAAACAATGAAAAACGGCATACTATGGCATGTTGTCTGAGACCATGTACTATAGCCTTTGGTTTTTCTTTGTTTTTGACATTTTTTCAAAAATCATAAAAATGATGAAAAACGACATACTATAGTAGATAAAACAATAACACAAACAATAGACAAATGTCCTGGCTTCTGTTCTATGAATTTTGTTAGTCAAAGCCAAAAAAGACTGCAGCACAGCGTGTGCCAAGTTGCTCAGTGAGTTGGTCCCAGGTATCGTGGTTCAGAGGTTGTGAGTTCAAACCCCACTCAAGTCCTTGCTTTTAATAATGATATAAACTGAATTGAGCCTCAAAGTTGGAAGCACTATATTTCTAAAATGATAAAACATTTCAAAGATTTCTTTTCAGGCAAGCATATCCACCGCAAGATGAACCTAAATAACCTTCAACGGGGTTTCTAGGTGTAAGTATGTAGGACTAACAGCATAATAAAGTTTGTCATAGAGAATGCATTGGGCATTTAAGTTAAATAAGTCAGAAACTACAAAACATTTCAAAGTAAAAAGTTCCAGCATGAATATATACAGTAAGCTGAATTTAAAAACGTGTGAATGGAGTTTCTAGTGAACGTGACTTTTTGACTTATAATGGGGGTCAATGGCAGCTCTATGGTACAATTAGAAGCACTATATTTCTAAAACGATGAAACATTTCAAAGATTGCTTTGCAGGCAAGCATGTGCTCCGTAAGATGAACGTTAATAGCTGTAAATGGGGTTTCTAGGTGTAAGTATGTAGGACTAATCGCATAATGAAGTTTGTGCTATTGCCATTGACAATGCATTGGGCGTTTAGGTTAAATAACTCAGAAACTACAAAACATTTCAAAGTAAAAAGTGAATGAAATTAATGAAAGACATACTATAGTTTAAGGTTTACTATAGTAAAGTTGTATCTCATGATTTTGGAGGTTTGATTTTTTAATGAAAATCACAAAAAAAATATCACAAGAAGGTCTGACTTTCTGTTGAAAGCACTAGATCACAATGAACAAAGCGCAAGGTGTGGGACTTGAACCCGGGCCTTCAAATTCCAAGGCAGAATCTTTATCCAGGGAGCTACTGTGCTTGCTCTGCAGCCTCTCAAAACAGCAGGCAACAAGTATCAGAAACACCAGAGGTTTGCCGCCATTAGCATTTAAACATCTGAAATAGTATGTTGTTTTTCCTCGATTTTGACATTTTTCGAAAATCCTGAAAAACGATGAAAAACAGCATGCTGTGCAAGACCGTAAAGCTATAGCCTTGCGTTTTTGCCAGGTTTCGTTATTTTTCGAAAATCCTCAAAAATGCTCAAAACGATGAAAAACCGTAAGGCTATAGCCTTGCGTTTTTTTTTTTCCGAAATTTCGACATTTTTCGAAAATCCTCAAAAATCCTCAAAACAATGGAAAACGGCATGCTGTGCAAGACCGTAAGGCTATAGCCTTGCGTTTTTGCCAGGTTTTGTCATTTTTTGAAAATCTTCAAAAATCCTCAAAATCATGAAAAACGGTAAGGCTATAGCCTTGCGATTTTCTCGAAATTTCGACATTTTTCGAAAATCCTCAAAACAATGAAAAACGGCATACTATGGCATGTTGTCTGAGACCATGTACTATAGCCTTTGGTTTTTCTTAGTTTTCGACATTTTTTCAAAAATCATAAAAATGATGAAAAACGACATACTATAGTAGATAAAACAATAACACAAACAATAGACAAATGTCCTGGCTTCTGTTCTATGAATTTTGTTAGTCAAACTCAAAAAAAGACTGCCGCACAGCGTGTGCCAAGTAGGTCAGTGAGTTGGTCCCAGGTATTGTGGTTCAGAGGTTGTGAGTTCAAACCCCACTCAAGTACTCACTTTTATTAATGATATAAACGGAATTGAGCCTCAAAGTTGGAAGCACTATATTTCTAAAATGATAAAACATTTCAAAGATTTCTTTTCAGGCAAGCATATCCACCGTAAGATGAACCTAAATAACCTTCAACGGGGTTTCTAGGTGTAAGTATGTAGGACTAACAGCATAATAAAGTTTGTCATAGAGAATGCATTGGGCATTTAAGTTAAATAAGTCAGAAACTACAAAACATTTCAAAGTAAAAAGTTCCAGCATGAATATATACAGTAAGCTGAATTTAAAAACGTGTGAATGGAGTTTCTAGTGAACGTGACTTTTTGACTTATAATGGGGGTCAATGGCAGCTCTATGGTACATTTAGAAGCACTATATTTCTAAAACGATGAAACATTTCAAAGATTGCTTTGCAGGCAAGCATGTGCTCCGTAAGATGAACGTTAATAGCTGTAAATGGGGTTTCTAGGTGTAAGTATGTAGGACTAATCGCATAATGAAGTTTGTGCTATTGCCATTGACAATGCATTGGGCGTTTAGGTTAAATAACTCAGAAACTACAAAACATTTCAAAGTAAAAAGTGAATGAAATTAATGAAAGACATACTATAGTTTAAGGTTTACTATAGTAAAGTTGTATCTCATGATTTTGGAGGTTTGATTTTTTAATGAAAATCACAAAAAAAAATATCACAAGAAGGTCTGACTTTCTGTTGAAAGCACTAGATCACAATGAACAAAGCGCAAGGTGTGGGACTTGAACCCGGGCCTTCAAATTCCAAGGCAGAATCTTTATCCAGGGAGCTACTGTGCTTGCTCTGCAGCCTCTCAAAACAGCAGGCAACAAGTATCAGAAACACCAGAGGTTTGCCGCCATTAGCATTTAAACATCTGAAATAGTATGTTGTTTTTCCTCGATTTTGACATTTTTCGAAAATCCTGAAAAACGATGAAAAACAGCATGCTGTGCTAGACCGTAAAGCTATAGCCTTGCGTTTTTGCCAGGTTTCGTTATTTTTCGAAAATCCTCAAAAATGCTCAAAACGATGAAAAACCGTAAGGCTATAGCCTTGCGTTTTTTTTTTGTTTTTTTTTCGAAATTTCGACATTTTTCGAAAATCCTCAAAAATCCTCAAAACAATGGAAAACGGCATGCTGTGCAAGACCGTAAGGCTATAGCCTTGCGTTTTTGCCAGGTTTTGTCATTTTTTGAAAATCTTCAAAAATTCTCAAAATCATGAAAAACAGTAAGGCTATAGCCTTGCGTTTTTTTTTTTTTTTTTTTTTTTTTTTTTTTTTAATTCGACATTTTTCGAAAATCCTCAAAAATCCTCAAAACGATGAAAAGCCGCATGCTGTGAAAGACCGCAAGGCTATAGCCTTGCGTTTTTGCCAGGTTTTGTCATTTTTGAAAATCTTCAAAAATCCTCAAAATCATGAAAAACGGTAAGGCTATAGCCTTGCGATTTTCTCGAAATTTCGACATTTTTCGAAAATCCTCAAAACAATGAAAAACGGCATACTATGGCATGTTGTCTGAGACCATGTACTATAGCCTTTGGTTTTTCTTTGTTTTTGACATTTTTTCAAAAATCATAAAAATGATGAAAAACGACATACTATAGTAGATAAAACAATAACACAAACAATAGACAAATGTCCTGGCTTCTGTTCTATGAATTTTGTTAGTCAAACCCAAAAAAGACTGCAGCACAGCGTGTGCCAAGTTGCTCAGTGAGTTGGTCCCAGGTATCGTGGTTCAGAGGTTGTGAGTTCAAACCCCACTCAAGTCCTTGCTTTTAATAATGATATAAACTGAATTGAGCCTCAAAGTTGGAAGCACTATATTTCTAAAATGATAAAACATTTCAAAGATTTCTTTTCAGGCAAGCATATCCACCGTAAGATGAACCTAAATAACCTTCAACGGGGTTTCTAGGTGTAAGTATGTAGGACTAACAGCATAATAAAGTTTGTCATAGAGAATGCATTGGGCATTTAAGTTAAATAAGTCAGAAACTACAAAACATTTCAAAGTAAAAAGTTCCAGCATGAATATATACAGTAAGCTGAATTTAAAAACGTGTGAATGGAGTTTCTAGTGAACGTGACTTTTTGACTTATAATGGGGGTCAATGGCAGCTCTATGGTACATTTAGAAGCACTATATTTCTAAAACGATGAAACATTTCAAAGATTGCTTTGCAGGCAAGCATGTGCTCCGTAAGATGAACGTTAATAGCTGTAAATGGGGTTTCTAGGTGTAAGTATGTAGGACTAATCGCATAATGAAGTTTGTGCTATTGCCATTGACAAAGCATTGGGCGTTTAGGTTAAATAACTCAGAAACTACAAAACATTTCAAAGTAAAAAGTGAATGAAATTAATGAAAGACATACTATAGTTTAAGGTTTACTATAGTAAAGTTGTATCTCATGATTTTGGAGGTTTGATTTTTTAATGAAAATCACAAAAAAAAAAATATCACAAGAAGGTCTGGCTTTCTGTTGAATGCACTAGATCACAATGAACAAAGCGCAAGGTGTGGGACTTGGACCCAGGCCTTCAAATTCCAAGGCAGAATCTTTATCCAGGGAGCTACTGTGCTTGCTCTGCAGCCTCACAAAACAGCAGGTAACAAGTAACAGAAACACCAGAGGTTTGCCGCCATTAGCATTTAAACATCTGAAATAGTATGTTGTTTTTCCTCGATTTTGACATTTTTTCGAAAATCCTGAAAAACGATGAAAAACAGCATGCTGTGCAAGACCGTAAAGCTATAGCCTTGCGTTTTTGCCAGGTTTCGTTATTTTTCGAAAATCCTCAAAAATGCTCAAAACGATGAAAAACCGTAAGGCTATAGCCTTGCGTTTTTTTTTTTTTTTTTTTTTTTTGTTTTTTTTTGAAATTTCGACATTTTTCGAAAATCCTCAAAAATCCTCAAAACGATGAAAAACGGCATGCTGTGCAAGACCGTAAGGCTATAGCCTTGCGTTTTTGCCAGGTTTTGTCATTTTTTGAAAATCTTCAAAAATCCTCAAAATCATGAAAAACGGTAAGGCTATAGCCTTGCGATTTTCTCAAAATTTCGACATTTTTCGAAAATCCTCAAAACGATGAAAAACGGCATACTATGGCATGTTGTCTGAGACCATGTACTATAGCCTTTGGTTTTTCTTTGTTTTCGACATTTTTTCAAAAATCATAAAAATGATGAAAAATGACATACTATAGTAGATAAAACAATAACACAAACAATAGACAAATGTCCTGGCTTCTGTTCTATGAATTTTGTTAGTCAAAGCCAAAAAAGACTGCAGCACAGCGTGTGCCAAGTTGCTCAGTGAGTTGGTCCCAGGTATCGTGGTTCAGAGGTTGTGAGTTCAAACCCCACTCAAGTCCTTGCTTTTAATAATGATATAAACTGAATTGAGCCTCAAAGTTGGAAGCACTATATTTCTAAAATGATAAAACATTTCAAAGATTTCTTTTCAGGCAAGCATATCCACCGTAAGATGAACCTAAATAACCTTCAACGGGGTTTCTAGGTGTAAGTATGTAGGACTAACAGCATAATAAAGTTTGTCATAGAGAATGCATTGGGCATTTAAGTTAAATAAGTCAGAAACTACAAAACATTTCAAAGTAAAAAGTTCCAGCATGAATATATACAGTAAGCTGAATTTAAAAACGTGTGAATGGAGTTTCTAGTGAACGTGACTTTTTGACTTATAATGGGGGTCAATGGCAGCTCTATGGTACATTTAGAAGCACTATATTTCTAAAACGATGAAACATTTCAAAGATTGCTTTGCAGGCAAGCATGTGCTCCGTAAGATGAACGTTAATAGCTGTAAATGGGGTTTCTAGGTGTAAGTATGTAGGACTAATCGCATAATGAAGTTTGTGCTATTGCCATCGACAATGCATTGGGCGTTTAGGTTAAATAACTCAGAAACTACAAAACATTTCAAAGTAAAAAGTGAATGAAATTAATGAAAGACATACTATAGTTTAAGGTTTACTATAGTAAAGTTGTATCTCATGATTTTGGAGGTTTGATTTTTTAAATGAAAATCACAAAGAAAAATATCACAAGAAGGTCTGGCTTTCTGTTGAATGCACTAGATCACAATGAACAAAGTGCAAGGTGTGGGACTTGAACCCGGGCCTTCAAATTCCAAGGCAGAATCTTTATGCAGTAAGCTACTGTGCTCGCTCCGCAGCCTCACAAAACAGCAGGTAACAAGTAACAGAAACACCAGAGGTTTGCCGCCATTAGCATTTAAACATCTGAAATAGTATGTTGTTTTTCCTTGATTTTGACATTTTTCGAAAATCCTGAAAAACGATGAAAAACAGCATGCTGTGCAAGACCGTAAAGCTATAGCCTTGCGTTTTTGCCAGGTTTCGTTATTTTTCGAAAATCCTCAAAAATGCTCAAAACGATGAAAAACCGTAAGGCTATAGCCTTGCGTTTTTTTTTTTTTTTTTTTTTTTTTTTTTTCGAAATTTCGACATTTTTCGAAAATCCTCAAAAATCCTCAAAACAATGGAAAACGGCATGCTGTGCAAGACCGTAAGGCTATAGCCTTGCGTTTTTGCCAGGTTTTGTCATTTTTTGAAAATCTTCAAAAATCCTCAAAATCATGAAAAACGGTAAGGCTATAGCCTTGCGATTTTCTCAAAATTTCGACATTTTTCGAAAATCCTCAAAACGATGAAAAACGGCATACTATGGCATGTTGTCTGAGACCATGTACTATAGCCTTTGGTTTTTCTTTGTTTTTGACATTTTTTCAAAAATCATAAAAATGATGAAAAACGACATACTATAGTAGATAAAACAATAACACAAACAATAGACAAATGTCCTGGCTTCTGTTCTATGAATTTTGTTAGTCAAAGCCAAAAAAGACTGCAGCACAGCGTGTGCCAAGTTGCTCAGTGAGTTGGTCCCAGGTATCGTGGTTCAGAGGTTGTGAGTTCAAACCCCACTCAAGTCCTTGCTTTTAATAATGATATAAACTGAATTGAGCCTCAAAGTTGGAAGCACTATATTTCTAAAATGATAAAACATTTCAAAGATTTCTTTTCAGGCAAGCATATCCACCGTAAGATGAACCTAAATAACCTTCAACGGGGTTTCTAGGTGTAAGTATGTAGGACTAACAGCATAATAATGTTTGTCATAGAGAATGCATTGGGCATTTAAGTTAAATAAGTCAGAAACTACAAAACATTTCAAAGTAAAAAGTTCCAGCATGAATATATACAGTAAGCTGAATTTAAAAACGTGTGAATGGAGTTTCTAGTGAACGTGACTTTTTGACTTATAATGGGGGTCAATGGCAGCTCTATGGTACATTTAGAAGCACTATATTTCTAAAACGATGAAACATTTCAAAGATTGCTTTGCAGGCAAGCATGTGCTCCGTAAGATGAACGTTAATAGCTGTAAATGGGGTTTCTAGGTGTAAGTATGTAGGACTAATCGCATAATGAAGTTTGTGCTATTGCCATCGACAATGCATTGGGCGTTTAGGTTAAATAACTCAGAAACTACAAAACATTTCAAAGTAAAAAGTGAATGAAATTAATGAAAGACATACTATAGTTTAAGGTTTACTATAGTAAAGTTGTATCTCATGATTTTGGAGGTTTGATTTTTTAATGAAAATCACAAAGAAAAATATCACTAGAAGGTCTGGCTTTCTGTTGAATGCACTAGATCACAATGAACAAAGCGCAAGGTGTGGGACTTGAACCCAGGCCTTCAAATTCCAAGGCAGAATCTTTATCCAGTGAGCTACTGTGCTTGCTCTGCAGCCTCACAAAACAGCAGGTAACAAGTAACAGAAACACCAGAGGTTTGCCTCCGTTGCTTAGCATTTAAACATCTGAAATAGTATGTTGTTTTTCCTCGATTTTGACATTTTTCGAAAATCCTGAAAAACGATGAAAAACAGCATGCTGTGCAAGACCGTAAGGCTATAGCCTTGCGTTTTTGCCAGGTTTCGTTATTTTTCGAAAATTCTCAAAAATGCTCAAAACGATGAAAAACCGTAAGGCTATAGCCTTGCGTTTTTTTTGAAATTTCGACATTTTTCAAAAATCCTCAAAAATCCTCAAAACAATGAAAAACGGCATGCTGTGCAAGACCGTAAGGCTATAGCCTTGCGTTTTTACCAGGTTTTGTCATTTTTTGAAAATCTTCAAAAATTCTCAAAATGATGAAAAACGGTAAGGCTATAGCCTTGCGTTTTTTTTTTAAATTCGACATTTTTCAAAAATCCTCAAAACAATGAAAACCGGCATGCTGTGCAAGACCATAAGGCTATGGCCTTGCGTTTTTGCCAGGTTTCGTCATTTTTTGAAAATCTTCAAAAATCCTCAAAATGATGAAAAATGGTAAGGCTATAGCCTTGCGTTTTTTCGAAAATTCGTCATTTTTCAAAAATCCTCAAAAATCCTCAAAACGATGAAAAACCGCATGCTGTGCAAGACCATAAGGCTATAGCCTTGCGTTTTTGCCAGGTTTTGTCATTTTTTGAAAATCTTCAAAAATCCTCAAAATCATGAAAACAGTAAGGCTATAGCCTTGCGTTTTTTTTTTTTTTGTTTTTGTTTTTTTTTTTTAATTCGACATTTTTCGAAAATCCTCAAAAATCCTCAAAAATCCTCAAAACGATGAAAAACCGCATGCTGTGCAAGACCGCAAGGCTATAGCCTTGCGTTTTTGCCAGGTTTTGTCATTTTTTGAAAATCTTCAAAAATCCTCAAAATCATGAAAAACGGTAAGGCTATAGCCTTGCGATTTTCTCGAAATTTCGACATTTTTCGAAAATCCTCAAAACAATGAAAAACGGCATACTATGGCATGTTGTCTGAGACCATGTACTATAGCCTTTGGTTTTTCTTTGTTTTTGACATTTTTTCAAAAATCATAAAAATGATGAAAAACGACATACTATAGTAGATAAAACAATAACACAAACAATAGACAAATGTCCTGGCTTCTGTTCTATGAATTTTGTTAGTCAAAGCCAAAAAAGACTGCAGCACAGCGTGTGCCAAGTTGCTCAGTGAGTTGGTCCCAGGTATCGTGGTTCAGAGGTTGTGAGTTCAAACCCCACTCAAGTCCTTGCTTTTAATAATGATATAAACTGAATTGAGCCTCAAAGTTGGAAGCACTATATTTCTAAAATGATAAAACATTTCAAAGATTTCTTTTCAGGCAAGCATATCCACCGTAAGATGAACCTAAATAACCTTCAACGGGGTTTCTAGGTGTAAGTATGTAGGACTAACAGCATAATAAAGTTTGTCATAGAGAATGTATTGGGCATTTAAGTTCAATAAGTCAGAAACTACAAAACATTTCAAAGTAAAAAGTTCCAGCATGTATATATACAGTAAGCTGAATTTAAAAACGTGTGAATGGAGTTTCTAGTGAACGTGACTTTTTGACTTATAATGGGGGTCAATGGCAGCTCTATGGTACATTTAGAAGCACTATATTTCTAAAACGATGAAACATTTCAAAGATTGCTTTGCAGGCAAGCATGTGCTCCGTAAGATGAACGTTAATAGCTGTAAATGGGGTTTCTAGGTGTAAGTATGTAGGACTAATCGCATAATGAAGTTTGTGCTATTGCCATCGACAATGCATTGGGCGTTTAGGTTAAATAACTCAGAAACTACAAAACATTTCAAAGTAAAAAGTGAATGAAATTAATGAAAGACATACTATAGTTTAAGGTTTACTATAGTAAAGTTGTATCTCATGATTTTGGAGGTTTGATTTTTTAATGAAAATCACAAAGAAAAATATCACTAGAAGGTCTGGCTTTCTGTTGAATGCACTAGATCACAATGAACAAAGCGCAAGGTGTGGGACTTGAACCCAGGCCTTCAAATTCCAAGGCAGAATCTTTATCCAGTGAGCTACTGTGCTTGCTCTGCAGCCTCACAAAACAGCAGGTAACAAGTAACAGAAACACCAGAGGTTTGCCTCCGTTGCTTAGCATTTAAACATCTGAAATAGTATGTTGTTTTTCCTCGATTTTGACATTTTTCGAAAATCCTGAAAAACGATGAAAAACAGCATGCTGTGCAAGACCGTAAGGCTATAGCCTTGCGTTTTTGCCAGGTTTCGTTATTTTTCGAAAATCCTCAAAAATGCTCAAAACGATGAAAAACCGTAAGGCTATAGCCTTGCGTTTTTTTTGAAATTTCGACATTTTTCAAAAATCCTCAAAACAATGAAAAACGGCATGCTGTGCAAGACCGTAAGGCTATAGCCTTGCGTTTTTACCAGGTTTTGTCATTTTTTGAAAATCTTCAAAAATTCTCAAAATGATGAAAAACGGTAAGGCTATAGCCTTGCGTTTTTTTTTAAAATTCGACATTTTTCAAAAATCCTCAAAACAATGAAAACCGGCATGCTGTGCAAGACCATAAGGCTATGGCCTTGCGTTTTTGCCAGGTTTCGTCATTTTTTGAAAATCTTCAAAAATCCTCAAAATGATGAAAAATGGTAAGGCTATAGCCTTGCGTTTTTTCGAAAATTCGTCATTTTTCAAAAATCCTCAAAAATCCTCAAAACGATGAAAAACCGCATGCTGTGCAAGACCATAAGGCTATAGCCTTGCGTTTTTGCCAGGTTTTGTCATTTTTTGAAAATCTTCAAAAATTCTCAAAATCATGAAAAACAGTAAGGCTATAGCCTTGCGTTTTTTTTTTTTTTTTTTTTTCGACATTTTTCGAAAATCCTCAAAAATCCTCAAAAATCCTCAAAAATCCTCAAAACGATGAAAAACCGCATGCTGTGCAAGACCGCAAGGCTATAGCCTTGCGTTTTTGCCAGGTTTTGTCATTTTTGAAAATCTTCAAAAATCCTCAAAATCATGAAAAACGGAAATTTCGACATTTTTCGAAAATCCTCAAAACAATGAAAAACGGCATAGTATGGCATGTTGTCTGAGACCATGTACTATAGCCTTTGGTTTTTCTTTGTTTTTGACATTTTTTCAAAAATCATAAAAATGATGAAAAACAACATACTATAGTAGATAAAACAATAACACAAACAATAGACAAATGTCCTGGCTTCTGTTCTATGAATTTTGTTAGTCAAACCCAAAAAAGACTGCAGCACAGCGTGTGCCAAGTTGCTCAGTGAGTTGGTCCCAGGTATCGTGGTTCAGAGGTTGTGAGTTCAAACCCCACTCAAGTCCTTGCTTTTAATAATGATATAAACTGAATTGAGCCTCAAAGTTGGAAGCACTATATTTCTAAAATGATAAAACATTTCAAAGATTTCTTTTCAGGCAAGCATATCCACCGTAAGATGAACCTAAATAACCTTCAACGGGGTTTCTAGGTGTAAGTATGTAGGACTAACAGCATAATAAAGTTTGTCATAGAGAATGCATTGGGCATTTAAGTTAAATAAGTCAGAAACTACAAAACATTTCAAAGTAAAAAGTTCCAGCATGAATATATACAGTAAGCTGAATTTAAAAACGTGTGAATGGAGTTTCTAGTGAACGTGACTTTTTGACTTATAATGGGGGTCAATGGCAGCTCTATGGTACATTTAGAAGCACTATATTTCTAAAACGATGAAACATTGCAAAGATTGCTTTGCAGGCAAGCATGTGCTCCGTAAGATGAACGTTAATAGCTGTAAATGGGGTTTCTAGGTGTAAGTATGTAGGACTAATCGCATAATGAAGTTTGTGCTATTGCCATTGACAATGCATTGGGCGTTTAGGTTAAATAACTCAGAAACTACAAAACATTTCAAAGTAAAAAGTGAATGAAATTAATGAAAGACATACTATAGTTTAAGGTTTACTATAGTAAAGTTGTATCTCATGATTTTGGAGGTTTGATTTTTTAATGAAAATCACAAAGAAAAATATCACTAGAAGGTCTGGCTTTCTGTTGAATGCACTAGATCACAATGAACAAAGCGCAAGGTGTGGGACTTGAACCCAGGCCTTCAAATTCCAAGGCAGAATCTTTATCCAGTGAGCTACTGTGCTTGCTCTGCAGCCTCACAAAACAGCAGGTAACAAGTAACAGAAACACCAGAGGTTTGCCTCCGTTGCTTAGCATTTAAACATCTGAAATAGTATGTTGTTTTTCCTCGATTTTGACATTTTTCGAAAATCCTGAAAAACGATGAAAAACAGCATGCTGTGCAAGACCGTAAGGCTATAGCCTTGCGTTTTTGCCAGGTTTCGTTATTTTTCGAAAATCCTCAAAAATGCTCAAAACGATGAAAAACCGTAAGGCTATAGCCTTGCGTTTTTTTCGAAATTTCGACATTTTTCGAAAATCCTCAAAAATCCTCAAAACAATGAAAAACGGCATGCTGTGCAAGACCGTAAGGCTATAGCCTTGCGTTTTTGCCAGGTTTTGTCATTTTTTGAAAATCTTCAAAAATTCTCAAAATCATGAAAAACAGTAAGGCTATAGCCTTGCGTTTTTTTTTTTTTTTTTTTTTTTTTTTTTAATTCGACATTTTTCGAAAATCCTCAAAAATCCTCAAAAATCCTCAAAACGATGAAAAACCGCATGCTGTGCAAGACCGCAAGGCTATAGCCTTGCGTTTTTGCCAGGTTTTGTCATTTTTTGAAAATCTTCAAAAATCCTCAAAATCATGAAAAACGGTAAGGCTATAGCCTTGCGATTTTCTCGAAATTTCGACATTTTTCGAAAATCCTCAAAACAATGAAAAACGGCATACTATGGCATGTTGTCTGAGACCATGTACTATAGCCTTTGGTTTTTCTTTGTTTTTGACATTTTTTCAAAAATCATAAAAATGATGAAAAACAACATACTATAGTAGATAAAACAATAACACAAACAATAGACAAATGTCCTGGCTTCTGTTCTATGAATTTTGTTAGTCAAACCCAAAAAAGACTGCAGCACAGCGTGTGCCAAGTTGCTCAGTGAGTTGGTCCCAGGTATCGTGGTTCAGAGGTTGTGAGTTCAAACCCCACTCAAGTCCTTGCTTTTAATAATGATATAAACTGAATTGAGCCTCAAAGTTGGAAGCACTATATTTCTAAAATGATAAAACATTTCAAAGATTTCTTTTCAGGCAAGCATATCCACCGTAAGATGAACCTAAATAACCTTCAACGGGGTTTCTAGGTGTAAGTATGTAGGACTAACAGCATAATAAAGTTTGTCATAGAGAATGCATTGGGCATTTAAGTTAAATAAGTCAGAAACTACAAAACATTTCAAAGTAAAAAGTTCCAGCATGAATAGATACAGTAAGCTGAATTTAAAAACGTGTGAATGGAGTTTCTAGTGAACGTGACTTTTTGACTTATAATGGGGGTCAATGGCAGCTCTATGGTACATTTAGAAGCACTATATTTCTAAAACGATGAAACATTGCAAAGATTGCTTTGCAGGCAAGCATGTGCTCCGTAAGATGAACGTTAATAGCTGTAAATGGGGTTTCTAGGTGTAAGTATGTAGGACTAATCGCATAATGAAGTTTGTGCTATTGCCATTGACAATGCATTGGGCGTTTAGGTTAAATAACTCAGAAACTACAAAACATTTCAAAGTAAAAAGTGAATGAAATTAATGAAAGACATACTATAGTTTAAGGTTTACTATAGTAAAGTTGTATCTCATGATTTTGGAGGTTTGATTTTTTAATGAAAATCACAAAGAAAAATATCACTAGAAGGTCTGGCTTTCTGTTGAATGCACTAGATCACAATGAACAAAGCGCAAGGTGTGGGACTTGAACCCAGGGCTTCAAATTCCAAGGCAGAATCTTTATACAGTGAGCTACTGTGCTTGCTCTGCAGCCTCACAAAACAGCAGGTAACAAGTAACAGAAACACCAGAGGTTTGCCGCCATTGCTTAGCATTTAAACATCTGAAATAGTATGTTGTTTTTCCTCGATTTTGACATTTTTCGAAAATCCTGAAAAACGATGAAAAACAGCATGCTGTGCAAGACCGTAAAGCTATAGCCTTGCGTTTTTGCCAGGTTTCGTTCTTTTTCGAAAATCCTCAAAAATGCTCAAAACGATGAAAAACCGTAAGGCTATAGCCTTGCGTTTTTTTTTTTTGTTTTTTTTTTTTTTTCAAAATTTCGACATTTTTCGAAAATCCTCAAAAATCCTCAAAACGATGAAAAACGGCATGCTGTGCAAGACCGTAAGGCTATAGCCTTGCGTTTTTGCCAGGTTTTGTCATTTTTTGAAAATCTTCAAAAATCCTCAAAATCATGAAAAACGGTAAGGCTATAGCCTTGCGATTTTCTCGAAATTTCGACATTTTTCGAAAATCCTCAAAACAATGAAAAACGGCATACTATGGCATGTTGTCTGAGACCATGTACTATAGCCTTTGGTTTTTCTTTGTTTTCGACATTTTTTCAAAAATCATAAAAATGATGAAAAACGACATACTATAGTAGATAAAACAATAACACAAACAATAGACAAATGTCCTGGCTTCTGTTCTATGAATTTTGTTAGTCAAAGCCAAAAAAGACTGCAGCACAGCGTGTGCCAAGTTGCTCAGTGAGTTGGTCCCAGGTATCGTGGTTCAGAGGTTGTGAGTTCAAACCCCACTCAAGTCCTTGCTTTTAATAATGATATAAACTGAATTGAGCCTCAAAGTTGGAAGCACTATATTTCTAAAATGATAAAACATTTCAAAGATTTCTTTTCAGGCAAGCATATCCACCGTAAGATGAACCTAAATAACCTTCAACGGGGTTTCTAGGTGTAAGTATGTAGGACTAACAGCATAATAAAGTTTGTCATAGAGAATGCATTGGGCATTTAAGTTAAATAAGTCAGAAACTACAAAACATTTCAAAGTAAAAAGTTCCAGCATGAATAGATACAGTAAGCTGAATTTAAAAACGTGTGAATGGAGTTTCTAGTGAACGTGACTTTTTGACTTATAATGGGGGTCAATGGCAGCTCTATGGTACATTTAGAAGCACTATATTTCTAAAACGATGAAACATTTCAAAGATTGCTTTGCAGGCAAGCATGTGCTCCGTAAGATGAACGTTAATAGCTGTAAATGGGGTTTCTAGGTGTAAGTATGTAGGACTAATCGCATAATGAAGTTTGTGCTATTGCCATTGACAATGCATTGGGCGTTTAGGTTAAAAAACTCAGAAACTACAAAACATTTCAAAGTAAAAAGTGAATGAAATTAATGAAAGACATGCTATAGTTTAAGGTTTACTATAGTAAAGTTGTATCTCATGATTTTGGAGGTTTGATTTTTTTAATGAAAATCACAAAGAAAAATATTGCTAGAAGGTCTGGCTTTCTGTTGAATACACTAGATCACAATGAACAAAGCGCAAGGTGTGGGACTTGAACCCAGGCCTTCAAATTCCAAGGCAGAATCTTTATCCAGTGAGCTACTGTGCTTGCTCTGCAGCCTCACAAAACAGCAGCTAACAAGTAACAGAAACACCAGAGGTTTGCCTCCACTGCTTAGCATTTAAATATCTAAAATAGTATGTTCTTTTTCCTTGATTTCGACATTTTTCGAAAATCCTCAAAAACAATGAAAAACGTCATGCTCTGCAAGACCGTAAGGCTATAGCCTTGCATTTTTGCCAGGTTTCGTCATTTTTTGAAAATCCTCAAATTGATGAAAAACAGTAAGGCTATAGCCTTGCGATTTTTTTTGAAATTTCGCTAATTTTCAAAAATCCTCAAGAATCCTCAAAACGATGGAAAACGGCATGCTGTGCAAGACCGTAAGGCTATAGCCTTGCGTTTTTGCCAGGTTTCGTCATTTTTTGAAAATCCTCAAATTGATGAAAAACAGTAAGGCTATATCCTTGCGATTTTTTTAAAAAAATCGATATTTTTCGAAAATCCTGAAAAATCCTCAAAACTATGAAAAACAGCATGCTGTGCAAGACTGTAAGGCTATAGCCTTGCATTTTTGTCAGGTTTCATCATTTTTTGAAAATCCTTAAAATT